>CM060483.1:14861934-15226934 GCA_030544235.1 Lepturacanthus savala | reverse complement strand
GGGATGGTTTCATGCTACGCTACCATTCAAAAGTTTGGGGTCACTTAGAAATTTCCTTATTTAAAAAAAAACACTGTTTTTTTTCCAATGAAGAAAACTTTAAACTAATCAGAAATACACTCTATACTTTGCTATTGTGGAAATGACTATTCTAGCTGCAAATGTCTGTTTTTTGGTGCAATATCTACATAGGTGTATAGAGGCCCATTTCCAGCAACTATCAGTCCAGTGTTCTAATGGAACAATGTGTTTGCTCATTGCGTCAGAAGGCTAACGGATGATCAGAAAACCCTTGATGCTATCATGTTAGCACAGCTGAATATTATTTCAAATACAAATAATTTTTCTAGCCTTGTCAATGTCTTGACTATATTTTCTATTAATTTTACAACAAATAAAAGTGTGACATTTCATGGAAGACACAAATTTGTCTGGGTGACCCCAAACATTTGAATGATAGTGTGTGTGTATATATACAGTATATCTTGAAAAAAAAAAAAACAACTAACCAACTACTGGATGTGGTTGTAACTAGATACACAATTTATAGTATACAACAGTGACAAAATCCCATACACATATAGCTTCCATTCAAATGTGTACCTATGGATTATCCTGGGTCAGCAGGACACTATTTCTGAGCAGATGCTGCTATTTTGTCTTAATAACCTCGATACAGCTCTATTTTACTGGTCTGGCAGAAGTCAGTTGCAGCCTGTTCATCTATCAGTACAATCTGAAAGGTTTGGCTTCATGAGGATGCTGCTGTTTTGAGATTCTAATTGGTTTTGGATCAGTGGATATTGAGTTGCATTCTGACTAAAAGGATATGCCAGCTTTATTTCTGCAAAATATATATATATAAAGTTTAAGCAAGAATGCATGAGCACTGTATTTTGGAACAGCTTTTCCTCTTCAACCTTCCTTCATTGTCTACAAAGCAGCACCAGCAGCTGCAGAGCTCCGTCAGTGTTTTACTGGCTGTGTTGAGTCAGTGCTGCTGTGATCTCACTGTACAGTAGATGCAGTCATATCTGCTGGGTTGGACTTATGCTAATAAAGCATCAGTGTATGCTACGATATGAGTTGTTTTGTGTGGCTCATTCACATGCTAACACATGGTGCCACCAACCACTCTGTTATGATGAAGCTGCAGCTACCAGGGCCTGAACTCACACCCACACATATCGAGGTCAAAGTGTTCAATAATCAACTTGTATTGTGTATTATTGGACTGGATAGGAAATCCAGTTAATAAAATATTTTAGTTCATGCAATTCATTAAAAAAGGTTTGTTTTTTGTACTGAGGAATCTTGCTCAAAACTATAAAGGCAATGAAAAACAAAGAATTGGTAAATATACACATTACTTATATAAATGTCTAATTGTGCTGATTAACACTTATGTACACACATTCATTCTCTGTAATGTTCTTTGTTCTTCTGAGTTTCATGGTAACACCACAAAAAAAACAACATATGAAAGTTGATGGTTCTACTGCCTCATACTCATTGGGGTTCATTAGGTCAACCACATCCTTTTTATGCTTAACGTGTTCACATTGCTGCAACAGCACCTTCACTCTGAGGAAGCACAACTCACTGTTATCAAGGATTGAACACCCGCATACACACACACACACACACACACACACACACATGCACAGTTATTCATCGTCAAAGTGTTGTAAATTTAGATGTTTATTTTAAGATTAATTACATAAAATCCACATTCAGTACAAAAACACATACTCTATAATTCAGTTAAAACAAATGTTAAACACAAATCATTTATCCATACAGTATGTATTAATTCTAACCTGAGAACAAAGAAGCATTAGACAGATATTCAGCTATAGACCACAAAGTCCAAAGTATCCTAAATATATCAAAGCATAGCAAGGCATTTAAGAAGCTATAAAAGCATATTTTGTTTAAACTTACAACTAAATCTATGTCACACGTCTAAAGAGACGCTACAATATCCTGTCATATCAGTTCTACTGCTTCACGCTGTAGTACACACATTCAGTCCAGGTTTGGTCCTTCTGTCTTCTTCTGTTGGTCAGGTTCACACTTACAGCAGCATGATACAGTTTGTCTGTGTCTTTGTAACCCTGGTAACAAAGTAGATATCAGTAGATCATGATATTATTCTGAATCAATGTCCTACTTAATGTTGAAGAATACTTCTACTGGAATTCAACAGTTAGTTAATATAGTTATTATTCACCTTTGCATTGACAGTGGAGGGAGCTGCATTTCTTGATTGAGCGTCTGCTAATGAAAAACACAAACATGTTTTCATTAAAAAGATATTTTAAATAATTACAAGCTGTCAGATATCAACAGTTACCTGTAGATTTGAAGCTCTTGTTCATCTTGTACAGTGAGAAAGCCAGAAAAACACTGAGGATGATGGTGAAACACAAAGCTGCACTCAAGAAATACACCAAGACAAGAGAGTCCACCTCATCTGCAGAGAACCAGACATGATGAGATATTACATCATTCAGTTTGATTAGAGAGTAATCATGTAATTATTAGATAAAACAACGTCTGCTAGAAAGTTATTTACCCTTAAAGTCCAGCTTGGTCCCGTTTCCAAACAGTATCCGTCCACATGAGGCGACAGCACAGTAGTAGGTCCCAGCATGAGAAACATCCACACTCTTCATGGGCAGGTTGTAGACACAGGTGTGTGTTTGTGTGTCTCTGTTCCTCACACACTGATCATTCCTGCCTCCGTGTGTGTAAATGATTCCTGGATGAGGTTCTCCAGAGTCTTTGAACCAGTAAACACTGTGTTCTCCATCACCACAGGTCCCAGTGTGAACTGTACAGCTCAGAGTCTCAGAGCCTCCTGGCTCCATGCTCTCAGATGTCGACTGATGGACCGAAACTGGGACGTTCACACCTGAACCCTTCACATTTAGAGTGATGCTCTCTAAAAAATCTACTGCTACTGAAAAGATAATTATGCAGTAGTAAGTAGCTGAGTCTGATTGACGTAAATGAGAGATCATCAAGTGTTTTTTTCTGTCTTCGGTATCCATTGTGAAACGTGGATTGTTCTTAAAATCATTATAAAAAGTTCCATGTTTTTCATATGTAAAGAAGGAAGAGATGAGAGTTGGTTTCTGTCCCAGAGTTTGCTTAAACCAGTAAAACCTCCTTCCTTGACCGTCATCGGAACACCTCAGAGTCACCTCTTCACCAACATCAGCTGATATAAAACTTCTCTCCTGATGAACAGATAAGAGATTCAGAGCAGTTGTCGGCCCTGAAGTGAAATAAAACATGAATAAAACATAAAGCAAATTCACAGTTGACTTATAAATATAGATTTATGTGTGAAAACTAGCCACGAGCCACTCAACTCACCCATTTTCCCCAAGAACAGACACGTGAGACAAAAAGCAAACACTGGAGACGCCATTGTGTTCTACTTGCTGTGTGAAATGAAAAGAACATCTGCTTTTATACCCTTTAAGGAAACACGACTGCTTTTGATTGGCCGAGCTGATGTGACACTGTATAGGAAACAGCCTATAATATCAGGTCAACTTTTTTTTCCGAGACGCGGTGAGAGAGATATGTTTGTACAACATGAAGTCCTGTTTAACACCACAAAGACAAAAGACACACGCACATGTGAAACATACACATCACTAACCCCAACTAAGAACACAGAGATCTTATCTTTTGACTGCAGGTCACAAGGAAACTATAAGAAGAAATGGATTTCAAGATCAACGTCTAAATCTACATCATAGTTTAAAATGCATTTAAAAATGTTTGCTTAAAAAGTGGAAATATGGAAATATAACATGTTGCTTCTTTATATTAGACTTAAAAAAAAAACAAGATTTATTACGCAGGAACCTTTATTGAAGCTATTTATTTTTAATCATTAATAATGTATCAATAAAAACACTTTAATTAAAGAAAACATTACATGTCCAGTATAAATATAAGAAGCCACTTGTCAATCAAAGAATCTTTATTTATAAAACACTTCTCATACACAAAAAAATGTAGCAAAAAGTGACTTAAATGTTAAAAGCACCACAAGCAACCTCGCCCTCAACCCTCTGATCGCCACCCTGTGACTCACACACACACACACACACACACACACACACACACACACACACACACACACACACACACACTGGCTGCGTACAGAGGAACCAGTAGCATCAATTATTCTGAGTTTATACAAAACTTTGTGGAATTTATAAAGTTTTTGACTACAAATCACATGGAAGCTATAATATAATACTAATTAAATCTTCCTGAAAAGTGTAAATGTCTAATTGTGCTGCTTCACACTGGAGTACACACATTCATTCTGGGTGTTGTTCCTTGTTCTTCTTGATCTGTTGGGCAGGTTCACGCTTAAAGCAGCATAATGCAGGTCGTCTGTGTCTTGGTAAATCTGCTAAAAATTGGTAACAATGTTGTTACATATCAATGATTTTGAAAATTATCAAACATTTTACTATACATTAGTTGCATTACAAACGAGAGTTTAAATAGAAATTGAGTTGTTAAATGTGAGTTTTACCTCGCCATTTGTTGCAGAGGGAGCTGAAAATGTTGCTTCAGGCTCTGTTTGTGAAAACAGAAAAATACGTTTAGAAATGTTTGCTTAAAAAGTGGAAATATAACATGATGCTTCTTTATATTAGATTTAAAGAAACCAAGATGTGTTAAACAGGAACCTTTACTGAATCTTGAAGCTATTTATTATTTGATCATTAATAATGTATGAATAAAAACACTTTAATTAACGAAAACAACACATGTACAAATCTAAGAAGTCACTTGTCAATCAAAGAATCTTTATTTATAAAACACTTTTCATTCACAAAAATGTAGCACAAAGTGCTTTATATATATTAAAAGCAAAAATTAAAAAGGCAACGATTCTAAATATGCACATCATCTAACTCCAGCTAAAATCACAGATCACATGGAAGCTTTAATAGTTGATTTATCTCAAGATTAACAGCATACATTTTACTTTGAAAATATAATAATTAAATCTTACAACAGTGTAAATGTCTAATTGTGCTGCTTCACACTGGAGTACACACATTCATTCTGGGTGTTGTTCCTTGTTCTTCTTGATCTGTTGGGCAGGTTCACGTTTAAAGCAGCATAATGCAGGTTGTCTGTGTCTTGGTTCCTCTGTTAACAACACATGGCAAAGTTAAAGATATTATTTCATATAAATAAAAAGTGTTAAACTGGTTGTATGAGAAAGGATGGTTTATGTAGTAATACAATTGTTAAATAGGAGTTTTACCTCACCAGTTGTTGCAGAGGGAGATGAAAATGTCGCTACAGACTCTGTTTGTCAGAACAGAAAATAGTTGTTATAATCAAAAGACATTTTCAGTGATTACAAGCTGTCAGATCTAAACAGTTACCTGTAGATTTGAAGCTCTTGTTCATCTTGTACAGTGAGAAAGCCAGAAAAACACTGAGGATGATGGTGAAACACAAAGCTGCACTCAAGAAATACACCAAGACAAGAGAGTCCACCTCATCTGCAGAGAACCAGACATGATGAGATATTACATCATTCAGTTTGATTAGAGAGTAATCATGTAATTATTAGATAAAACAACATCTGCTAGAAAGTTACTTACCCTTAAAGTCCAGTTTGGTCCCGTTTCCAAACAGTATCCGTCCACATGAGGCGACAGCACAGTAGTAGGTCCCAGCATGAGAAACATCCACACTCTTCATCGGCAGGTTGTAGACACAGGTGTGTGTTTGTGTGTCTCTGTTCCTCACACACTGATCATTCCTGCCTCCGTGTGTGTAAATGATTCCTGGATGAGGTTCTCCAGAGTCTTTGAACCAGTAAACACTGTGTTCTCCATCACCACAGGTCCCAGTGTGAACTGTACAGTTCAGAGTCTCAGAGCCTCCTGGCTCCATGCTCTCAGATGTCGACTGGTGGACAGAAACTGGGACGTTCACACCTGAACCCTTCACATTTAGAGTGATGCTCTCTATGAAATTGAACGTGTAAATATATACGCTGATGCAGCAGTAAGTAGCTGAGTCTGAAATGACCAAATCTTTGATTGTCAAGTGACTTTTACTGTTTTTATTATCCACCGTGAAATGTGAATTGTTCTTGAATTCATTGTAAAAGGTGACGCTTCTGTTATTATAATGGAAGGAAGTGATTAGCTTTGGTTTCTGTCCCAGAGTTTGCTTAAACCAGTAAAACCGTGTAAATAGATCACCTTCATAGAAACATTTTAAAGATACGCTGTCACCAATATGAGCTGATATAAAACTTCCCTCCTGATGAGCAGATGGGGAGAGATTCAGTGCAGCTGTCTGTGCTGAAGTGAAAAAGAAATCAACGAAATATATAGTTAACTCACTGTGATATAATCAGTTGATTAAAATGTTTGAATCATTCTCATGAGGAGTGATTTCACACTTCAAAATACAAGGAACAAAACCCAACTCACCCATTTCCCCCAAGAACAAACATGAGAGATTGAAAAGAAACACTGGAGACGTCATTATGTTCTACTTGCTGTGTGAAATGAAAAGAACATTTGCTTTTATACCCTTTAAGGAAACATGACTGCTTTTGATTGGCCGAGCTGACGTGATGCTGTATAGGAAACATGATCACATGGTGACTGCAGCCTGTAGTATCAAGTCCGCTCTTTTACTCAGATGCGGTGAGAGAGATATGTTTGTACAACATGAAGTCCTGTTTAACACCACAAAGATAAAAGACACATGCACATGTGAAACATACACATCACTAACCCCAACTAAGAACACAGAGATCTTATCTTTTGACTGCAGGTCACGAGGAAACTATAAGAAGAAATTGATCTCAAGATCAACGTCTAAATCTACATCATAGTTTAAAATATGTTTAGAAATGTTTGCTTAAAAAGTGGAAATATAACATGATGCTTCTTTATATTAGATTTAAAGAAACCAAGATGTGTTAAACAGGAACCTTTACTGAATCTTGAAGCTATTTATTATTTGATCATTAATAATGTATGAATAAAAACACTTTAATTAAAGAAAACAACACATGTACAAATCTAAGAAGTCACTTGACAATCAAAGAATCTTTATTTATAAAACACTTTTCATTCACAAAAATGTAGCACAAAGTGCTTTATATATATTAAAAGCACCACAAGCAATGCCCCCTCAACCCTTCGATCTCCACCCTGTGACTCCTTCTCTCTCTCTCTCACACACACACACACACACACACACACACACTGACTAAGTAATCAGTTGCATCAAATATTCTGAATTCATACAAAACATCACAGGATAAGAAATTCTGCCTAAAACCAACAAAAATCAAAAAGGCAACGATTCTAAATATGCACATCATCTAACTCCAGCTAAAATCACAGATCACATGGAAGCTTTAATAGTTGATTTATCTCAAGATTAACAACATACATTTTACTTTGAAAATATAATAATTAAATCTTATAACAGTGTAAATTTCTAACTGTGCTGCTTCACACTGGAGTACACACATTCATTCTGGGTGTTGTTCCTTGTTCTTCTTGATCTGTTGGGCAGGTTCACGTTTAAAGCAGCATAATGCAGGTTGTCTTGGTTCCTCTGTTACCAACACATGGCAAAGTTAAAGATATTATTTCATATAAATAAAAAGTGTTAAACTGGTTGTATGAGAAAGGATGGTTTATGTAGTAATCCAGTTGTTAAATAGGAGTTTTACCTCGCCAGTTGTTGCAGAGGGAGATGAAAATGTCGCTACAGACTCTGTTTGTCAGAACAGAAAATAGTTGTTATAATCAAAAGACATTTTCAGTGATTATAAGCTGTCAGATCTAAACAGTTACCTGTAGATTTGAAGCTCTTGTTCATCTTGTACAGTGAGAAAGCCAGAAAAACACTGAGGATGATGGTGAAACACAAAGCTGCACTCAAGAAATACACCAAGACAAGTGAGTCCACCTCATCTGCAGAGAACCAGACATGATGAGATATTACATCATTCAGTTTGATTAGAGAGTAATCATGTAATTATTAGATAAAACAACATCTGCTAGAAAGTTACTTACCCTTAAAGTCCAGCTTGGTCCCATTTCCAAACAGTATCCGTCCACATGAGGCGACAGCACAGTAGTAGGTCCCAGCATGAGAAACATCCACACTCTTCATGGGCAGGTTGTAGACACAGGTGTGTGTTTGTGTGTCTCTGTTCCTCACACACTGATCATTCCTGCCTCCGTGTGTGTAAATGATTCCTGGATGAGGTTCTCCAGAGTCTTTGAACCAGTAAACACTGTGTTCTCCATCACCACAGGTCCCAGTGTGAACTGTACAGTTCAGAGTCTCAGAGCCTCCTGGCTCCATGCTCTCAGATGTCGACTGGTGGACCGAAACTGGGATGTTCACACCTGAACCCTTCACATTTAGAGTAATGGTCTCTAAAAAATCTAATTTGTATTCTTGGCTAATGCAGTAGTAAGTAGCTGAGTCTGAAATGTGCAAATCTGTGATCTTCAAGTGATTTTTGTTGTTCTTAGTATCCAAAGAGAAGCGTGGATTGTTGTTAAATTCACCATGAAAAGTGGCATTTACGTCATATTTAAAGAAGGAAGAAACACCCTCAATATTCTTTCCCAGAGTTTGCTTGTACCAGTAAAGCCGTGGAGAAGCATCACCTTTATAGGAACACGGCAAAGATACGTTGTCACCAACATCAGCTGATATAAAACCTCTCACAGATGTGGAGATATTCAGAGCAGTTGTCACTGAAGTGAAGTAAGGAAAAAAAAACAAATGTAAATTTAACTTGATATTACAGAATTCAGTGTAATCAAACAGTTCAAAACCAGCCACAAACAGATGAAAGTCTGAATCTTCAAACACAAAACTCACCCATTTTCCCCAAGAACAGACATAGATAGAAAGCAAACACTGGAGACGCCATCATGTTCAACCCGCTGTGTGGAATGGAAAGAACATTTGCTTCTATATACTTTTCACAGACACGACTGTTGTGGTCAACCAATCAAAAGCAGTCTTTCGAGAGACTGCTTTTGATTGGCCGACCCGAAGTGTCACTGTAAAGGAAGCATGATCACATGGTCACTGCTGCTTATCGTATCAAGGCAACTTTTTTTTTCCTGACATGGTGACAGTTGTATTTTTGTCCTATAAGAAATCCTGTTTAATACCACAAAGACAAAAGAAACAGAGATGTGTGAAACATGTACATTACTAACCCCAACTAATACCACAGACATATTGTCTTTTAACTGCAAATTAAATAGAAGCTATAATAATATATTTATCTCAATATCAACATTTAAATATATATATACATATGTAATATTTTTATTGTGAAAGTTAATGGTTGTACTCCATCACACTCATTTGAGTTTATTAGAGTAACCATATAATTTTCATAAATAACATGTTCACGTTACTCCAACAGCACCTTCACTCTTATATGAGGAAGCACTGGTCACTGTAATCAAGGACTGAACACACACACACACACACACACACACACACACAGACACACACACACAGTTATTATAGTCAAAGTGTTGCAAACTGAGAAGATGTTTATTTGAAGATTAATTACATAAAATCCAAATTCAGCGCAAAAACATTGAATCTATGATTCAGTTAAATCAATGAAGACAAATGACTCAAACATCATGTATTCCTACAGTATTAAATCTAACCTGAGATGCATCTTATCTACAAAAACAAAGTAACATTATGCTGATAATCTGCATATTAAAATTATCCAAAATCTATTAAAGCATAGCAAGACATTTAAGAAGCTTATAAAGCATATTTCTTTTAAACTTACAACTAAATCTATGTCACACGTCCAAAGAGACACTACAATATCCTGTCATATCAGTTCTACTGCTTCACGCTGTAGTACACACATTCAGTCCAGGTTTGGTCCTTCTGTCTTCTTCTGTTGGTCAGGTTCACACTTACAGCAGCATGATACAGTTTATCTGTGTCTTTGTAACCCTGGTAACAAAGTAGATATCAGTAGATCATGATATTATTTTGAATCAATGTCCTACTTAATGTTGAAGAATACTTCTACTGGAATTCAACAGTTAGTTAATATAGTTTTTATTCACCTTTGCATTGACAGTGGAGGGAGCTGCATTTCCTGATTGAGTGTCTGCTAATGAAAAACAGAAATGTTTTTTTCATTAAAACAACATTTTCAGTGATTACAAGCTGTCAGATCTAAACAGTTACCTGTAGATTTGAAGCTCTTGTTCATCTTGTACAGTGAGAAAGCCAGAAAAATACTGAGGATGATGGTGAAACACAAAGCTGCACTCAAGAAATACACCAAGACAAGAGAGTCCACCTCATCTGCAGAGAACCAGACATGATGAGATATTACATCATTCAGTTTGATTAGAGAGTAATCATGTAATTATTAGATAAAACAACATCTGCTAGAAAGTTACTTACCCTTAAAGTCCAGCTTGGTCCCGTTTCCAAACAGTATCCGTCCACATGAGGCGACAGCACAGTAGTAGGTCCCAGCATGAGAAACATCCTCACTCTTCATGGGCAGGTTGTAGACACAGGTGTGTGTTTGTGTGTCTCTGTTCCTCACACACTGATCATTCCTGCCTCCGTGTGTGTAAATGAGTCCTGGATGAGGTTCTCCAGAGTCTTTGAACCAGTAAACACTGTGTTCTCCATCACCACAGGTCCCAGTGTGAACTGTACAGTTCAGAGTCTCAGAGCCTCCTGGCTCCATGCTCTCAGATGTCGACTGGTGGACAGAAACTGGGATGTTCACACCTGAACCCTTCACATTTAGAGTGATGCTCTCTAAAAAGTCATATACGTGTGAATAGCTGCTTACACAGTAGTAAGTAGCTGAGTCTGAAATGTGCAAATCTGTGATCTTCAAGTGGTTTTTACCAATTTCAATATTCAAAGCGAAACGGGGGTTGTTCTTCAATTCATTGAAAAAAGTTGCTTTTTTTTCATACTTATAGAAGATGGGGATGACACTCGGTTTATGTCCCAGAGTTTGTTTATACCGGTAAAATCTTGCTGCATCATCACCTTCATAGGAACACATTAAAGTCACATTCTCACCAACTTCAGCTGATATAAAACTTCCCTCTTGATGAGCAGATGAGGAGAATTTCAGAGAAGTCGTTGGCACTGAAGTGAAATGAGAAACAAAGCAAATGTTATTAATTCAGATTTCAGTATAATGAGCAAATGTTTGAAAAGCAGCCACTAACAAATAAAGAATTGAATCACAAACACACAACTCACCCATTTTCCCCATGAACAGACATGTGAGACAAAAAGCAAACACTGGAGACGCCATCCTGTTCAACTTGCTGTGTAAAATGAAAAGAACATCTGCTCTTATACCATTTAAGCCAACACGACTGCTTTTGATTGGCCGACCTGATGTGACACTATAGGAAACACAATCACATGGTGACTGCTGCCTATAGTATTGAAGCAACTTTTTTTTTCCGAGACGTGGTGAGAGAGATATGTTTGTACAACATGAAGTCCTGTTTAACACCACAAAGACAAAAAACACAAGCACATGTGAAACATACACATCACTAACCCCAACTAAGAACACAGAGATCTTATCTTTTGACTGCAGGTCACGAGGAAACTATAAGAAGAAATGGATCTCAAGATCAACGTCTAAATCTACATCATAGTTTAAAATGCATTTAAAAATGTTTGCTTAAAAAGTGGAAATATAACATGTTGCTTCTTTATATTAGACTTAAAAAAACAAGATTTGTTACGCAGAAACCTTTATTGAAGCTTAAATCTATTTATTATTTGATCATTCAAATTGTATGAATGAAACACTTTAATTAAAGAAAACATTACATGTTCAATACAAATCCAAGAAATCACTTGACAATCAAAGAAACTTTATTTATAAAACACTTTTCATACACAAAAATGTAGCACAAAGTGCTTTATATATTAAAAGCACCACAAGCAACCCCCACCGACCCTAACCCACCGATTTCCACCCTGTGACTCTTTCTCACACACACAGACACACACACACACACCTGCATACACATATATGTACACACACATACACGCTGGCTGAGTAACCAGCCGCATAAATTACACTGTTTATATAAAACATTCTAGGATAAGAAATTCTGCCTAAAACCAACAAAAAGACAAAGATTCTAAATATGCACATCACCTAACTCCAGCTAAAATCACAGAGATCTTATCTTTTGACTACAGATCACACATACATTTTACTTTGAAAATATAATAATTAAATCTTACAACAGTGTAAATGTCTAATTGTGCTGCTTCACACTGGAGTACACACATTCATTCTGGGTGTTGTTCCTTGTTCTTCTTGATCTGTTGGGCAGGTTCACGTTTAAAGCAGCATAATGCAGGTTGTCTTGGTTCCTCTGTTACCAACACATGGCAAAGTTAATATTGATATTATTTCATATAAATGAATTAAAAAACTGTTAAAGACTATACGCTGGTTGTATAAGAAAGGATGGTTAAATCCAATTGTTAAACATGACTTTTACCTCAGCATTTGTTGGAAAGGGACCTGAAAATGTTGCTTCAGGCTCTGTTTGTGAAAACAGAAAATACTTGTTTCATTCAAAAGACATTTTCTGTGATTACAAGCTGTTAGATCTAAACAGTTACCTGTAGATTTGAAGCTCTTGTTCATCTTGTACAGTGAGAAAGCCAGAAAAACACTGAGGATGATGGTGAAACACAAAGCTGCACTCAAGAAATACACCAAGACAAGAGAGTCCACCTCATCTGCAGAGAACCAGACATGATGAGATATTACATCATTCAGTTTGATTAGAGAGTAATCATGTAATTATTAGATAAAACAACATCTGCTAGAAAGTTACTTACCCTTAAAGTCCAGCTTGGTCCCGTTTCCAAACAGTATCCGTCCACATGAGGCGACAGCACAGTAGTAGGTCCCAGCATGAGAAACATCCACACTCTTTATCGGCAGGTTGTAGACACAGGTGTGTGTTTGTGTGTCTCTGTTCCTCACACACTGATCATTCCTGCCTCCGTGTGTGTAAATGATTCCTGGATGAGGTTCTCCAGAGTCTTTGAACCAGTAAACACTGTGTTCTCCATCACCACAGGTCCCAGTGTGAACTGTACAGTTCAGAGTCTCAGAGCCTCCTGGCTCCATGCTCTCAGATGTCGACTGATGGACCGAAACTGGGATGTTCACACCTGAATCCTTCACATTTAGAGTAATGGTCTCTAAAAAGTCTAATATGTAAAATACGGTAATGCAGTAGTAAGTAGCTGAGTCTGAAATGTTCAAATCTGTGATCGTCAAGTGATTTTTACTGGTTGCATTATTCACGAACCGTGGATCAGTACTGAATTCATTGTAAAAGGTGGCGTGTCTGTCATAGAAGGAAGAGATGAGCCTTGGTTTCTGTCCCAGAGTTTGCTTAAACCAGTAAATCCGTGCAGAAGCTTCAGTTTCATAGGAACACGGGAAAGTTACGTTGTCACCAACATCAGCTGATATAAAACCTCCCTTTTGATGAGCAGATGGGGAGAGATTCCGAGCAGCTGTCAGAGCTGAAGTGAAATAATAAATAAACCATATATTTAGTTAACTTACAATGAGTACATTGAAAATCTTCAAATCATTCTCACGAGTAGTGATCTTACACTCTTTAAAATACAAGTAGAAAACCCACAACTCACCCATTTCCCCCCAAAACAGACATGCGAGACAGAAACCAAACACTAGAGATGTGATCACCTTCATCTTGCCGTTTCAAATGAAAAGGATCTTGATCTTATCTTCACCTTAAAGAACTAAGGCTGCATGTGATTGGCTAACCTCCAGTGACACTATGCATCCTACTGTGGCGGAAACATGATCACATGTTCACTGCGAGACAGACTATTTTATTGACTATATTCATTTTATATATATATATATATATATATATATATATATATATATATATATATATATATATATATATATATATATATATATATATACTTGCATTATACTTAAACACTAAGGGTAAGTTGCAAAATGCAGTTCTTTTTTTTAAGTATATAACATATATAAAAAGCCACATACAACCAGCTACATGATGTCATCATCCACTCATATATCGAAGCTGCAGCTAATGCAGCTTCATTATATCTTCATTATATATATATATATATATATATATATATATATATATATATATATATATATATATATATATATATGTATATATATGTATATATATATATATATATATATATGTATATATATATATATATATATATATATGTATATATATATATATATATATGTATATATGTATATATATATATATATATGTATATGTATATATGTATATATATATATATATGTATATATGTATATATATATATATATATATATATATATATATATATATATATATATATATATATATATATATATGTATATGTATATATGTATATATATATATATATGTATATATATGTATATATGTATATATATATGTCAATCAATTTGAGTTCATACAAAATATATACAAACATATACAAAGAGTTTTTGTGCAATAAGCAATCCTGTTTTGTTTTAAAAAAAAAGATTTTATTGGCATAGACGGCTTTATTATACAGTAGCCAGAGAAGGAAGAATGGGAGACATGGGGTGGCGCTGGCAGTAACTCAAGATCAATATCAATTTATCTCAAGATCAATGTAAAAAAATGCATTTTACTTTAAAACATAATCATAATAATAATAGGCTAATTAAATCTTACTGAAAAGTGTAAATGTCTAATTGTGCTGCTTCACACTGGAGTACACACATTCATTCTGGGTGTTGTTCCTTGTTCTTCTTGATCTGTTGGGAAGGTTCACGCTTAAAGCAGCATAATGCAGGTCGTCTGCGTCTTGGTTCCTCTGTTAACAACACATTTAAAAGTTGGTAATGATATTAATCCATATAAATAAATAATAAAAAGAAATGTGAAACACTTCACTATACACTGCTTGTGTAAGAAATGATGCCTGAATATGTTCACAATTATATAAAAGAATATTTTTTTGTGTTTTTGCTTTCAATCTGATGCTAAATTATATAGAGATTGTTAATTTGTCTATAGCACATGAAATAGGTTTAATGCAAATAGGCAACAATAGGTGTTAATGGTAAGCAATGGTACATTTTAAATGTTATTATTATTATTATTTATTTTCACTATAACTATATACTTACTACTATAATATAACCAGAGACCAATTAGAACAGGGAGATCAAACAGTCTGTGGCCGTTACATTTTGTGCATTTCCAGTGTTGCTGCTCACTTTCAACCACTGGCCAGTGACACAAAGTGTCTGAATGCACCTCCGGTCTTTTAATAGCCTTAGCTGGACCTTGATGTTTCTTCTTTTGAAACTCACTTTCAACAAACCAGCTTAAGAGGAAGAATGCGTATGCTATCTCGACTGCAGTGGGAAAGCAAATGGTTTGATCCAAATTCGCGACGATAGGTGTTAAGGGGTTAAACTGGAATTCAACTGTTGATGTCAAATGTGAGTTTTACCTCGCCAGTTGTTGCGGAGGGAGCTGAAGATGTTGCTTCAGGCTCTGTTTGTGGAAAGAGAAAATACTTGTTTCATTCAAAAGACATTTTCAGTGATTAGAAGCTGTCAGATCTAAACAGTTACCTGTAGATTTGAAGCTCCTGTTCATCTTGTACAGTGAGAAAGCCAGAAAAACACTGAGGATGATGGTGAAACACAAAGCTGCACTCAAGAAATACACCAAGACAAGAGAGTCCACCTCATCTGCAGAGAACCAGACATGATGAGATATTACATCATTCAGTTTGATTAGAGAGTAATCATGTAATTATTAGATAAAACAACATCTGCTAGAAAGTTACTTACCCTTAAAGTCCAGTTTGGTCCCTTTTCCAAACAGTATCCGTCCACATGAGGCGACAGCACAGTAGTAGGTCCCAGCATGAGAAAGATTCAGACTCTTCATCGGCAGGTTGTAGACACAGGTGTGTGTTTGTGTGTCTCTGTTCCTCACACACTGATCATTCCTGCCTCCGTGTGTGTAAATGATTCCTGGATGAGGTTCTCCAGAGTCTTTGAACCAGTAAACACTGTGTTCTCCATCACCACAGGTCCCAGTGTGAACTGTACAGTTCAGAGTCTCAGAGCCTCCTGGCTCCATGCTCTCAGATGTCGACTGATGGACCGAAACTGGGACGTTCACACCTGAATCCTTCACATTGAGAGTGATGCTCTCTAAAAAATCTAATGTATTATAATAGCAACTAATGCAGTAGTAAGTAGCGGAGTCTGAAATGTGCAAATCTGAGATCTTCAAGTGATTTTTATGGTTCTTAGCATCCATTGAGAAGCGTGGATTGTTCTTAAATTCACCATGAAAAGTGGTGATTACCTCGTATTTATAGAAGGTAGAAACCAGCTCAATTTTCTTTCCCAGAGTTTGCTTGTACCAGTAAATCCGAGGAGAAGCATCATCTTTGTAGAAACACGGCAAAGATACGTTGTCACCAACATCAGATGATATCAAACCTCTCACGGATGGGGAGAGATTCAGAGCAGTTGTCAGCACTGCAGTGAAACAAGGAATAAAGCAAATATAAATCTAAATTAATGATACAGAATTCAGTGTAATCATTAAATATTTGAAAATGAGCCACAAACAGATGAAAGTCTGAATCACAAACACTCAACTCACCCACTTTCCTCAAGAACAGACATAGATAGAAAGCAAACACTGGAGACGCCATCGTGTTCAACCCACTGTGTGAAATGGAAAGAACATTTGCTTTTATATACTTTTCAGAGACAGGACTGCTGCTTAAGGTCAACCAATGAAAAGCAGTTTTTTGAGAGACAAGACTGCTTTTGATTGGCCGACCTGATGTGTCACTGTAAAGGAAACATGATCACATGGTCACTGCTGCCTATAGTATCAAGAAATCTACCACAGAGACAAAAGAGACAGAGAGCTGCCACACATGAAGCTTATCTTTTGACTCCAAACTACATGTAAACTACTATAATATATTTATCACTAGATCAACATCGAAATATACATTTTATTTGAAATAAATTCAATATTTCTGAAAAGTAGAACAATCTATTTCTATCTATTTAGTACACACGTTCATTCTTGGTGTTGTTCTTTGCTCATCTTGGTTTCTTGGTAACACTTTTCATAAATTATGTAAAAGTTAATACTGTTTCATACTCATTTGAGTTCATTAGAACAACCTTATCATTTTTATCATGTATATGTTAGCATTGCTGCAACACCAACTTTACTATTATATGAGGAAGCACCCGTCACTGTTACCAAGGATTGAACACACACACACACACACACACACATTGTCTCATAGTCAAAATGTTAAAAAATGAGTTGATGTTTATTTGATAATTAATTACAATAAATCCACATTAAGTACAAAATCACATCTAAGAATCAGATAAAACAATAATGATAAAACACAAACGTCCAATAAAATATTGATCGTAAAAGCCCCTATACCCCCATATTTACTAAATAAAATAAAAAAAAAAACATTTATTCATATAGTATGAAGTAAATATAACTAAGATACGGTTAATTGCAAAAAAAACTAAAACATTATGCAGATATTCTGCTTCAGACCACACAGACAAAAGTATCCTAAATATATCAAAGCATAGCAAGACATTTAAGAAGCTAATAGAGCATATTTCTTTAAAACTTGTCACATGTCCAAAGAGACGCTACAATATCCTGTCATATCAGTTCTACTGCTTCACGCTGTAGTACACACATTCAGTCCAGGTTTGGTCCTTCTGTCTTCTTCTGTTGGTCAGATTCACACTTACAGCAGCATGATACAGTTTATCTGTGTCTTTGTAACCCTGGTAACAAAGTAGATATCAGTAGATCAGGATATTATTCTGAATCAATGTCCTACTTAATGTTGAAGAATACTTCTACTGGAATTCAACAGTTAGTTAATATAGTTATTATTCACCTTTGCATTGACAGTGGAGGGAGCTGCATTTCTTGATTGAGCGTCTGCTAATGAAAAACAGAAATGTTTTTTTCATTAAAACGACATTTTCAGTGATTACAAACTGTTAGATCTAAACAGTTACCTGTAGATTTGAAGCTCTTGTTCATCTTGTACAGTGAGAAAGCCAGAAAAACACTGAGGATGATGGTGAAACACAAAGCTGCACTCAAGAAATACACCAAGACAAGAGAGTCCACCTCATCTGCAGAGAACCAGACATGATGAGATATTACATCATTCAGTTTGATTAGAGAGTAATCATGTAATTATTAGATAAAACAACATCTGCTAGAAAGTTACTTACCCTTAAAGTCCAGCTTGGTCCCTTTTCCAAACAGTATCCGTCCACATGAGGCGACAGCACAGTAGTAGGTCCCAGCATGAGAAACATCCACACTCTTCATGGGCAGGTTGTAGACACAGGTGTGTGTTTGTGTGTCTCTGTTCCTCACACACTGATCATTCCTGCCTCCGTGTGTGTAAATGATTCCTGGATGAGGTTCTCCAGAGTCTTTGAACCAGTAAACACTGTGTTCTCCATCACCACAGGTCCCAGTGTGAACTGTACAGTTCAGAGTCTCAGAGCCTCCTGGCTCCATGCTCTCAGATGTCGACTGATGGACCGAAACTGGGACATTCACACCTGAACCCTTCACATTTAGAGTGATGCTGTCTAAAAATTCAAATATTAATGAAAAGCCAATTCCGCAGTAGTAAGTGGCTGAGTCTAAAATATCTAAATCTGAAATCATCAAGTGATTTTTCCTGTTTTCTGTGTCCAATGTGAAACGTGGACTGTTCTTAAATTCATTATGAAAAGTACCGTTCCTTTCGTGCTTATTGAAGGAAGAGATGAGACTCGGTTTCTGTCCCAGTGTTTGCTTGAACCAGAAAAACCTTATTGCGACATCACCGTCAGCGAAACACCTCAAAATCACCTTGTCACCAACATCAGCTGATATAAAACCTCCTTCTTGACGAGCAGATGGGGGGAGATTCAGAGCAGCTGTCTGTGCTGAAGTGAAACAAGAAATAAAGCAAATATAACGTTAACTTAACGATATATAATTCACTGTAATTAGTAAATATTTGAAAATCAGCCACAAACTGATACAAGTTTGAGTCACAAACACACGACTCACCCATTTTCCCCAAGGACAGACATGCGAGATAGAAAGCAAACACTGGTGACGCCATCCTGTTCAACCTGCTGTGTGGAATGGAAAGAACATTTGCCTTTCTACCCTCTTCAGAGGCAAAACTGCTTTTGATTGGTTGACCTGAGGTGAGACTATACTGTATAGGAAATGATCACATGGTCACTGCAACCTACATTTGTTTTACATGGTGAACCACTACAACCACTACTTCACTTCTGCCTATAGTATTGTTTATTTTTCCAAACATGGTGAGACAGAAAAAGAACATGAAAGACTCGACCTCTTGGCATCAGATTTGACGTCATTGCTAAATAAATGGCCATTGTACACTACCGTTCAAAAGTTTGGGGTCACTTCGAAATTTCTGAATTTTTGAAGGAAAAGCACTGTTTTTTCAATGAAGATAACTTAAAATTAATCAGAAATATACTATATACATTGCTAATGTGGTAAAAGACTATTCAGGCTGCAAATGTCTGTTTTTTGGTGCAATATCTACATAGGTGTATAGAGGCCCATTTCCAGCAACTATCACTCCAGTGTGACTTTTCAGGAATACTCTAAATTTCTGTGTATCTAATATAAATACACCTAAAACAGGTCACAGTGGCATCCATGCTCAATATTTGGCAATAAACAGGAAATAGGAAATATTTTCAGCATTTAATCCATATTTGATGCTACTTCAAAGAGGCATTTTTCATCTCTTTAGTCTTTTTTTTTTCCTCATCGAGACAGAGTTTCACCTCACTTTTTGAGTTGTCCATTTCATGTGCATCTGACGGAACAGTAAGTTTCTATGGTAACCATACAGCTGTCTGCACAGCCGACTCAACAGCACCACCTGGACCCTATTTGTTTCACGCCTCCACTGTGTTTTTATGTTCCATATAGTGGCCGTTTAAATTTCAAATCTAAAACCAAGAGGAGGAGCCTTAATGTTCTTCATAACTCTCTCACTACGTTTGAGAAAAATAGACTTACTAGACGGCAGTGAAGCAGTGGTTTCCACTATGGGGATCATCTTAAACAACAAAGGCGGCAGTGAACATGTGAACATGTTTCCTTTATGGCGTCACCTCAGGTCGGCCAATCAAAAGCAGTCTAGTTTCTGAAGAGGGTATAAAAGCAAATGTTCTTTTCATTTCACGCAGCAATTGAACAGGATGGCGTCTCCAGTGTTTGCTCTTTATCTCACATGTCTGTTCTTGGGGAAAATGGGTGAGTTGTGTGTTTATGTTTCAAATTTTCGTCTCATAGTGGCTGGTTTTCACACAGAATTCTATATTTATAAGTCAACTGTGAATTTTTATGTTTTATTTCACTTCAGGGCCGACAACTGCTCTGAATCTCTCATCTGTTCATCAGGAGAGAAGTTTTATATCAGCTGATGTTGGTGAAGAGGTGACTCTGAGGTGTTCTGATGACGGTCAAGGAAGGAGGTTTTACTGGTTTAAGCAAACTCTGGGACAGAAACCAACTCTCATCTCTTCCTTCTTTACATATGAAAAACATGGAACTTTTTATAATGATTTTAAGAACAATCCACGTTTCACAATGGATACCGAAGACAGAAAAAAACACTTGATAATCTCTCATTTACGTCAATCAGACTCAGCTACTTACTACTGCATAATTATCTTTTCGGTAGCAGTAGATTTTTTAGAGACCATTACTCTAAATGTGAAGGGTTCAGGTGTGAACGTCCCAGTTTCGGTCCATCAATCGACATCTGAGAGCATGGAGCCAGGAGGCTCTGAGACTCTGAACTGTACAGTTCACACTGGGACCTGTGGTGATGGAGAACACAGTGTTTACTGGTTCAAAGACTCTGGAGAACCTCATCCAGGAATCATTTACACACACGGAGGCAGGAATGATCAGTGTGTGAGGAACAGAGACACACAAACACACACCTGTGTCTACAACCTGCCGATGAAGAGTGTGAATGTTTCTCATGCTGGGACCTACTACTGTGCTGTCGCCTCATGTGGACGGATACTGTTTGGAAACGGGACCAAACTGGACTTTAAGGGTAAGTAACTTTCTAGCAGACGTTGTTTTATCTAATAATTACATGATTACTCTCTAATCAAACTGAATGATGTAATATCTCATCATGTCTGGTTCTCTGCAGATGAGGTGGACTCTCTTGTCTTGGTGTATTTCTTGAGTGCAGCTTTGTGTTTCACCATCATCCTCAGTGTTTTTCTGGCTTTCTCACTGTACAAGATGAACAAGAGCTTCAAATCTACAGGTAACTGTTTAGATGTGACAGCTTGTAATCACTGAAAATGTCTTTTGAATAAAACAACTTTTTTCTGTTCACAAATAGTGTCTGAAGCAACATTTTCAGCTCCCTCCGCAGCAAATGGCGAGGTAAAACTCACATTTAACAGTCAAATTCATGTAAACATCTGGAAGTTTTTAATTATTTGTACAGATCAAAATCATTATCATGCTTTTTTTTTAGCAGAGTTACCAAGACGAAGGCAACCTGCATTATGCTGCTTTAAACGTGAACCTGCCCAACAGATCAATAAGAACAAGGAACAACACCCAGAATGAATGTGTGTACTCCAGTGTGAAGCAGCACAATTAGACATTTCCACTTTTCAGTAAGATTGTCTTTGTGGTTTTGAGCAGAATTTCACAAATTTCACAGAATTTTACAAAACAATTGTTGTTATTTTGTATAAACTAAGAACCAAATAAGATGTACTAGAAGTTGATTATGCAGCCATTTGACCTTGACATTATGCATAAATAATAATATAGATTCACTCAAGAATTTCACACTTAAGACATGCAACCTGCTCAATAAACCTAGCGTTAAAGGTGACAATTATCATTATCTCAGATTTTTCTTGATTAAGCTTCAATAAATATTTCTACTTAACACATCTTGATCTCCTGAAATCTCATTCTATTAAGGTCAGATCTTGATACACGTGTGTGTTTGCAGGGGAAACAGCATTTGATCGACAGGTCTAGAAGCACCGTTTGGTAAAATTATTGATGATGGTCTTTATTTCTGAATAAATGAAAAGTTGAAATGGGGAAATTGGTTTATGGGAATAATTGGTTGTACATTCATCTGAAGCTAAAATGAAACTAGGCACCCGACAACCACGAAAAAACCACCTTGACCTACTTTTACACTGATCAGAGGTCAGTTTATCAGTGGAAGTGTACTGTGCTGCCATTGGCCTGACAGTGGTGAGATATGTCTGATGTGGTAATACTAGAATGTTTCATATAATGTACTGATTTGATTAGAGACTATTGTGTTTGTATTGTCTTCATTTGATTGGTTACACCTGGATACTGGGCTAACACCACATAAAATACCACATACAATAAAGGAAGTATGAGAAAATATCTGTATTTTTTTCATTTTCTTTAACTTTCTATAAACTTGCTAAAATACATCTTAAATAACTTAAGTAAACATGTCTGGATGTCCTTTAAAAAAAGGTTTTAATGGACAACAATATTTAAAACAGTTAATTTCATAGTTTTACATCACTAATGAATTTGGTTTCAGTTACACCTGATGACACCAGCCATTCATTCACAACAAAGCTGGAGGTATTAAACACTCACACACCGACATTTCCTTACTGTCAAAGTAAAAGTTTATTTCTTTTTCATCAACAATCACAGCAAATGCAAATACATTATTTGGCTAAAATCACTGAGGTTAATAGACACAAAAAAGAAAAGGAGTAGGGAGATTTCATTTTTGGCTGCATTACACCGTCATGATCCATTAATCAAATCGTATTTTCCTCACAAAATACAAATAGTTGTGTTTCCATTCACCTTTTCTTATTTGCATTTAAAAAAATTGCACATAAATACTTGGATGTAAATGCCAGAAATTCAATAAAAGGCTTAAAACTTGCATGAAAGTTTTTACCCTTGGAAGGGATTGATTTATCAGTATCAAAGAAATGAAAATATGGCTAATGAATAGAAACTAGCACCAATTTTCATTTTCTTTTTGCACATTTCACAAAACCTGCTCTAAAATTTCAATAAATCTGGATAGAAATCTAGTTAATGTAACATTTACATCTCTACTGCTTCACTCGTGAGTACACACATTCAGTCTCTGTGTTGTCTGGCGTCCTCTGTCTTCTTGATGTGATTACCCTTAAAGCAGCATAATGGACATCATCTGCATCCTGGTAACCCTGGTAACGACATATATATTGGTATTTTACAATGTTGTTCTGTCACAAGACAATGTATTGTTGTTGTGATCAAAAGTTAAAGAGTTAATATTCACCTCTGCAGTTGTAAAGGATGCTGTGAAACAGAAAAAGAGAATGTTATTTCAAAACCAAGATCAGTCAATTCAAACAATCCTTTATTGGTGCCAGTTACCTGTACATTGGCAGTTGTTTCTTTGGCTTATCTTATGTGTCAAAATTGCCAGTAAAACAATGAGGGTGATGGTGAACGACAAAGCTCCACTTAAAAAATACACCAACACATCATCTGCAGAGAGCCAGACATGATAAGATGTTACACAGCTGGATGAATGTTTTAATTTGATTAGGGAGTAATCAGTCCATGTCTTTTTCTATTGTCTACGGTCTTATTTCAACGTTTCACTGGCACATAACTATCATAAACTATCTTTATCAGATGAGAAAATTAGTGTTAAAGAAGTTACTTACGCTCAAAGTCCAGCTTGGTCCCGTTTCCAAACAGTATCCGTCCGCATGAGGCGACAGCACAGTAGTAGGTCCCAGCATGAGAAACATCCACGCTCTTCATCGGCAGGTTGTAGACACAGGTGTGTGTTGGCGTGTCGTTGTTCCTCACATACTGATCATTCCTGATTCCTTGTGTGTAAATTAGTCCTGGAGGAGGTTCTCCAGAGTCTTTGAACCAGTAAACACTGTGTTCTCCGTCACCACACGTCCTGGTGAGAACTGTACAGTTCAGAGTCTCAGAGCCTCCAGATGTCGACTGATGGACCAAGGCTCGGACGTTAAAATCTGAATCCTTTACATCGACAACAGTTCCCTTCATGAATTCTATCATAAACGAATAACCACTCGCGCAGTAGTAGGTAGCAGCGTCTGACAGGTGAATGTCAGAAATCTTTAAGTGATTCTTACCGACTTCAGTTTCTAACGCGAACCGTGGATTGTCCTCGAACTCGTCACGAAAAGTGACATTTATATCAAACTTATAGAAGACAGAGATGAGCCTCGGCTTCTCTCCCGGTGTTTGCTTATACCAGAAATACTTTGCGGCGTCAGTGTCGTAGAAACACTGCAGAGTCAGGTTCCCACCGACAGCAGCTGACACGAAAACATTCTCTTGATACACAGTTGTGGGCTGCGTCACTTTAGTGAATTGGAGACAAAACAAATGCATAATTAATAACATGTGACAAAAGAACACACAAACACACACAAGTTCTTGCTTTTTATAAAATACACAACTCACCTGTTCTGCCCAGGAACAAACATGTTAGACAGAAAGCGAACGCTGGAGATGTCACCATGTTGAAACTGTGGTGTTGAATGAAAAGCACCACGAAACCTTCTCCACTCCTCAGAGACAAGGTTGTGTTTGATTGGCCAACCACGCATCATTGATCACATGTTCACTGTACAGTGTCATTCTTTTGTTGCTTAAGAACAATCGCATGATAGGAAGTATCTGGGGCACATAAACTCCTCAAAGAGGTTTCACCTCTGCTTTTGGCAATGGAGTGATCATCATGTCATCGCTGATATACAGCAATGCTATAGCTTTACAGTTAGCATTTAATGCCAAAATAAATGCATATAATGGAGATAGAGAAAGCCAGAGGACAGTCTATTGGATTCATAGTGACTCTCTTATCTTGCTTCAATTTACTTTTTTAATGTCTACTCTTATTTGATCAACAATCATTAACACACATATATTCTGTGTTAAAATGACTAAAGCAACCAGTGTATTATATTCCTTGTTTTTGTTCCTGCCACAATTAGGATTATATTAAACCATGTGAAAATTAGATTTTTTTTCCACTAGAAGTATCTCCAGTCTCTCTGGTGAACATATTTGGATTGTGGAGCTGGGTGGGAGCGGAGGCTAGTAGAGATCATGCTGCAGCCCCCTAGTGGTGAGCCAGCTGTCACAATGTTTTTGTTTTTTGTTTTTTTTTGTACTATGCTGTAAACATGTTCATTCCAGCACTTCCACATTTGAATCAGAACCAGAGTTTGCCGCACGGCATTAACATCGAAAATGAGGGTTTTATCTGGTTAAGCGTTTCCTTTCTACTTGATACTGCTGTAAATGTAGTTCTACTACTACATTTACATTTACTACATACAATACTGCACTGTGCTATCAATAATGCCCTGCTGTTTAGCTTCCTGACCTGTGCAGTCAAAGCATGATTGGATCAAATCACTGGCTTATTCGGGGCACAAAAACACACACAGTCCTCCATTTGGTTTAGTTTATTCACATAATGATCCTCCATTTGCATAGTATCAGTGAACTTAGCATTTTATATATAACAATTTAAATATAAGAATTTAATCGTGAATTTATTTCATTCCATATCTACTAAACCAACATGCATAGTCGCTTCAGCAGAAGACAAAGACTGTGAAGACATCCTGCTCATAACCAAAGTGACGCAAATCAAAGAGAAGACATGACTGAGATCTCATCTTCTGACTGTAGACCACAAAGAAAGCTATATACAGATTCTTTAATCGCTGGGTTTCTAACAACATGTACAACAAACATGAAAAAGGCTAACAGTTATTTCCTGGGTTTGATGTTGAAGCTTATGTTCCATCAGAAGAAAATAGCATGCGGTCTGTATACACTATCCGTGGTGAAGGTTTTGCTTGCTATAATGAAGTGGTACATCATGTTTTCCAATACAAAGTGATAGTAGAAAAATGGCCTTATACCTTTGACATATCTTAAAAATCACATCGAACTGAACCCAATCAAGATCAAGTTATTTTAAGAAAACACTACACTGCAGCTTTAACGGCGCACGCCTGAGTACACACATTCAGTGTCGTACCGTTGCTTTCTCGTCCGGTTGACCTTGTGTACCTGTAACGCAGCGTAATGGAGGTTTTCTGCATCTTGTTGACCCTGCAAACCCCAACAAAAGGAAAAAAACAGTAAAAGAAGACAATATGGTACATTAAACAAATACAAATCAATATTCACCTAAGTGGTGTGCTTAAGAATGTTATATTCACCTCTGCATTTGTTGGGGTGGAAGAATCTGTTGTAAAACAAAGAAAAAAACTTTTTTTTAATTTAATGGTCATAAACAGTGAATATAAGCTGTGAGGTAGAAAGTCTCTTTATGGTTTGGTTACCTCTAATTCGGCAGCAGATTTTCTTGTTCATCTTGTACATGGAGAAAGCCAATAAAACAATGAGGACGGTGGTGAACGCCAAAGCTCCACTTAGGAAATGCACAAGAGAATCAAGGGAGCCCCCTTTATCTGCAGAGACACACATCAGCACACAGAGCTTTGTAGTTTAATGTCTGTGCTCATTTAGTTCAGTTAGAGGTTAACAACATCCGCTAAAATATTACTCACCCTTTGGTTTTGTCCCGTCTCCAAACAGTATCCGTCCACACGAGGCGACAGCGCAGTAGATCTCAGCATGAGAAAGATTCCAACTCTTCGTAGGCAAGTTGTAGAAACAGGTGCGTGTCTGTGTGTCGTTCCTCACGCACTGATCATCCCTGCCTCCTTGTGTGTAAATGAGTCCTGGATGAGATTCTGGGGCGCTTTTGATCCAGTAAACGCTGTGTTTTCCGTCAACGCAGGTCCCAGAGTGAACCGTACACTCCAGAGACCCTGACTGATGGACCGAAGCTTGGATGTTCACACCTGAACCCTTCACGGTGAGGGAAATGCCCTCGGTGAATTCAAACTTGTACGAATGGCAACCTATGCAATAATAAGTGGCCGAGTCTGAAGTACGTAAATCCGAGATTGTCAAGTGGTTATTATCATTTTTTGTGTCCAACGTGAAGCGATTGTCATTCTTGAACTCGCCGTTAAAGCGGCCTGTCTTCTCATGTCTGTAGAAAATGGACACGAGCTGTGGTTTCCGTCCCAGACTTTGCTTGTACCAGTAAACCATTGTTACAGTCGCATCGCCATGGAAACATTTAAAAGTCACATTGTCACCAATGTTACGTGATAGAAAGCCACTTTCCTGGTGTACAGATGGAAGCAGATTAGTTGTCAGAGCTGAAGAGAAAAGAGATAAAGAAGATTTGCAATTGAAGCGAAAATAGCACTCATGACTGATAGACTGATATATAGAAATTATATCACCAAAAATATATACACATTTCATGGATGCAAATGAAACCGCAACACCTACCTGTTCTCCCCAAGAACAGACAAGTCAGGCATAAAGCAAACTCCAGAGATGTCATCGTGCTCAAGGTACCTTGTTGAATGTAGAGGACCTCTGAATGTTCTCTGATCTTTAGAGAGAAGACGGCGTTTGATTGGCTAGAAAGAAGTGACACTGCATGTCCTGTTTTGGAAACATTGATCACAGGTTCAGCGCCGCCTCTTAAGTCAAGACACACCGAGAGAGGTATCAGACCCACAACATAAGTCTCAACCCTGATGGTTAAAAAAAATCACACAAAAAGGGAACAATCTGACTAAAAAGTAGAGTGGAGTTCACTTATGCTCAGGAGTTCTCTAGTCCACAGATCGCTTGCTTTCATTGGTCGGCTGCAATAAAAGTTTTAAGGTATTTTAGAAAGGACTTTTATATGGAGTTGCTCTAATTGGCACTGTAGGAATGACTACTACACTAACCCCAAAAAGTTCTTTTTTCACCCCAAAAGAACCATTGACAATAGAATCTGCCTTTTATGGTTTAATAAGACTAGTGAAGAAACAGGTGGAAAATAGCCAGTAGAAAGTCTGGAGGTCAGCATATTGTCTGTCTAGCCACCATCCAGTCCAGGTTACTTTACAGTCTCATATTTCACAATGGAATTACAACCAGAGGAGAAGC
Organism: Lepturacanthus savala; assembly: GCA_030544235.1. NCBI lineage: Eukaryota > Metazoa > Chordata > Actinopteri > Scombriformes > Trichiuridae > Lepturacanthus > Lepturacanthus savala. Next base: position 15,198,555 of record CM060483.1, on the reverse strand, counting down.
ATTTCCCAAACTTTATTCAACAGTTAGTTTAGTTAGTTTAGGTTATCACATATATCAGCCAAAAGGTCTTCCTGTGTTAAAGGAAACATTCTCATGAATTCACCACCTTCACCTCAGGTGTGATAAACGTGGTGGACAGTTGGCTGGATTTAACGATGCAACCTCTACTAATGTTTCTGTTTAGAAGAAGGTACAATCTGTATATGGTTTCATTAACTTTAATGCTGCGATGTCTTTACTCTTAATTTATAGATATTTTATTGTTTCCATTTGCCTACGATGACCCCCATCCAGTAATTGTGGCTCCTTTGCTGGGTTGTTTCATGGTTAATGGACTATTAGGGACAATTTGCAGATTTTCAATATTATGTATATGAGTCACAGGTGTGGAATGTTCATGATAATCATAATTGCCACCCACGTTCATTGCTGTGTGGGGCTTCAAACATACAGGAAGAAGAGGGTGGTGTCTTCTTTTAACCATTACATTACAGACTCTAAATTATATTGATAAAAACACTCAAACATACACACACACACACACACACACACACACATATATATATATATATATATATTGAAATAAAGTTAGACTGTGTGGCTGCTTTAAGAGAACAAACAGCAGATTTCCTGTTTGAAACCACAAAGACAAAGAGCGCAAAATGTCCGTCACGTGTGCATGACCAGAGAGAGAATAGTTTCACTGCAGACCACAAAGAGGCATAAAAAAAGGATGCTTACATCTTTGTTTTTTTGTTGTTTTTTTAATAAACACATTTACAGTAAGTAAAATGCAAAGAAACATAGGTAAGACTATATCTGTATACTGCAGGTGCACTCTCACAGGAAATGGCTTGTCGGTAGGCCTTGTTGCCGTCTTGCTAAAGGCCCACCGTGCTGTTTCGGAGATGACTGCAACCATGTGGGGAATGAGTCACGTCCACATTGATGTTCGCAATGCTGCGCTCTGACAATGTCCCTCTAGCCAATACAATTTCTAGTATATAGCACAGTGTATGTACAGGAAGTAGGCGTACCGCCTTAGTGTGGCTAAGCTGTATCTGCTTAAGAAATAGTAAGTAACCACACTGACTCTTTTTAAAACACACCTTTGGCTTAAAAACATTTATTTGCATGTCAAGTAAGGGGAAAGGCATGCATCATAGATTTATAGTGGACTAAGTCTTTACAAGTGAAGATGGGTCTACTTCTTTACACGGAAGTAGACACATTCAGTCCATGTGTCGTCCCTCTGACTTCTTGATATTCCGGCCTTGGTTCTCCTTGAAGCAGCATAGAGGAGGAGGTCTTTGTTATTCTGAAAGTAAAATATAAAACAGGTAATCTGGTATTGTACTGTTGTCATGCTGTAATATATAGTTTTTTGTGTTATAGTAGTAGAAGTCTTTAAGAAAACTCACCTCCAGAGTTGAAGCACCTGGAGCTCTTGCTTGAGAGTCTAATTGTGAAAAAAAAGAATAAAAGCTCCAAAATTCACCTAGCTTTCACTATTGCACAATTCAGCATATTGATATACACAAATCAATAAAGATCCTAGGCACCCAGAGACACCCAGACCCAATTTAGAGTCTCCAATTAACCTAAGAGTGTGGGACTGTGGGAGGAAGCCAGAACCAACCAAACAACCAATGAATACCAGTTGACCTACCTCTATGTTTGGAGCAGCTTCTCCTCATTCTATATGCTGCGAATGGCAGGAAAACAACCAGGATGGTGGTGTATGTCAAAGCTCCAACCTGGATGTACACCAAGACAAAAGGGTCCACTTCCTCTGGAGATTTATCTATAGGAGACATGACAGAGCTGTAGGAATATCGATTAGGAAGAAATCATCACATATGAAACCACAACTAAGAAGTGACTTACGCTCAAAGTCCAGCTTGGTCCCATTTCCAAACAGTATCCGTCCACATGAGGCCACAGCACAGTAGTAGGTCCCAGCATGAGAAACATTCACACCATTCATTGGCAAGTTGTAGACACAGGTGTTTGCTTGTGGGTTCTTGTTCCTCACACATTGATCATTCCTGCCTCCATGTGTGTAAATGAGTCCCGGATAAGAATCTTTGGAGTTTCTGAACCAGTAAACACTGTGTTTTCCATCATCACAGGTCCTGGTGTGAACTGTACAGTTGAGCGTCACGGAGCCTCCTGGCATCACAGATGTGGACACCGGCTGCTCAAGAAAAGACGAGTGACTGGATTCTAAAAATAAAAGGGAAATCTTGAATTTAGGCAGGGTCAAGTGGAAAATCTGATGGGGAAAAGGCTCTGTCCAAGCTGCAAAACAGTAAGCAACATACCTTTGAAAACCACAAATGTTCCACTGTAAAATTTAGTAACGGTAACCCTGGTCTCTCCACAGAAGTACATCGCAGAATCCGCGTATTGGACATTAGAGATGTTCAAATGGTAGAACCCTCCTCCAATGAGAACTGAAAATCGTTTGCTGACTTTAAACTGGTCATAGAAGTTGTTGGACTCGGGTAAATGTTTGTAGAAAGAGGATATTATTTCAGGCTGATGCCCTGCGACCTGCTTGTACCAAGACAGATATTCTGCACTGGAGGCATAGAAACATGTCAAAGTCACGTCGTCTCCGACGTTCACGAAGAGCAGAGCACCATCTGAAAACACAGAAGATGATAAGTTAAAGACTACTGATGGTTCAGAAAAGCTTTTCTCAGACCCATAATTTATCTCCAACATGCGACTGCGAAAGATACAACAAGGTTATTACTTACAGGCTGCAGAGAGAGGAACAAACAGCACATAGTAGAACTTGAACATCCTTCCCTCTCTGGAGTCCCAGTGAGAAGGTATTTTCAGTAAACGGGTCATAGACAAAAACCTACATACGCATTCACCGGAAACGCGTCTGCACCTAACACAGCTAGTACAGATTTGTGGGCGTCGGCACCCAAAAAAAAAAAGGAAATGAAAAGGTCTGAATTTACTTTTTAAATTGATGTTTTTTGGGGTTTCTTTCTCATTACATTGTGTATTGTAACTCCTTGTTTCCCAAAAGCTATTACATACACAAGATTTTGTAAATAATCTGTTTTAAAGACATCTTTTGTATTAGATGTTTTTGAATTTTCCAAACTTTCTTTCAGTTTTTCAATCTCTTACTGGCTTCCCACCTGCAAACTTACTTCTGTGATTTTATTGGGTTACCCAAGGAGTAACTAAAGTTGAAGAACTGCTAGTGTTACCAGTATTGGATCCAGGATTGGATGTCTGGAATAATCTCTAATGAACAGTGGTTACAATCCAATGTGCCCAAATGAAATGATCTTTTCCTAACCATAAACAGGTGGATTGTGTTCCTAATCCTAATGATACATTAGCCACGGACCATAAAACATTATTATTTTGTAACGACATAGGAAATAGTGTAACTAACTTGACCACTGATAATCCCCATTCAGTCAAGTGATAAAACTACAAATGTGTGGTTAGTGGAGTCTTGGTAAAATGTAATATGATAATCTTAATCCCATTTCATGACATGACCATAGTGCATTAGTGAACCCAGTGCTGTCAACATGCTGGTTTCAATGTATTATCCATCTAAACTACATCCTCCTTGAAACCGTGTAGACAAAACAACTACTATACATATGCCTGTCTCTTAGTAAAGCATGCAGAGATTTTATCTTCTGACTGCAAATTACAAGAAAAGGTTACCAGCATCTAAAAAAAAAAGATGCTGTTTAACTTTATGCGCCATCAATTTTAAGAAAACATTATATGACCTGTTGTCCATAATGAAAGTTTCATTTGGTAAAATCAAGTGATGTTTCATGTATTCTGATGTAAAGTTATATAGCCTTTTACCTTTGATAACACTTAAAATGTGCATCAAACAGGAAGTAGTTGCAACCAGGGCTTCAGGTTTCACTGATGACCACATGGAGGCTAAAAAAAAGGAACTGCAAAGAAATGTTGGTAAGACCTTATGTCTGTACATAGGATGAATCCTCATGATTTGACAAACAAGGAGGATGTTACATGCAGGTCTGTCCTGTCGCAATCTTGCTGTGTGAAGACCCACCGTGCAGTTTCTGAGTCTGCAACCATGTGGGGACACCTTTCTGACTGCATCCCTGTGGCCTGCTTTAGTTCTCTAATCTGACAGTATATAAAAAAGTAGTAACAGAGCATCAGTCGGCTTTTACAACCCAACACAGTAGTTTAAAAGATCAAATCATTTCTTCTGATCTACTTAAAATAGTCTGGGTATTAGAGTTGTACTGTGGGGCTTGTCTGCATGAAAACACTGCAGAGACTTCCTGCTTGAAACCACAAAGACAAAGAGAGCAGAGGGTCCTACTGAGTTACAAGACCCGAGTATATCGAAAGTGTAGCTTTCAACTGCCGACCACACAGAAGCTAAAACAAGATCCTCTCATCTCTGTGCATTACTGTGAACAACTAGTGAAGAACTACAGACAGTGCCAACACCAGAGTTTATTCAGAAAACACATGTTGATGTGTAGTGTCGCCACCCTGATGTGAAAGGACCGGCTCTGATGGTGTGTTACCATGGAGACACAGCAGGATGTTTGCGATGTGGCATGAATGTTTAGCAGTGCAGCACTTAGATACATAGGTACAGACAGCAATGTAATGCAATCTTTGGATGAATATTCATTTTCCAGTCTTGCAAACTCTCTCTCTCTCTATCTATCTATCTCTCTCTCTCTCTCTCTCTCTCTCTCCAACCACAGAGATGTATTGCATGTGGTCATGTGTTTGTACATTGTTGACTACACGTATATTGAGGGTGGAAATATGTCACCTTTGACAAGATAGATCAAACCAAAGGACACAGGACTAGCTGCAAGTGGAAGCAGTTGTTTATTCAGTCATATTATATTAATTTTATAACACAGACATAAAAAGTGCTGATGAAAATAAAAAAATTAAGAAGTGAAGAAAAAATATCCAGCTCTACTGCCTCACACTTGAATACACACAATCGTTCCCGCTGTCCTCCCTCTGTCTCCTTGGTCTGCCGACCTTGTTCTCTCTTAAAGCAGCGTAATGGAGGTCATGCACATCCTGGGAGCCCTGTTGAAACAATATGAAACAATCTGCATGAGCAATTTCTGTTCACTGCATATCAATATGGAAGTCCTACACATGTTACTTCCTTTTTGGCTCTCACAATACAACTGGAGACTGTTTTGCAATCTACAATCAACCTTTACAAGGGAATATAACATTAGAGGAGTGAAACGCAGTAAACTTGCCTGTGCATTTGGAGCCGAGGCAGCCGGAGCTGATGGTCTTGCATGTGAGTCTAATAATGAAAAAAAGAACAAGTCTTTTTTTTTATTTGGTTTGACCATTTAAACTGAAACTAGTTTAAAAAAAATCTTCTTTGCTATTTTGCAATAGCATAGCATAGCCTACCTGTGCAATGGCAGCTGTTCGTTCTAGACACTCTATAGAGTTTGTAAGAAAGGAATACAACCAGGATGATGGTGATCACCAAAGCTGCACTCAGTATATACACCAAGACAGGAGAGTCCACCTTATCTGCAGATCCTAACACAAGAAGACATGACAGAGTTTTCTTTCTTGGATTATTTCTTAACACATGACGCAGCCTTTGCCAGAAAGTTACTTACCTTCAATGTCCAGTTTGGTCCCTTTTCCAAACAGTATCCGTCCACATGAGGCGACAGCACAGTAGTAGGTCCCAGCATGAGAAACATCCACACTCTTCATCGGCAGGTTGTAGACACAGGTGTGTGTTTGTGTGTCTCTGTTCCTCACACACTGATCATTCCTGCCTCCGTGTGTGTAAATGAGTCCTGGATGAGATTTTTCAGAGTCTTTGAACCAGTAAACACTGTGTTCTCCATCACCACAGGTCCCAGTGTGAACTGTACAGTTCAGAGTCTCAGAGCCTCCTGGCTCCATGCTCTCAGATGCTGACTCATGGACTAAAACTGGGATGTTCACACCTGAACCCTTCACATTTAGAGTGATGCTCTCTAAAAAGTTAATTGTGTATGAAGAGTAACTTATGCAGAAGTAAGTAGCCATGTCTGAAATTAGCACACCTGAGATCTTCAAGTGATTTTTACCGGAGCTATTTTCTACTTGTAAGCGTTGATCATTCTTAAATTCACCATAAAAATAGTTTTCATTGTAATATTTATAGAATTTAGACATTAGCTTCAATTTCTGTCCCAGAGTTTGTTTATACCAGTCTACTACCACTCCAGCTTTATCATCATAGTTACATTCCAAAGTCACGTCTTCACCAACATTAACTGTTTCAACACGTAAAGATGACGATGTGTCCAGAGCTGTAACATGAGCTGAAGAGAAAATGGAAAACCAAGAAAATGCAGGTTAACTTTCACCATCATATTACAGAATACATCCAAAGTATTGGATGCAATGGTATAAAGGCAAAAAACACAAAACAAAAAAATGTCACTCACCAATTCTCCCCAAGAGCAGACATGTTACATACAAAGCACAAATCGGAGGTGTCATATTGTTGCCACCAATGTAATTATTGGGTAGAATTTTCAGACGTCCTCTGCTTTTTCTAAACAAGGCTGTGTCTGATTGGCCAATCAGAAAAGAGTATGTTGAGGTAATCAAGCACATGTTCAATGACTCCTCCTGTGTTAGTGTTTGGTGTGAAAAACATTTTGCCTTTTAAGTTTGTCCACAAGACTGTGATAGTACGTACGCATGAATGTGCTGTATATGGCATCTGGTATATGGAGGAAAGAGCCTTCTTACTTTTAACTCTCATTTTTCCTATTTTAAGATAAGACTATTTACTGGTTGTGGCAGGATGTGCCGATCTGCTGTGATGAACTAGCAGATTTGCTGTTTTCTTACTAATTTATTACTTCTACCCAATGCCAAGTTGGTAAATTTAAATCCAACAGCAGTTTTATTTCATCAGTTTGAATTTTTTATGTTACGAAAGACACATTTTAACAATAATTGGAAGGTTGAAGAATAAGAAAGATGACCTCTGACCCCCCATTCTTATAGATCATGATATGGATAAAATTAGTAGAAATGTAGTCCATTATATTTAAGTGCAAATGCCAGTTCAAGTATGTGTAAGAAAACAACAAGGAAGCTGATCCTTTATTAGTCACATAATGGTTCTGAAATATTTCTTTAATAATACTGAAATACTGTAATATTGTTTTTCCACCCATTTTAAAAGAATCTTTATAATCTGTTTGCAAAGTGAGACTATAGGTACAGGTCATGTTGCTAGTGTTACAAAGTTCTGTGAGACCGAGTGTGAGACACTGTGGCTGAAGGTGTGGTTAGTGGGGTCTTGGTCATAGTAACATATGATGCATCATGATAAGCATTTATTACCCCATCTGTAATATGATTGGGTAATGTTATGGGGTAATATGATGGGCTTCCTGACATGACTGTGCTGCATTAGTGAACCTGGTGCTGTCAACATGCTGGTTTCAATGTATTATCCATTAAGTCATCTCAGCTACATCCTGGTTGAAACCATGCAGACAAAAACAACAACTACTATACATATGACTGACTCTTAGTAAAGCATAGAGATTATTTTTCTTCTGAGTGCAAACCACAAGTGAAGGTTACCAGCATCTATAAAAAAAGATTTAAAGACTGCTGTTTAACTTTATGCGCCATCAATTTTAAGAAAACATTATATGACCTGTTGTCCATAATGAAAGTTTCATTTGGAAAAAATCAAGTGATATTTCATGTACTCTGATGTAGTGATATAGCCTTATACCTTTGATAACAGTTAAAATGTGCATCAAACAGGAAGTAGCTGCAACCAGGGCTTCAGGTTTCACTGATGACCACATGGAGGCTAAAAAAAAGAACCTCACATCTCTGAGTTTGTGATGTACTGTAAACAGGTTTTAAATCAGTAAACTGCAAAGAAATGTGGGTAAGACTTTATGTCTGTACATAGGGTGAATTCTCATGATCTGACAGACAAGGAGGATGTTACATGCAGGTCTGTCCTGTCGCCATCTTGCTGTGTGAAGACCCACCATGCAGTTTCTGAGTCTGCAACCATGTGGGGACACCTTTCTGACTGCATCCCTGTGGCCTGCTTTAGTTCTCTAATCTGACAGTATATAAAAAAGTAGTAACAGAGCATCAGTCGGCTTTTACAACCTAACACAGTAGTTTAAATGATCAAATCATTTCTTCTGATCTACTTAAAATAGTCTGGGTATTAGAGTTGTACTGTGGGGCTTGTCTGCATGAAAACACTGCAGAGACTTCCTGCTTGAAACCACAAAGACAAAGAGAGCAGAGGGTCCTACTGAGTTACAGGACCCGAGTATATCGAAAGTGTAGCTTTCAACTGACGACCACACAGAAGCTAAAACAAGATCCTCTCATCTCTGTGCATCACTGTGAACAACTAGTGAAGAACTACAGACAGTGCCAACGCCAGAGTTTATTCAGAAAACACATGATGTGTAGTGTTGCCACCCTGCTGTGAAAGGACCGGCTCTGATGACGTGTTACCATGGAGACACAACATGATGTAGGATGTTTGCGATGTGGCATGAATGTTTAGCAGTGCAGCACTTAGATACATAGGTACAGACAGCAATGTACTGGCTTTGAATGAATATTCATTTTCCAGCCTTACAAACTCTCTCTCTCTCTCTCTCTCTCTCTCTCTCTCTCTCCAACCACAGAGATGTGTTGCATGTGGTCATGTGTTTGTACGTTGTTGACTACACGTATACTGAGGGTGGAAATATGTCACCTTTAACAAGATAGATCACACCAAAGGACACTGGACTAGCTGCAAGTGGAAGCAGTTGTTTATTCAGTCATATTATGTTAATTTTAGAACACAGACACAAAAAGTACTGATGAAAATAAAAAAATTAAGAAGTGAAAAAAAATATCCAGCTCTACTGCCTCACACTTGAATACACGCAATCGTTCCCGCTGTCCTGCCTCTGTCTCCTTGGTCTGCCAACCTTGTTCTCTCTTAAAGCAGCGTAATGGAGGTCATGCACATCCTGGGAGCCCTGTTGAAACAATATGAAACAATCTGCATGAGCAATTTCTGTTCACTGCATATCAATATGGAAGTCCTACACATGTTACTTCCTTTTTGGCTCTCACAATACAACTGGAGACTGTTTTGCAATCTACAATCAATCTTTACAAGGGAATATAACATTAGAGGAGTGAAAAACAGTAAACCTGCCTGTGCATTTGGAGCCGAGGCAGCCGGAGCTGATGGTCTTGCATGTGAGTCTAATAATGAAAAAAAGAACAAGTCTTTTTTTTTTAATTTAGTTTGACCATTTAAACTGAAACTAGTTAAAAAAAGTCTTCTTTGCTATTTTGCAATAGCATAGCCTACCTGTGCAATGGCAGCTGTTCGTTCTAGACACTCTATAGAGTTTGTAAGAAAGGAATACAACCAGGATGATGGTGATCACCAAAGCTGCACTCAGTATATACACCAAGACAGGAGAGTCCACCTTATCTGCAGATCCTAACACAAGAAATCATGACAGAGTTTTCTTTCTTGGATTATTTCTTAACACAAGACGCTGCCTTTGCCAGAAAGTTACTTACCCTCAATGTCCAGTTTGGTCCCGTTTCCAAACAGTATCCGTCCACATGAGGCGACAGCACAGTAGTAGGTCCCAGCATGAGAAACATCCACACTCTTCATCGGCAGGTTGTAGACACAGGTGTGTGTTTGTGTGTCTCTGTTCCTCACACACTGATCATTCCTGCCTCCGTGTGTGTAAATGAGTCCTGGATGAGATTTTTCAGAGTCTTTGAACCAGTAAACACTGTGTTCTCCATCACCACAGGTCCCAGTGTGAACTGTACAGTTCAGAGTCTCAGAGCCTCCTGGCTCCATGCTCTCAGATGTCGACAGATGGACTAAACCTGGGATGTTCACACCTGAACCCTTCACATTTAGAGTGATGCTCTCTAAAAAGTTAACCATGTATGAAGTGTAACCTATGCAGAAGTAAGTAGCCATGTCTGAAATTAGCACACCTGAGATCTTCAAGTGACTTTTACCGGAGCTATTTTCTACTTGTAAGCGTTGATCATTCTTAAATTCATCATGAAACTTGTTTTTATTGCTATATTTATAGAATTTAGACATTAGCTTCAATTTCTGTCCCAGAGTTTGTTTATACCAGTCTACTATCGCTGTAGGTTTATCATCATAGTTACATTCCAAAGTCACGTCTTCGCCAACATTAACTGTTTCAACACGTAAAGATGACGATGTGTCCAGAGCTGTAACATGAGCTGAAGAGAAAATGGAAAACCAAGAAAATGCAGGTTAACTTTCACCATCATATTACAGAATACATCACAAATATTGGAAACAATGGTATAAAGACAAACAAGACAAAATGAAAAGATGTCACTTACCAATTCTCCCCAAGAACAGACATGTCACATACAAAGCACAAATTGTAGGTGTCATTTTGTTGCCACCACCGTGATTATTAGGGAGAATTTAGAGACGTCCTCTGCTTTTTCTAAACAAGGCTGTGTCTGATTGGCCAATCAGAAAAGAGTCTGTTGTGGTAATCGAGCACATGTTCAGTGACTCCTCCTGTGTTAGTGTTTCGGGTCAAAAACATTTTGCCTTTTAAGTTTGTCCACAAGACTGTGATAGTACATACGCATGAATGTGCTGTATATGGCATCTGGTATATGGAGGAAAGAGCCTTCTTACTTTTAACTCTCATTTTTCCTATTTTAAGATAAGACTATTTACTAGTTGTGGCAGGATGTGCCGATCTGCTGTGATGAACTAGCAGATCTGCTGTTTTCTTACTAATTTATCACTTCTACCCAACGCCAAGTTGGTAAATTCAAACTGAACAGCAGTTTTATTTAATCAGTTTGAATCTTTGATGTTACGGAAGACACATTTTAACAACAATTGGAAGGTTGAAAAATAAGAAAGATGACCTCTGACCCCCCCATTCTTATATTATAGATCATGATATGGATAAAGTTAGTAGAAATGTAGTCCATTATAATTAACTGCAAATGCCAGTTCAAGTATGTGTAAGAAAACAACAAGAAAGCTGATCCTTTATTAGTCACATAATGGTTCTAAAATATTTCTTTAATAATACTGAAATACTGTAATATTGTTTTTCCACCCATTTTAATACAGTTTTGTAATGTAAAAAGAAGATGCATATAAATCCTTTTAACCTCACTTTTAAGTCAATCATTGTGAACTACTTCTTTTTAAAAAGAATCTTTATAATCTGTTTGCAAAGTGAGACTATAGGTCCAGGTCATGTTAATAGTGTTATAAAGTTCTGTGAGACCGAGTGTGACAGACACTGTGGCTGAAGGTGTGGTTAGTGGGGTCTTGGTCATAGTAACATATGATGCATCATGATAAGCATCTTATTACCCCATCTGTAATATGATTGGGTAATGTTATGGGGTAATATGATGGGGTAATATGATGGGCTTCCTGACATGACCGTGCTGCATTAGTGAACCTGGTGCTGTCAACATGCTGGTTTCAATGTATTATCCATTAAGTCATCTCAGCTACATCCTGGTTGAAACCATGCAGACAAAAACAACAACTACTATACATATGACTGACTCTTAGTAAAGCATACAGAGATTTTATCTTCTGACTGCAAACCACAAGAAAAGGTTAACAGCATCTATAAAAAAGGATGTAAAGACTGTTGTTTAACTTTATGCGCCATCAATTTTAAGAAAACATTATATGACCTGTTGTCCATAATGAAAGTTTCATTTGGTAAAATCAAGTGATATTTCATGTACTCTGATGCAGTGATATAGCCTTATACCTTTGACAACATTTAAAATGTGCATCAAACAGGAAGTAGCTGCAACCAGGGCTTCAGGTTCCACTGATGACCACATGGAGGCTAAAAAAAAGAACCTCACATCTCTGAGTTTGTGATGTACTGTAAACAGGTTTTAAATCAGTAAACTGCAAAGAAATGTGGGTAAGACTTTATGTCTGTACATAGGGTGAATTCTCATGATCTGACAGACAAGGAGGATGTTACATGCAGGTCTGTCCTGTCGCCATCTTGCTGTGTGAAGACCCACCGTGCAGTTTCTGAGTCTGCAACCATGTGGGGACACCTTTCTGACTGCATCCCTGTGGCCTGCTTTAGTTCTCTAATCTGACAGTATATAAAAAAGTAGTAACAGAGCATCAGTCGGCTTTTACAACCTAACACAGTAGTTTAAAAGATCAAATCATTTCTTCTGATCTACTTAAAATAGTCTGGGTATTAGAGTTGTACTGTGGGGCTTGTCTGCATGAAAACACTGCAGAGACTTCCTGCTTGAAACCACAAAGACAAAGAGAGCAGAGGGTCCTACTGAGTTACAGGACCCGAGTATATCGAAAGCGTAGCTTTCAACTGACGACCACACAGAAGCTAAAACAAGATCCTCTCATCTCTGTGCATCACTGTGAACAACTAGTGAAGAACTACAGACAGTGCCAACACCAGAGTTTATTCAGAAAACACATGTTGATGTGTAGTGTTGCCACCCTGCTGTGAAAGGACCGGCTCTGATGGTGTGTTACCATGGAGACACGACATGATGTAGGATGTTTGCAACGTGGCATGCATGTCTTTAGCAGTGCAGCACTTAGATACACAGGTACAGACAGCAATGTACTGGCTTTGAATGAATATTAATTTCAGCCTTGCAAACTCTCTCTCTCTCTCTTTCTCTCTCTCTCTCTCTCTCCAACCACAGAGATGTGTTGCATGTGGTCATGTGTTTGTACATTGTTGACTACACGTATACTGAGGGTGGAAATATGTCACCTTTGACAAGATAGATCACACCAAAGGACACTGGACTAGCTGCAAGTGGAAGCAGTTGTTTATTCAGTCATATTATATTAATTTTATATCACAGACACAAAAAGTACTGATGAAAATAAAAAAATTAAGAAGTGAAAAAAAATATCCAGCTCTACTGCCTCACACTTGAATACACGCAACCGTTCCTGCTGTCCTCCCTCTGTCTTCTTGGTCTGCCGACCTTGTTCTCTCTTAAAGCAGCGTAATGGAGGTCATGCACATCCTGGGAGCCCTGTTGAAACAATATGAAACAATCTGCATGAGCAATTTCTGTTCACTGCATATCAATATGGAAGTCCTACACATGTCCTACACAATCTACAATCAACCTTTACAAGGGAATATAACATTAGAGGAGTGAAAAACAGTAAACCTGCCTGTGCATTTGGAGCCGAGGCAGCCGGAGCTGATGGTCTTGCTTGTGAGTCTAATCATGAAAAAAGGAATGTTGTTTTATTTAATTTATTTTGACCATTTAAACTGAAACTTCTTTGCTATTGTACACATTAGTGCGTAAAAGTCAGCATAGCCTACCTGTGCAATGGCAGCTGTTCAACTTAGACACTCTATAGAGTGTGTAAGAAAGGAATACAACCAGGATGATGGTGATCACCAAAGCTGCACTCAGTATATACACCAAGACAGGAGAGTCCACCTTATCTGCAGATCCTAACACAAGAAGACATGACAGAGTTTTCTTTCTTGGATTATCTCTTAACACATGACGCAGCCAGAAAGTTACTTACCCTTAAAGTCCAGCTTGGTCCCTTTTCCAAACAGTATCCGTCCACATGAGGCGACAGCACAGTAGTAGGTCCCAGCATGAGAAACATCCACACTCTTCATCGGCAGGTTGTAGACACAGGTGTGTGTTTGTGTGTTTTTGTTCCTCACACACTGATCATTCCTGCCTCCATGTGTGTAAATGAGTCCTGGATGAGATTTTTCAGAGTCTTTGAACCAGTAAACACTGTGTTCTCCATCACCACAGGTCCCAGTGTGAACTGTACAGTTCAGAGTCTCAGAGCCTCCTGGCTCCATGCTCTCAGATGTCGACTGGTGGACAGAAACTGGGATGTTCACACCTGAACCCTTCACATTTAGAGTAATCACTGAAATGTTAACCGTGTATGAAGAGTAACCTATGCAGAAGTAAGTAGCCATGTCTGAAATTAGCACACCTGAGATCTTCAAGTGATTTTTACCAGAGCTATTTTCTACTTGTAAGCGTTGATCATTCTTAAATTCACCATGAAACTTGTTTTCATTGTTATATTTATAGAATTTAGACATTAGCTTCAATTTCTGTCCCAGAGTTTGTTTATACCAGTGTACTATTGCTGCCGCTTTATCATCATAGTTACATTCCAAAGTCATGTCTTTGCCAACATTAACTGTTTCAACACGTAAAGATGACGATGTGTCCAGAGCTGTAACATGAGCTGAAGAGAAAATGGAAAACCAAGAAAATGCAGTTTAAATTGGAAGCAATGGTATAAAGACAAAAAAAGACAAAACGAAAATGATGTCACTCACCAATTCTCCCCAATAACAGACATGTTACATACAAAGCACAAATTGTAGGTGTCATTTTGTTGCCACCACCGTGATTATTAGGGAGAATTTCGAGACGTCCTCTGCTTTTTCTAAAGAAGGCTGTGTCTGATTGGCCAATCAGAAAAGAGTCTGTCGATGTAACCGAGCACATGTTCAGTGCACCCTCCTGTGTTAGTGTTTGGTGTGAAAAACGTTTTGCCTTTTAAGTTTGTCTACGAGACTCTGATAGTACGTATGCATATATGTGCTGTATATGGCATCTGGTATATGGAAGAAAGAGCCTTCTTACTTTTAACTCTCTCTATTTTAAGATAAGACTATTTACTGGTTGTGGTAGGATGTGTTATTAATAGTAACATCTCTGACTACAAACATCCCCCTCTTTACCTTCTCATCACTGTTCAGCACTAGCAGATCTGCTGTTTTCTTACTTATTTCTCACTTCTACCCAACGTCAAGTTGGTAAATTCAAACTCAACAGTAGTTTTATTTAATCAGTTTCAATCTTTGATGTTATAAAAGACACATTTTAACAATAATGGGAAGGTTGAAAAGTAAGAAAGATGACCTCTGACCTCCCGTTCTAGTATTCTGTCTACAGACAGAATGCTAGTGTTATAGATGATGGTATAGATGACGTTAGAAGAAACATAGTCCATTATAAATAAGTGAAAATGCCAGTTCAAGTATATAATAATATAGTAATAATACTGTAATACTGTTTTTCCACACATTTAGTACATGTTTTGATTGTATAATAGTAGTGGGGAAGTCCCTAGATCATTTTAAAACCACTGGACATGGTTGCTGTATGTTCTACGCCCATTTCCTCAAATGGTTAAAAAAAAAAAAGAGAGAGAACGTTTCCTGAAAAGCATAGTTTTGGGCATGAGTTTTAGGGAACTGAGAATATAAAAGTGCACTTTTTGCTTTACTGAGAATTTAGAAGAAGGAAGCATTCAGAGCACTATACATCTGAGTGGAAGGTGCGTATAAATCCTTTTAACCTCACTCTTAAATCAATCATTGTACCTATTTTTTTTCTTTATTTTAAAGAATATATCTTTATAATCTGTTTACAAAGGTAGCCTATAGGTACAGGTCATGTTGCTTGTGTTACAATGTTCTGTGAGACTGAGTTTGTTGTGACAAACACTGTGGCTGAAGGCTAGTCTTCCTGTGTTTTAGCTGTAAGACTTTGTGTTTCCACCAATGGAAACTTATTCAGCGTACTTCACACCACCTTCACCACAGGCGAGAAAGGTAAATGGTGAACACCGCAGCTAGATTACAAGGTGCAACCTTTGCTAGTGTTTCTGGTAGAAGAAGGTATTAATAGACTATAGGGGATTTTTTTATGAGCTTGCTTTGTCTAAGCCTGCACTCATACAGTTTGCACAAAGAGATTTCTCCTAGTGACAGAGTGTGTTTTACCCAAGAACACTAAGAACACATTGTGCGAAAAAAGTTTTATTTCCTTTATATCTACATTATTATACATCATTAAAACATTTAGTCGCGTGAATTACTGACAGGCAAAGTTCACTCTTTTCTGCTCATTATTCGAGAGTAAACACAAACAGTCTCCACGTTGTCCTCTTGCTGCTGCCGTCGGCTGTTCCTGTTCAGACTCAGAGCAGCATAATGGAGCGCATCTGCATCTTGGCCCTGGAAATAATGAAAGAAGTACAATCGGAAACAAATCTCATTCCATTGAAAGAATTTCCCTTTTTTTGTCAATTATTTCACCTACCACAGTGTCAGAGGCTGCAGAACACATCAGATGAGGAACAGTTCCTGCGAAACAGAATGTGGAAATGGTCAAGCCGTTGGTTGACATTTTTCAAAAGCTTTGATTGCGAAAGTCGTACCTTTGCAGACAGAGCACAGGTTTTTTCGCAACTTGTACACAATGAAAACCAAGACGAGCAGCACGATGAGGAAGACCGCCAATGCCACACTCAGGCAATACACCAGGAGAGCGGGGGTTTTAGTTGAGCCTCCTAACATGCGGTCAAGAGAAGAGATAACTCAATTTCCATCTGCCATCAAGTCAATGGTAAAAAAGTGGTTATGCAATCTCATTGGGAACCACATACCTGCAATCTTGATTTCTGTCCCATTTCCAAAGACAATCTCCCCACAGGAGGCCACAGCACAGTAGTAGGTTCCAGCATCAGAGGAGCTGGCAGACTTTATAGAGAAGTTCATAGTGCAACTCCTTCTAAATGACCCTTCACTGGTGACGTTTGTGCATTGTCCTTCTCTGGGATACACGACTGCAGGCTGAGACGCACCATGTCTGAACCAGTAGAGCCTCTGCTTCCCCGCACATGATTCAGTGGATACTGTGCAGCTCAAACTTGCAGTGTGTCCTGACCAAAGTGGCTCTAATGACTGATTGACACTCGCCTGGGTGCCAGGCTGTGGTGATTTGACATGAAGGAAAACTCCTTGTCCGAATTCAATCGCGTTAAATTCTAAAATTCCACAGTAGTACGTTGCTGAATCCGACAGGCGAAGGTCTGTGATGGCAAGATGATTGACGCTTTCTCCTCGTTTTGCAAGAACACGAAACCGTTCCTTAAACTCGGGGTAGATATCTGCATCACTACTGTGTTTCATCCGTGATGATATGAGCTGAGGTTTACCTCCTAGTTTCTGCTGGTACCAGAAGATAAAGGTTACGGAATCATCAGGACAGTGGCATTTCAAAGTTACATTTAGTCCAACTTTGGCTGATTTGACACCACTTTCCTGAATTATATTTGAGCTGCTGGGACCGGCTAGCACCTGACCTACATAAAGAAAAAAAAATGAAGTACACTTTCAAAACCATAAAATTCCTCAAAATTATAGTCCTATAAATAGATACAATTAAAAGAAATACTCACACAATTGACACAATACAAGTAGAGTCCAAAAAGTCATCATATCTGAAGCTCTGCAGTCTACAGTATATCCTGTGTCTTGGTGAACGCACCCAACTCTTATAGTTGACGAAGGCTGATTATGATTGGCTAAGCTGACTGGTTTGGTCTAGACTCTAGAGTCAGAACTTGCGCTTTCTTCTTTTGCATAGCATCAGTCTGATCAGGTGACCAGACATGTAATTCAGAGTGTTCATCGAGTCTGCTTGTTTATGTAGTTGCTGTACACTGGAGGATAGAAAATGCTGGTATAATTCCATTTGTGAATAGAGGTGAAGACATTGTTTTTTTTTCCTTTATGCACTCTGCTTGCTTAGAGTCATGACAAAGGTTTAGCATTGCATTTTTTTGGTATTAGGTGTGCCTATATGCTGATTTATAGCATCATTTGTGTAGTTTTCAGAGGTCAAACCACTGCAGGACAGATACGTTTCCTTTAATTTTCTTCCTTTATCCAATGGCCATGAAGAAATTAGGGACGGCCGCATATGTTTAATGTCAATCAAGCTGTGCACACTCAAGTCTGTCACCTTTTTTTGCTGCCAAGCCACACCCCAACAGGGAACAAACAAGTCACCACAAACTCTTTGTATTACATTTGGTTCGCAGGTATCTCATCAATGTGAAGTACTGTGTGAAGTAGAAAGTGGAAGAAGGTTAAGATTAAAAAAAAGGGGAGGAAATGGAAAAGATCACTCATCTCAAAGCCCATACCCTGAGATGGCCTCACACACCCTATATCACACCCTGTAGTGTTGATTTCGTATTAGCTGCCTTGGTGACATGGATCTGATTGTCTGCTTAAATGTACCTGGTAATATGACCATTGGAAGGTGCAAAAGATGCAATTTCTTAGAAGATTAAAACAGAATGCTAATCCCGGCATGCTAACATGCTAATGACGATGCAAACAGCTGACCCAGATGGGAACTTCATATGAATTCCTCTTGAGAGGAACATGAATGAAAGAAAGAAAAAGAAATTGACCTTCGAAACTATAAACCAAAAGATGTCAACTTCATGGTGGCGCTAGAGGAAGAGTCAACGACCAGGAATAACTGTATGTTCCAAAGTTTCACAGAAGTCCATGGGTGTAATATAGAACTGGATAACAGACCAAAAAATGTCCGACATTCATTTCAATGGAAGTCGCTCACCTGGCACATACGCCGAAAAAGTTTATGACATCCAGGTTTTTTTCCGCGTCATTCGACACATAGAGAATGCGCAGTAGAGTCACCCCCCATGATGCTCTGGGGCGTCCCATCATGCCCCGGGGCAGTGAGAATGTGTAAATTGTGACCAACTCACAACTTTACTTGCTGATCACATTAAAAAACAAAAAATTAATAAATTAAATAAATACAATTTTAAAAAGTCCTCGCTCCCGAGATACAGCACGGCCACACTGCATCAATAGAGACTTTTCCAGAGCTTTGTTGGCCATTAGAAAGGTTTCTGATGGACTCCATGACTTAAAAATATATAATATAAAGATTAGTAATTACCAGTGTTATAGCTGGGCATGTCCTGTCAACAGTTTAACAGGCTTCTCTTTTACTATTACAGTCTATGGCGAAAAATGCTTTTTAGGTCGCATAGGACTTTTTGTTGCAGTACCACGAGTGGCCACTGGGGAAAAATAGGCGTGTCTACTGGGAGACGTTACCCTATCCAGGTCTACAATAACACATCCATGTGGCAGTCCCTAAAGCGCTATTAGCATAAACAGCTAACACTGATCACTTTTATCATGCTAGTTAAGTAACCATCTGATTTTCCTTCTTATAAAAGGAGAAGCAGTGGAAATACATAAACTAAAACCTAGAAACACCCACGCACTGTCCTTTAAACAGTATCTGCTGCAGAGGAGAGGATGTCTGCTTAGCATGTAGCACTCATGGTACTTGATTGTAACACATGGTTCAAAGGTCTTACTGCTCATGTACATGGGTGTGTGTAGTTTTGGTGTGAGAAAGAAATTATTTGGATATTGTCATGTTGAGTGCAATTTGAATTTTTGTCCAAGTCCCTCGGCCTCACCCTGAAAGATATAAGAACACTGTGAACTCTTGCAGATGCCCTTTGCCAAGCAGCAGCAGGCTGCTGCGTGGGACTTGAACGTCCTTTGATGTTTGTGGTCTGCCTATAGGTGCTCTGACACAGCTGTGGTAACTTACGTAACGTAAGGCTGTTTACTCAGTAGAGACGAGGCACTGCTGACCGCCCTGTACTTCCTGAGAAGTCAGAGAGAGCGCGGCCCGGTCTTCCGCGTTTCTCCCATGAGTCGAAGCTCACGAGCGCACGGCCGACAATGCAAACGTGAAATGGTGCTTTTGCGGACATGTTTTCTAATATTAATTGGTTGGAAAAAGGTCATTGCTCAATGCTGGCATGCGATTGCGCTGTACTTCCCAAAAAACGGTGTGGGGGAATCTACTTCTCCATTTAGAGTTTTGAGTTTTTCTTCAGTCCATCTTCTTTTATTAGTCAGCTCAACTGTCATTATGCAACTAGCCCTACTTTCTGCTACATGCAACGTTACAAGCTTGACACTTTGCATGCTAGCTCTCCTCCTCTTCTTGAATTGCACCGCAGATATGCATCCACATAATCTCAGACTAGAACAGTCAGAGTCGGTGGAACCAGAGCAACATGGCTGCTGTTGTGGTTTCCTCCATGATAATGGCCTCTTACCAAAGTTCGGACAACGGGTCGGACTTTCTTCATTTGTTTGCTGTAGCCGTGTTGTTTCTCAAAACTGCTGAAAATGGGTCAGACACTGTTCGTGACGTGGTTAGCTGGTAACCAGACGATGTTTCTTGTGGCCATGTTGGATTTCTTTTTTTTCCAGCTGTACTGCTGGCATTAGGAAGTGAATTCAGGTCAGGTTAGAAGCCACTATATTTCCGCTGTACCTCTGCAGTGGTAAACATGAAGATCGAATGCCTTTCTTTACTGCAAAAACTCAATTTTAACAAGTGAAAATGTCTTGCTTTTGGTAAAATTAGTCCAATACTGAGTATAATCTTATTAGCTTTTATTAGCTCTTGATTTTAGTCCAAAAACAAGAATAAATTGACATAATTAGTTTTATAATTAGTTTTATAATTAATTAATTATAATTATATTTCTATTTGTTTTTTGTTTTGTTTTCTGGTGTCAGTTTTTGCAGTGTTGTGGCTTGTCTTGCAGGCAGAAGCATTTTGCTGCCATGGTGCTGTAAATTGAAAAGCTATTATTCTTGAATATGTTTATCTTGACAGTCTAAATATATATATATATACTTAAAAAAACCCAGGAAGATCTTTTAATAAGAGTAGAGAGAAAGCAAAGGCCTCCATTGATCTTTCTGCAGAGCCCCCCCTCCTTCCTTTCTTTATAACTCATGCGGCGGCTTCATATCAGCAGTGGCGTGGACGCGTACCGATCGTCATCGCTGTTTTGTTCGTATGAAGTTAGAAGTGTGACTTCGCGAGCTCGCTTTTAACCCGAAAGCATCAGCCTATATACACGCGCATGGAAGAACAGAGGCGCTGCAGCGAAGCGACTGCAACAAACAAACAAGAAACAGCATCACAAATAAAACCACATAGACATCCTGTCGAGGGGGGACGGGGGCGAGAAAAAAAAACAGCCGGTTAGAAGCCAGCGTGAGAGAGCTTGACCAAAGCGGAAATTTTGAGGTGTTTTTTTGTTCTTTTCTTTTTTCTCATCAGTCGGTCGACTGTTGGCGCTTAAAAACACCTCAAAGTCTTGCGTGATTGTTTGAGATTGGAGCAACTTTTAACAAGTTTTAACTAAACACCTTAAAAACCTTACAAATATATAATTATGGGTTTTTGTTGTCGGAATATTTATTGATTGATTGATTAACCAGTAAATTGATAATGAACACATACGTAAAACATAAGCAATACATTTATAGACCCATTATCATAAGGATAAAGAAAAAAAACATTAAAACTAAAAGCTAATTTCTAAGGCGGCCCTTGAGAAATGTGAGTGAGAGTATCGGCCCTACTTTTTTCTACTTTTATTTTTAAGCATCAAATTTGCGTGTCAACCCATTCACTGCACCCACAGGCCCGGAGAATTGTGAACGGAGGGTGGAGGCCATTCTTTTTTTTTTTTTTTTTTTTTTTTATTCTTGGTTCAGCCACAACAACACCTCCAAAAATACCTACACCACCATCAGCGCATCACAAGAAAACAGGACACACCTTACAATTGTCTGACTCCTGCGTGTCCTGTTTAAGCCATAAATGTGTCTTGAAAAAGCTCAAATCCAGCCTCTCCCAGCGGTGCATTATAACTCTCTTCACTTAAAAAAAAAAGGGGGTGTCGACATCAGATCTCTAGTGGTCATGACCTTATTTGTGTTGACTGTGTTTATTTTTAAAAGCATTATTGTGATATAGCATCATATTGGAAAGCAGGTGGTCTGCTGCTCCCTACTGACGGAGTGTTTAACTGCACGCAAACTGGTGCACACTGAACTCATCTACAGTCAAAAATGTAAAGTCACAAACAAAAATATCTGCAAAATGCTTTTTTAAGATATTATTTTTATGGTTCTATGGAACCAATGAGCTCTGTGCTTTCATAAAGTTTGAATTTAATTGAAATATTAATTTAATCAACAAGAGAAATACATTTAAACTATAATCTATAGTCGACAAGTGAAGCAAACATCATTGATTTCATCTAGTTTGGTGTAAAATGTAGAAAAAAAAATGTCACTTTTTAAATTTTTGGTAATTTTTTTAATTATAAGATTAAGCATTTAATGTTGCAATTAAGCACATGCATGAATTAAGATGATGAAGTAATAGGTCATAACTGGAACTACATGAGTCAGAAAGAAGCAGAGCAGCAGCAGAGGCTTTGGTTCGTTCCAGCTGCAAACATCACTCCGGGTTAGATGCTCCCACTGTGGCGTAGACCACCTCCACGTCTGTGTTCCTCTGTCTCCTGCCCTTGCGCTGCCCCTTTTTAAAGCCCAGGGCCACGTAGTGCAGAGCCTCGGATTCCTCATTCTGTTGCAAACAGGAAGACCAATTAATCACCTACAGACACAAAACCTGTGAGTCAATATGCAGAAAAAAATATAAGTCACGTCTGGATGATTTTATGAACCAACCTGACTGCCTGCACTTGGCTGGGGTTGCGGCCCTGGAAAAGAAAAGAAATCAGAAATCAGAGTGGAATAACACAATAATCCTACATTATGAGAATATTATATTGAGCACCACAATATACATCCCATTCACCGCCTGTGTATTGGAATACAAATAGCCTTTTATCACTGATATCACCACATGATACCTCATGTACCTCCAGTCTGAATCCTCCTGGCCATGTTGCACAGGATGCAGGTTAGGATGATGTTCAAGATGAGAGACACAAGCAGAGCTACAATCCAGACAGTTTCATGTTGTTTCTCTGTGAAAAAAACAAACAAAAAAAACAATATATATATATATATATATATATATATATATATAAAAGGTGAAATAACTGAAAACATGTTTTATATTCTAGTTTCTTCAAGCAAGAAATTACCCTAATTACCCTAATTAACCAGAGTGCAAAGGGTGGCTATTTTGAAGAAATTAGAATATAAAACGTCTTTTCAGGTATTTCACCTTTTCTTGGTTTAATACATAACACCATAAACGTGTTCATTCATAGTTTCGATACCTTCAGTTAGAATCTACAATGTAAAGAGACATGAAAATAAAGAAAACACATTGAATGAGAAGGTGTGTCCAAACTTTTGGCCTATATATAAAGACAGATGCGCCAACAGGCAGATGCGCCATGTATGTCAAGAGTTTACAATATTTCTTTTTCACACTTAAAAATGTATTAGATTAGGCAGTAGACTGATATTGGCAGTGGCTCTTCCGCAGTAAAGAGGTTGACAAAGTGTGGATAAAACTGATAAGAATAATTGACGCTCACCTCCAACATGCAGTCTTGTTCCTTTCCCAAACAGTATCTCTCCACACGAAGCCACAGCACAGTAGTACGTCCCAGCATCCGACAGGCTCACGTTCCTTTTGAATAAACTGTGAACACAGCCCTGTGCAGGACACGCAGACTCACTGCTCTTCGTGCAGCGGGTGCTGTCGCGTGCGTTAATGTACATGATTTCCAGGTGGGAGTCTAATGACTTTTTGAACCAGTAAATGTTTTTTTCTCTGGTTCCACTGTGCAGCGTGCAGTTCAGAGTCACAGAGCCTCCTGGCTGCACAGATTCGACCATCGGCTGCTGGAGAAAAGACAAGTGACTGAACTCTAAAAAAAACAAAAAATAGAGAAATGGGAATTTAGACAGGTATAAAATGTGATGAAAACATGTAAAACAATACGCGACATACCTTTGAAAAGGATATATATTCCATTGTAAAAATTAGTAACAGTAACACTGTTTTCTCCACAGAAGTACATTGCAGAATCTAAGTGCTGGACATTAGAGATGTTCAGATGGTAGAAGCCTTCTCCGGTGTGAACTGAAAACCGCGTGTTGCCTTTAAACCGGTTGTAGAACTTGTTGGATTCGGGATTATGTTTGTAGAAATAGGATATTATTTCAGGCTGCTCCCCTGCAACCTGCTTGTACCAAGACAGGTGCTTGGCACCGGCGGCGTAGAAACACGGCAAAGTCACGTCGTCTCCGAGGTTGGCGAAGAGCAGAGAGCCATCTGAAAACACGGAGAAGCCTTTCTTGTCGTTCCGACCCATGGTTCTTTTTTTTTTTTAACGTGAGAAATATTGTAGGCAGTGACTTACAGGCTGTAGAGAGAGGAACCAAGAGCACGTAGAACTTGAACATCCTTCACTCGTTGGTGCGCAGTGTGTAATGATTTCAGTAAGGGGGTCAACAACAAACACCTGAACAGACTTTCAGCGGAAGAAGGTCTGCATGAAGCGCAGACGTATTTGCATTCACCACAGCTACTGACATTTTCCACTGAGCATGTAACCTAAAATGACTTCGATAGAGCTTCCGCTGCCGGTTTTTGCTTAGATGTACATTTAAATTCTGTTTAAAATAGAAACACTTATATGTATAGACATATATAATGCTTTCTCGCTGTGATTTCAACTGATTTTCATGTGTTTTTCGATAATAACTTAACTTAATAACTGGTTTGTCATACCACAGAAGAGTGATTAAAGGAATCCAGCTGATTCTATGAATATACAATGTGTGCATAATTATTAGGCAATTGATTACTTTGACCATATCATTTTATTTCAAATGCTTATTGGATTTAATGCATGTCAGGTGATGTGTATTTGTGTAATGAGGGAGTGTGGCCTAAGGAGATCAATAAGGATCCAATAAGGTGTGTACAATTGTTAGGCAGATTGTTCTCCTTGGGAAAAAAAGGGCCAAAAAAGAGACTTGGCGGACCACATGGATGGGCTCATGATTGGGTCAGTAACGGACACAGAGCTCCACTTGGATGTAGATGACAACAAGGTGGAGGTGGGGTATAGGCAGGTATTACTCAAGATGAGCTAGTTGGACTTTTTGGGGTTGAAAATCAACTCTCAGACCTACTGCCGATTTTTAGAAGACACTTTCTTCAAGCATTGGTACAGGAAAGTTTTCACTTTTTAAGAAGACTTTGATTTTTATGCAAGACAACATTACACCACATGCATCAAACTGCTCCACTGCGTGGCTGTCCAATAAAGGCCTTACAAATGAAGAACTAATGATGTAGCACCCTTCTTCACCTGAGTTAAACCCCATTGAGAACTCTTGAGCCCTTATTAAGCAGGGAATTACAGTGAAGGTAGACCATACACTTCTCTGAACAGCATCTGGGAGGCTGTGGTTGCACTGCATAGAAAGCTGTTCCTGACCACATCAAGAAACTGACTGACTCCCTAAATGGAAGGCTTGTGACTGTTATCGAAAAGAAGGGTGACTATATTAGTCACAGAGGTTTAGTTGCCTAATAATGGTGTACATATTCTCTTAAGACAGCCTAAACTTCATTTTTATTGCTTAAAAGAATCCTAATTTTGTAATCATAATCTTAATAATTGTGCACACAATGTATATTGTATCAATGGACAGTTGAGAAACATGTTTGTTCCTGCTCCTTTAAAAGAGATTGTGTCATTTGAATTTGTAAATTGCTTGTTTAGCTTGACATGTTTTATCTCTGTTGCAGATCTCAGTGGTGTGAAAAAAGGCTCAATTTACGGTGAGCTCAGAAAGACCTTTTCCCTCCAACATGGCCTCCTCTGACAGCGCTGTCTACTGTCCTATCATCCAGGAATATATGATGCGAATGGGCAACTTTTCCCCATCAAACCAAACAACCAAAATTAGCTCCTTGAGTGCTTTTACCATTTCCCTCCATGGCTTGTTCTCGTCTATTGGCATCCTGGAAAACCTCCTCATCCTCGGAGTCGTGGGCTTTCACGTCCGCCGCTCTGTCATCAGCATCTGGATCCTGAACCTCGCAGCCTCTGACCTGCTGGCCACCGCTTCCTTGCCATTCTTCACCTACTACATGGCCAAAGGTAACACCTGGACGCTGGGCACAACCTTCTGTCGCATCCATTCCTCCGTTTTTTTCCTCAACATGTTTGTGAGCGGCTTCCTGCTGGCGGCCATTTCTATGGATCGCTGCCTTGTTGTGCTGAAACCTGTCTGGGCCCAGAACTACAGGAACATCCAACTAATAGGAAAGATATGTGTGGTGATTTGGGCCTTGGCTGTTGTCTGCACCATCCCCTTCTTCATATTCCGTGACACCATTCGCCTAGCCAATCACAAGACTCTATGCTACTACCACTATGCTCGACTCCTCCCCAGTGAGCCCTTTGACGTGCAGTCTTTATGTAAGCAGCGGGAGAAGGCCTTGGCCTTCATGAAGCTCTTCCTGGCCTTCCTGATCCCTCTTCTAATCATCGTCCTCAGCTATGCATTTGTGAATGCCAGGTTGGTGCGCAGAGGGCATCGTCGCTCTTTCCGTTTTGTTCGGCTCGTAGTGGCCGTGGTGGTGAGCTTTGTCCTCTGCTGGGCTCCATACCACTTCTTCAGTGTTATGGAGGTGGTGGCCCCCAGTAAGTCTCCTGCACAGATATTTGCGAGCAAAGCCCTCCCAATTTCAGCATCCATCGGGTTCCTTAACAGTGTCCTTAACCCTATTCTGTACGTGTTCAGCTGCCCTGACCTGCGCAATAAGATGCGACAATCCTTGGGTGCGGTGATGGAGAGTGTCCTGGCTGAGGACCTGGCAGAGCTGAGCCGACGCCGCAGCACCGCTTGCAGCACTAACAACACCATTGAGGCTGATTTGGATGAGAAGACTATCAGTCAAACTATGTCCCTGAAAGCAAAGGAGCACAAGTGAGGAAATTCTCGCCAACCCTGCCCAGAACTGAACAAAGTGAATTTTCCCAATCACTTTTCCCTCCAAATGGTTTTGAAACAGAACTAACAACTAATATTTCAGACAGAACTTTTTTGGATGGAACCACCATACTAAGCCTAAACAAATACCTTCGCAGCCACTTACCCCACACTGTCCTCTAGGACCTTCCCCAAAACCTCCTTCTCCAGAACACTCCTCTCCCATTTAAACGTACATTTGTACTTTTAAATGCTTAACTATCTCTTAGAAATTTGCTATTGTTTATAACCAGGTTTTGCATTTTGAATGCTTGTTACAATCATTTATCATAAATTTTATTCTATATTTACAATCACATTGTAAATCACCAGCTGCTTCCAGTGATGGCCACAAGCCTGTGTGTTTAATTCATCTTTTGTATACTTTCTATCCCAAACTTTGTTTTGGGGTGATTTTATCTGCAGTTAGTGATGTATTCAGTTGTAAACTAATGTTGTTTCAAATGAATGAATTTCATCCATGTTAACCTGAATGTCATGATACATTCTACAGCACCACTTCCATCAGAAGAACAAAGTAATTTCCTACTTTGCTCCTGTTCTCACATAGGGTATCCAGGTATCAGAATGCAAGTAATGAGTAGTTCAATTCATCAGAATGCAAATAATGAAGTGTCTGACCATTAGAACCACACTTAAGGTGTGATTTTTGCACCCATGCAATGCTTTTAAATGTGTAGTAACATCTGGAAACATTGAGAAACGGTGAAAACATGAGGAACACTGAACAAAAACTGTGCACATGCATTTCCACCAGGGGGCACTCTAGTCTTAATGTGGATGCTAGAAGTCTCCATACAGTAAGAGATTAAAGATGTGGTGGAGGAAATCTTATAATACAATCTGTGATTTGGTTAATGTACTGACTGTGTGGTTTCATGGGACCATAGTCACAGTGAGTTCATGCATGCATGAAAAATACATTAGTGCAACAGCTAATGAATTTCAGTCATAATGATATTTGACATATAAATGACGTTCATCTCTTCCTTATAGACAAGTCTGCAGTCATGTAGAGTTATAGTGCATATGTGTTCTGTTGAATTTCTAGTGTTTTAATTATGATTAACTTAGCATTACTTTTTCATGACTTCATCATTTTTGTGGCCTGGTGATCACTTTACAGAGATGGATTACAACTTTTTCAGTGTATACATCCCATAAGGTGTTGCTCATGTTTTGCTTTTACATAATCTAAAAGGATGTTGAACAGAAAGAGGCCCGAGAATGGAGCCTTGGGGAATTCCACATAATGTTTGGCCTCTCAGGTGTATAAGTAGTAGGACTGCCAATTGATTAAAAGAGTAACTAATGACAAAATTGTGGTTAATTGCTTTTTTTCCTTCATAATATTGAAGTTTGTAATAATTTATATTATGATGTAAAATCACATAATTAATGCAGAATCAACAAAGTATATTTAAATTCCATTTTGTTTGTTTAATAGCTTATGTTTTGAAATCCTCAAACACAATCAATACCTCAATGTTGTTTATGTTCACGTATGTTTTTTTTCCCTCTTTTTTGTAACCTTTATTTATTCAGAAGGGTAGTTAATTGTCAGTAACATCTCTTTCTCACAAAATGTCCTAATCACTTTTACCCAGTTACACATTCACACCTCGAAGGTGCTCAGTACAACCACAGCTGCTGAGAAGCTCCACAGGAAATGCGAACACTAAAACACTAATGTCAGGAGATTTTCACCCACACAATTTCTGTCATGGCATTTTTCATTTTGTTGCTACTGTCTGAGTTGCATGAGTTCTTGGGTAGCTTCAGATTGCTCAAAGACGTCATTAATGGTAGGTTTGTCTGCCTCCTTACGTCTATGGTTTTTTTTTTCAAGAGGCATGTTTTCGGGTGATTTTCACCCAATGTTAGTGATAGAGAGTAAGATATTTTACAGGTGGAATTTACCCAATGTTAGTGTTTATGTGTTTAAATCAGCCCCCGAAGAACTAACTTTGGTGTCCTTCTGTGATGTGCCTTCAAAAAAGAAACTTGTCCTCCTCTTATCATCCATGTACACACAACCAAGTATTGGACGCACTCACAAGCCTGAAGTTATCAAATTACAACCAAACTGTTCTCAGTACGGCTGTGGAAAAAAACCCTAGAGGTGGCCACTGTGTGTGCTATATAATGAAGGTAAGTGGGAGATGTCCCAGAATTGGCTAATTTTTTCCCTATCAAAAAATGCCACTTTTTGTCTATCTCTCCCACAGTTGTGATGCAGGAAAATTGTACCTTTAGCAGACAATGCTCACATGTCCCAAGAATGGGTGGACCAAAGAACAAGTTCCCAGCTCCAATATTTTTTTTTTGTTTCGAAATTTCTCTTAACGGATTAACTGATTTTTAAATATTTTTGCTGCTTTTTTAAAGTGTCCCTCGTTGTACATTTTATTTTATTTTTTTATTATTTTATGTGATATTATATATTGGGAAATTAAAGAAGAGTACTACAATTTGGCATACAGTGTTGTACTTTTACAGAAAATTATGACAAATCTTATTTTATCCGGGCTATTATAACGGGTAAAACATACCCAACGTTAGTGATGGTGTTACGGATTTTAACGTTGGTGTTCTAGGGTTAAAGAGCACTTCAGTGGTGGTAATGTGTGTGGGGGACGGTAGTTTTATCTTATCTGCGTCTTATCTTTTTGATCATCAGATACAATTTCGCGGAAAGAAACTGTGTGTGAGTAATCAAAGTCATTTGTCAGCAGTTTGGTTAAAGATCATCAGATCATATTTCTCATACAAAAGTTCAACAACTAAGTAACGAAGTAGAACATTTACAAAATTGTGTATTTTTTTCCCATATCGACCAATTATCTGGGTCTCATTTGATGTTTTGATATCCCTAACCTCGTTTCCAGTCAGTTTATTTTCACCTAACCAATTTGTTTTTATTAATTTGAAATTTTTCTCTCAGGGATCTTGACAAATGAAAAGGTTAGTCATATTCATCTTTTGAGGTTAGAGGTTTGTGACTTCCTAGTAATGAATTCTCCTCCCACTAGTGCTGGGTACTGTGTCACACACAACAGAGACTTCATTAAACCTACATGCGTCAGAGGAACAGGTGAGTGATTTTTTCCTTTTTTTTGTAAGAGGATCTGAACAGGATAATTTCTTCATTTAATAAAATTAGAAAAAAATGTAATGAATATGCATTGAGAAGAGGTTAAATGTTGTTTTCATAGCAAAATGATGGTTTAAAGTCAGTTACATTTGTGATTGTTATACAGCAACATTTCGTTAAGGTATAATCTTGAGGAGAGGAACATTTCGGGTTGCAACGTGGCGTGGAATTATTTTTAGCCAACAGAAGTTGAGTTAAACACATGTCCAGGTGACAAACAACTTCAAACTGTTTTTGGAATTTATTTAAAACATAATTGCAACTTGTATTCTTGTGGAGTTGTAGCTAAAAGCAACCGGACTTCTTAGCTTGTTTGAAGCCGTTTCAATTCTGATCGAAGAGGCTCATTCAGTTCTGAGACCGATGCAAGAAACCCAGGTATTTAAAGCCCAGAGAGGGTGTTTCTATGTTTGTGAACTAAAGTCATATGACTTAACTTTGTGCCAACATTGGAACACCCGCTCTGGATTTAAATACCTGGATTTCTGGCATTTGTCTCAGAACTGAAGAAGCCTCTTGAATGAGACTTGAAATGTCTTCAAACAAGCTAAGAAGTCCAGTTGCAACTCTACAAATATGTCATTGCAACCGGATTCTGATTTGGATTTTAGGCTTGGATGGTATCTTAAAATGAAACACCATGAAAGAAAAAGCCTGAATGCTGAGCTGCCCCAAAGTGTAAGTGGTGAAAAGTTGTGAATCACAATGCCTGTGAAGAAAGAATGCAGAGGAATTGCCAGATACCACGTTTTTAGGATATTGGCTCTTTCTAATGAATTTCATCAAAACGAAACCAGATATACACTTCTTGTCCACTAGTTTAAGTGTCCCTCTGTGCCCTGAATCCATTCATATGCATTTTATCAATGGATATTTTAGAAACAATACTCTTTCTGTAGTCTCAAGTTTTTTTCTTGCTTATTCAAGACAGATTGTGTCATTTGAGATTGTAAATTGCTTGTTTAGCTTGACATGTTTTATCTTTTCTCTGTTGTAGATCTCAGCAGTGTGAAGAAAAAGGCTCAAATAAAAGGCGTGAGCTCATAAAGACCTTTTCCCTCCAACATGGCCTCCTCTGACAGCGCTGTCTACTGTCCTATCATCCAGGAATATATGATGCGAATGGGCAACTTTTCCCAATCAAACCAAACAACCAAAATTAGTTCTTTGGGTGCTTTTACCATTTCCCTGCATGGCTTGTTCTCTTGTATAGGCATCCTGGAAAACCTCCTCATCCTCGGAGTCGTGGGCTTTCAAGTCCGCCGCTCTGTCATCAGCATCTGGATCCTGAACCTCGCAGCCTCTGACCTGCTGGCCACTGCTTCCTTGCCATTCTTCACCTTCTACATGGCCAAAGGTGACAACTGGGTGCTGGGCACAACCTTCTGTCGTATCCATTCCTCAGTTTTTTTTCTCAACATGTTTGTGAGCGGCTTCCTGCTGGCGGCCATTTCTATGGATCGCTGCCTTGTTGTGCTGAAACCTGTCTGGGCCCAGAACTACAGGAACATCCAACTAATATGGAAGATATGTGTGGTGATTTGGGCCTTGGCTGCTCTCTGCACCATCCCCTTTTACATATTCCGTGACACCATTCCCCTACCCAATCACAAGACTCTGTGCTACTACCACTATGCTCAACTCCTCCCCAGTGAGCCCTTTGACCTGCAGTCTTTATGTAAGCAGCGGGAGAAGGCCTTGGCCTTCATGAAGCTCTTCCTGGCCTTCCTGATCCCTCTTCTAATCATCGTCCTCAGCTATGTGTTTGTGAATGCCAGGTTGCTGCACAGAGGGCATCGTCGCTCTTTCCGTTTTGTTCGGCTCATAGTGGCCGTGGTGGTGAGCTTTGTCCTCTGCTGGGCTCCATACCACTTCTTCAGTGTTATGGAGGTGGTGGCCCCCAGTAAGTCTCCTGCACAGATATTTGCAAGCAAAGCCCTCCCAATTTCAGCATCCATCGGGTTCCTTAACAGTGTCCTTAACCCTATTCTGTACGTGTTCAGCTGCCCTGACCTGTGCAATAAGATACGACAATCCTTGGGTGCGGTGATGGAGAGTGTCCTGGCTGAGGACCTGGCAGAGCTGAGCCGACGCCGCAGCACCGCTTGCAGCACTAACAAAATCATCAAGGTTGATTTAGAAGAGAGGAATACCAGTCAAACCATGTCCCCCCAAAAGGAGAAGTGAACAAAAAAATGTATCCGAACCCTATTCCTCCAAATGGGACTGAAACAGAAAAAAACAACTGACATCTCTGTTAGACTGATGGAACTATGATGGGACCACCATAATCAAATATCTCTGAAGAAAGACCTTTACAGCAATTTTACCCTCAATGTCCAATGGGACATTCTCGTGGACAGTCAAAACCTCCTTCTCCTGATTCATTTTGAAATTTGCCATTGTTCATGACCACATTTTGCAATTTGAATGCTTGCTACAATCATTTATCATAAATTTTATTCTAACTTCACAATCACATTTTACCAGCTTCTTCCAATAATGGTTACAAGCCTGTGTGGTTAATCCATCTGTTCCATACTTTACAGCCCAAACTCTATTTTGGGTCATTTTATTTGTAGTTAATGTTTTGTATTGTTTAAATTTTTTTAGGTCTTTCTTGTAGTAATAAAGGCTCAGTTGTAACTCCAATTTGATTTACTATTAGTGTAAATAAGACCAGCCTTTTTCCTTTTGTCTTTTTTATATTTATAATAAATAAATATCTGAATCCCACTTAGGGTGTCATTATTGCACTCTTGAAACACTTGACAATGTGTAGTGATGTCTTGAAATATTAAGAGACTGAATAGAAACTGAGCGACATGGTGGGGCAGGGGTTAGCGCTGTTTGAAGTGAATGAAATCATCACATATGAAGCTAAAAATGCAACACACATTTCCAGGCAGTGTATTTTGACCTACCTTATTTTATTCATTTTAAACATGTCTCTCAAGAAGCTTGGCAAATAGAAATGTTTAACACTTACAGTATGTTCATCTTTTGAGGTTATGGGTTTTGACTTCCTATTGCTGACTTCTCCTCCCTCTCATGCTGTGTACTGTGCTGTGTAATACATGACAGAGACCTCATTAGACCAGCACACGGCAGACGAATAGGTGAGTGATTCTTGATTCTTTTTGCACAATCAGCAGAAAAAGACATCTATATCAGAGTCAGTATTTTGCAATGAAACAGAAAAATCCACAAGGCAAATTTTTTTTTATCTCAAGATAAATATAAAAAGAGAGGTTAAATGTTGTTTTCTATAGCAAAAGGATGGTCTTAAGACTAGTGCCAGACCAGTTTTAATTATTTTTTTATGCTTGTCTCTTTCTCTTTTTTTTTTTTTTTTTTTTTGCAGTTCACAGCAGGAACCATTAACAGCTGACTGATCAGGCTAGTTAATTTCTTCTGTCACACAGGGCTGAAAACAAATGATATGTGATTGAGTCATTCTGATTTTTCTGATTGTGCGTTTAAACGTTATAAATAGATCAGATTTACATCCGATTTAAGTATTTACAACAGGAAACAGGATAAAATAAACCTTGTGCATTCTGTTTGTTACATTACTTCCTTATTGGGTGAAGGAAGTGATAGAGATAAGGCTGCTGAAACACAGCATCAGCATAAAGATTGCAAACAAGATAACAAATTCCTCTATCAGAGATGATCAGCAGCTCAGCAGCAGAGCAAATAGACACCTATAGTAGTCTAACAAAGTAAAATCATCTTTTCCAGTGTGTTTTTGAGACGGATAACTGTTGGTCAGTTACATTTGTGATTGTTACACATCATCATTTCATTAAGGTATAATCTCGAGGAGAAATATATTTTGGGTTTCCAGGTGACATCCTTCCTGCCCGTTTTAGCCATAAATAATGGTGTTAAGCACAAACACCTGTTCAGCTCACAAACAAATTCAAACTGTTTTTGTAATTTATTTAAAATGTCATTGCAACTTGTCAGTGATGGTTCTCAGTCATCCAGGTCATCTTATTCTTGTGGAGTTATAGAAAAAAAAGGAACTGGACGTCCTTGCTTGTTTGAAGACGTTTCAAGTCTCTTTCAAGAGGCTTCTTCAGTTCTGAGACTAATGCAAGAAACCCACGTATTTATAACCCAGAGTGGGTGTTCCTATATCTGTGAAACCAAAGTCACATATTATGTAGCGCATAACGTGACAAAAGATAATGCATTAAGTTAAGTCATGTGATTTTAGTTTTGCAACATTTCACAAACTTGGTTTTAAATACCTGATAGACTAAAGCAAGAAACCCATGCTATATACTTACCCGTATACACCGTACATAATGTGACTTTTGACCTCTGGGTTTTAAAAAAGCCGAGGTGAAACGTCTTCAAACAAGCTAAGAAGTACAGTTGCTTTTTAGTACAACTCGACATGAATAGGATGACCCAGATGGCCGAGAAACTTCACTGACAAGTTGCAATGACATTTCACATGAATTACGAAAACATTTCAAAGTTGTTTGTGACCTGGACACGTGTTTGTGGGTAACACCATTGCTCGTGGCTGAAACAGGCCGGAAGGGTGTCACAAGAGAGACGGTGTGAATTTCTCGTTAACTCAACTTCTGTTGGCTAAAAATAATTTCACACTACCTAGTAACTCAATGGGTGACACAGTGGCGCAGGGGCTAGCATTGCTGCCTCACAGCAAGAACGTTGCAGGTTCAAGACCTCCTCGGTCCTTGGTCTGGGACTGTGTGGAGTTTGCATGTTCTCCCCATGTCTGTGTCGGTTTTCACCGGGTACTCCGGCTTCCTCCCACAGTCCAAAAACTTGCAGAGGTTGATTTGCAACTCTAAATTGCCTGTAGATGTGAATGGTGTGTGTGCCCCATGATAGGCTGCTGACCATCTGGGGTGTATCCCTGTCTCTCGCCGTAATGCGCTGGGATAGGCTTCAGCAGACCCTCCTAATGAGGAATAAACGGGTATAGAAGATGACTGACTGACTGATAACCCAATATGTATTTCTTCTTGAGTTTATACCTTAATGAAATGATTCTCTGTAACAATCATAAATGTAACTGACCAAGAGACATCCATCTGCCCTGAAGTGTAAGTGGTGAAAGGTTGTGAAAAGCAATGTCTGTAAAGAAAACTGAATGCTGAGGAATTGACAGATAGCACATTTTTGGATGTTGGGTCTTTCTAATGAATTTCCTCAAAAGGAAACCAGATAGATGGTAACTTCCTCAAAATAAATACTCAGTTCAGTGATCTGGAGCTATAGTATCCACTTCACATCCACTAGTTAAAGTGTCCCTCTGTGCCCTGACTCCATTAATATGCATTAGATCAATGGATATTTTAGAAACATTATTCTTTCTGTCGTCTCAAAATCGTGTCGTTTGATCGTGTCATTTGAAATTGTAAATTGCCAGTTTAGCTTGACCTGCTCTTTTCTCTGTTGTAGATCTCAGCAGTGTGAAGAGAAAGGTTCATTTAAAGGAAGTGAGCTCAGAAAGACCTTTTCCCTCCAACATGGCCTCCTCTGACAGCGCTGTCTACTGTCCTATCATCCAGGAATATATGATGAGAATGGAAAACTTTTCCCAATCAAACCAAACAACTAAAATTAGTTCTTTGGGTGCTTTTACCATTTCCCTCCATGGCTTGTTCTCGTCTATTGGCATCCTGGAAAACCTCCTCATCCTCGGGGTTGTGGGCTTTCACGTCCGCCGCTCTGTCATCAGCATCTGGATCCTGAACCTTGCAGCCTCTGACCTGCTGGCCACCACTTCCCTGCCGTTCTTCACCTACTACATGGCCAAAGGTAACACCTGGGTGCTGGGCACAACCTTCTGTCGCATCCATTCCTCCGTTTTTTTTCTCAACATGTTTGTGAGCGGCTTCCTGCTGGCGGCCATTTCTATGGATCGATGCCTTGTTGTGCTGAAACCTGTCTGGGCCCAGAACTACAGAAACATCCAACTAATATGGAAGATATGTGTGGTGATTTGGGCCTTGGCTGCTCTCTGCACCATCCCCTTCTACATATTCCGTGACACCATTCGCCTAACCAATCACAAGACTCTGTGCTACTACCACTATGCTCGACTCCTCCCCAGTGAGCCCTTTGACCTGCAGTCTTTGTGTAAGCAGCGGGAGAAGGCCTTGGCCTTCATGAAGCTCTTCCTGGCCTTCCTGATCCCTCTTCTAATCATCATCCTTAGCTATGCATTTGTGAATGCCAGGTTGGTGCGCAGAGGGCATCGTCGCTCTTTCCGTTTTGTTCGGCTCGTAGTGGCTGTGGTGGTGAGCTTTGTCCTCTGCTGGGCTCCATACCACTTCTTCAGTATTATGGAGGTGGTGGCCACCACTAAGTCTCCTGCACAGACATTTGCAAGCAAAGCCCTCCCAATTTCAGCATCCATCGGCTTCCTTAACAGTGTCCTTAACCCTATGCTGTACGTGTTCAGCTGCCCTGACCTGTGCAATAAGATACGACAATCCTTGGGTGCGGTGATGGAGAGTGTCCTGGCTGAGGACCTGGCAGAGCTGAGCCGACGCCGCAGCACCGCTTGCAGCACTAACAAAACCATCAAGGTTGATTTAGACGAGAGGAATACCAGTCAAACTATGTCCCCCCAAAAGGAGAAGTGAACAAAAAAATGTATCCGAATCCTATTCCTCCAAATCGGACTGAAACAGAAAAACACACTAACAGCTCTGTTAGACTGATGGAACTATGATGGAACCACCATAATCAAATATCTCTAAAGAAAGACCTTTAAAGCAACTTTACCCTCAATGTCCAATGGGACATTCTCACGGACAGTCAAAACCTCCTTCTTCTGATTCATTTCGAAATTTGTCATTTGTCATTTGCCATTGTTTATGACCACCAATCATTAATCATACATTTTATTCTAATTTTACAATCACATTTTACCAGCTTCTTCCAATAATGGTTACAAGCCTGTGTGGTTAATCCATCTGTTCCATACTTTCTGTCCCACATTCTATTTTAAGTCATTTTATTCGTCGTTAATGTTTTGTATTGTTTAATTTTTTAGGTCTTTTTTGTAGTAATAAAGGCTCATTTGTAACTCCAATTTGATTTACTATTAGTGTAAATAAGACCAGCCTTTTCCCTTTTGTCTTTTTTTTATATTTATAATAAATAAATGTCTGAACCCCACTTATGGTGTCATTATTGCACTCTTGCAACACTTGACAATGTGTAGTGATGTCTTGAAATATCAAGAAACTAAAACTGATTAGAAACTGGGTGACACTGTGGGGCAGGGGTTGGCGCTGTTGCCTCACAGCAATAAGGTCGCAGGTTCAAGACCTCCTTGTTCCTGGGTCTGGGACCTTTCTGTGTGGAGTTTGGGGTGTATCCCTGCCTCTCACCTGTAATGCGCTGGGTTTGGCTCCAGCAGACCCTTGCGACCCTAATGAGAAATAAGCAGGTATAGAAAATGAATAGAAACTGTACACATGCATTTCCACCAGGGGGCACTCTAGTTTTAATGTTGAAGTCTCCATACTGTAAGAGATTATAGATGTGGTGGAGGAAATCTTAAAATACAATCTGTGATTTGGTTAATGAACTGACTCTCTTCACTTGGTAATTATCAGATATTTCATTAACACTCCATACTAAGATTATGTGACTTCATTCATGCATGAACAATACATTAGTGCAACATCTAATGTATTTCAGTCATAATGATATTTGACATATTAATGATGTTCATCTCTTCTTCATAGATAAGTCTCCAGTTAAATAGAGTTGTAGTTCATATGTGTTCTGTTGAATTCCAAGTGTTGTAATCGTGATTAACTTAGCATTGATTTTTTATGACTTCAGTTTTACGGCCTTTAAGGTGGTCACCTTACTACTACTTTATACGTTTTTCAGTGTATATGTTCTGAAAGGTGTGCTTCATTGTCTAGACGGATGTTGAACAGAAAGAGGCCCGAGAATAGACCCTTGGGGAATTCCACATCATTTTTGGGGACTCAGGTGCGTAAATTGTAGGACTGTCAATTGATTAACTCTCCTGTTATGTTCCAGGTTCAATTGATCCGTTTTAACGTTTGAATGTCTAGGAAAAATAGTTAAAAGTATTTTCTTTAAGCATGAAACGTCTTCTGCTTGCCTTAATTAGTGTAATCAACATATAATATAAAAATGGTTCATCTCACATATTTGTGACCACCCCCTGCATGTTTATATCACATAGATACTATTCAAGTCAATTTGACCCAGCATTCAATTTGCATAAATGTCACTCTTTCTTTCTTTGCAATTGTCAAACATATTTCACAATTACACACACAAACGCCTTGTTCATATTCTGACTGCTTGTTGTGCATGAATCTAAAATGAAATTTAAATGTTCTGTTTCAATGTTATGCAAAACTATGTATTTTTTCACAAAAAACAAGTGTTTTATTAGAGGTAAGGAACGCCATTGCACTAAATATTGATAGGATAGTTTGTAATTGAGATGGTAATTAAATATTAATATTAACAATGCTTGTTATGATGTTTTGGTTTGCAACATCTTTTGGGTAAATTGAATATGCACCAGGTTAAAATGACCCAGAAATACCACTGGTGTTCCTGACAAAGAGGAGGGTTAAAGGTCATCAGATAACATTCCCATACCAAAGTTCAATAACCAAGTAGAGCATTTAAAAGGTTTTGTTCCCATATCATGCACTTTTGGGGGATTTTATTTGAAGTTATCATATCCCTAAAGAGACATCATTGCAATAATGAATAAATTGAAGTGAGTGAAATCATCACATATGAGGCTAAAAAATGGAACACACATTTCCAGGCAGTGTATTTTCACCTACCATATTTTATTTTTTTTAAACATGTCTCTCAGGAAGCTTGTCAAATAGAAATGTTTAACACGTATGTTCATCTTTTGAGGTTAGGGGTTTTGACTTCCTATTGCTGACTTCTCCTCCCTCTCATGCTGTGTACTGTGTAATACATGACAGAGACCTCATTAGACCAGCACACGGCAGACGAATAGGTGAGTGATTCTTGATTCTTTTTGCACAATGGGCAGAAAAAGACATCTATATCAGAGTCAGTATTTTGCAATGAAACAGAAAAATCCACAAGGCTATTTTTTTTACTTAAGATAAATATAAAAAGAGAGGTTAAATGTTGTTTTCTATAGGAAAATTGATGGTCTTAAGACTCTAGTGTTAGACAAGT
Source organism: Lepturacanthus savala (assembly GCA_030544235.1). NCBI lineage: Eukaryota > Metazoa > Chordata > Actinopteri > Scombriformes > Trichiuridae > Lepturacanthus > Lepturacanthus savala. The sequence continues at coordinate 15,159,318 of CM060483.1, read as the reverse complement.
TTTAATTCTTTTCTTTTTTTTTTTTTTTTGCAGTTCACAGTAGGAACCATGAACTGATCAGGCTAGTTAATTTCTTCTGTCACACAGGGCTGAAAACAAATGATATGTGATTGAGTCATTCAGATTTTTCTGATTGTGCATTTAAAAATTATAAATAGATCCGATTTACATCCGATATAAGTATTTACAACAGGAAACAGGATAAAATAAACCTTGTGCATTACGTTTGTTACATTACTTCCTTATTGTGCATTGAAGTTGAAGGAAGTGATAGAGATAAGGCTGCTGAAACACAGCGTCAGCATAAAGATTGCAAACAAGTTAACAAATTCCTCTATCAGAGATGATCAGCAGCTCAGCAGCAGAGCAAATAGACACCTATAGTAGTCTAACAAAGTAAAATCATCTTTTCCAGTGTGTTTTTGAGACGGATAACTGTTGGTCAGTTACATTTGCGATTGTTACACGTCATCATTTCATTAAGGTATAATCTCGAGGAGAAATATATTGTGGGTTTCCAGGTGACATCCTTCCTGCCCGTTTTAGCCATAAATAATGGTGTTAACCACAAACACCTGTTCAGCTCACAAACAAATTCAAACTGTCTCAGTCATCTAGGTCATCTTATTCTTGTGGAGTTATAGAAAAAAAGGAACTGGACGTCCTTGCTTGTTTGAAGACGTTTCAAGTCTCTTTCAAGAGGCTTCTTCAGTTCTGAGACTAATGCAAGAAACCCACGTATTTATAACCCAGAGTGGGTGTTCCTATATCTGTGAAACCAAAGTCACATATTATTTAGCGCATAACGTGACAAAAGATAATGCACTTAAGTTAAGTCATGTGACTTTAGTTTCACAACATTTCACACATTTGGTTTTAAATACCTGATAGACTAAAGCAAGAAACCCATGCTATTTACTTACCCGTATACACCGTACATAATGTGACTTTTGACCTCTGGGTTTTAAAAAAGCCGAGGTGAAACGTCTTCAAACAAACTAAGAAGTCCAGTTGCTTTTTAGTACAACTCGACATGAATAGGATGACCCGGATGGCCAAGAAACTTCACTGACAAGTTGCAATGACGTTTCAAATGAATTCCGAAAACATTTCAAAGTTGTTTGTGACCTGGACACGTGTTTGTAGGTAACACCATTGCTCGTGGCTGAAACAGGCAGGAAGGGTGTCACAAGAGAGACGGTGTGAATTTTTCATTAACTCGACTTCTGTTGACTAAAGATAATTTCACACTACCTGGTAACCCAATATGTATTTCTTCTTGAGTTTATACCATAATGAAATGATTCTCTGTAACAATCATAAATGTAACTGACCAAGAGACATCCATCTGCCCTAAAGTGTAAGTGGTGAAAGGTTGTGAAAAGCAATGTCTGTAAAGAAAATTGAATGCTGAGGAATTGACAGATAGCACAATTTGGAAGTTGGGTCTTTCTAATGAATTTCCTCAAAAGGAAACCAGATAGATGGTAACTTCCTCAAAATAAATACTGATAGTCTCAGTTCAGTGATCTGGAGCCAGGAGCAGTATCCGCTTCACATCCACTAGTTAAAGTGTCCCTCTGTGCCCTGACTCCATTATATGCATTGGATCAATGGTTAGTTTAGAAACATTATTATTTCTGTCGTCTCAAAATCTTTCAAAACAGATTGTATCATTTGAAATTGTAAATTGCCAGTTTAGCTTGACCTGCTCTTTTCTCTGTTGTAGATCTCAGCAGTGTGAAGAGAAAGGTTCATTTAAAGGAAGTGAGCTCATAAAGACCTTTCCCTCCAACATGGCCTCCTCTGACAGCGCTGTCTACTGTCCTATCATCCAGGAATATATGATGCGAATGGGCAACTTTTCCAAATCAAACCAAACAACCAAAATTAGTTCTTTGGGTGCTTTTACCATTTCCCTCCATGGCTTGTTCTCGTCTATTGGCATCCTGGAAAACCTCCTCATCCTCGGAGTCGTGGGCTTTCACGTCCGCCGCTCTGTCATCAGCATCTGGATCCTGAACCTTGCAGCCTCTGACCTGCTGGCCACTGCTTCCTTGCCATTCTTCACCTACTACATGGCCAAAGGTAACACCTGGGTGCTGGGCACGACCTTCTGTCGCATCCATTCGTCCATTTTTTTCCTCAACATGTTTGTGAGCGGCTTCCTGCTGGCGGCCATTTCTATGGATCGCTGCCTTGTTGTGCTGAAACCTGTCTGGGCCCAGAACTACAGAAACATCCAACTAATATGGAAGATATGTGTGGTGATTTGGGCCTTGGCTGTTGTCTGCACCATCCCCTTCTACATATTCCGTGACACCATTCGCCTAACCAATCACAAGACTCTGTGCTACTATCACTATGCTCGACTCCTCCCCAGTGAGCCCTTTGACCTGCAGTCTTTATGTAAGCAGCGGGAGAAGGCCTTGGCCTTCATGAAGCTCTTCCTGGCCTTCCTGATCCCTCTTCTAATCATCGTCCTCAGCTATGCGTTTGTGAATGCCAGGTTGCTGCACAGAGGGCATCGTCGCTCTTTCCGTTTTGTTCGGCTCGTAGTGGCCGTCGTGGTGAGCTTTGTCCTCTGCTGGGCTCCATACCACTTCTTCAGTGTTATGGAGGTGGTGGCCCCCAGTAAGTCACCGGCACAGACATTTGCAAGCAAAGCCCTCCCAATTTCAGCATCCATCGGGTTCCTTAACAGTGTCCTTAACCCTATTCTGTACGTGTTCAGCTGCCCTGACCTGTGCAAAAAGATACGGCGATCTTTAGGCACGGTGATGGAGAGCGTCCTGGCTGAGGACCTGGCGGAGCTGAGCCGACGCCGCAGCACCGCTTGCAGCTCTCTAAACACCACAGAGGTTGTGTTAAAGCCAAGGAATAGCGTTCCAACGGTTTCACTGAAATCAGAGCAGCCAGTGCAGGAGGAAGAAAACTCTGCAGGAGAATTTACTAACAATGAATGAAATACATTATACACATTTTTTTTTTGCATAAATTTAGATTATTTGTTATTTTTTTTACATTGCCTTCATTAGCAACTGTCCTTTATGTGTTTGTGCTGAGCTATTATGACCGTTACTTGAATACTGGCTTTTTATCAGAGAAATACTGATACTTAAAAAATTGTTACACACCCAATAGCATTCAATGTGTTAGTATGTACTGAATAGTCAAGCCAGGGTTGTTATTGTACAGTAGTTTACCACTTAAGCTGAAAATGTACAACTGAATATAAAAAGTATGTATTTGAAAAAGTGTGATTTCCTTATTTTGACTTGTATGCTTGATAGATGTCTACATTTTGCTGAATGAGCCATATGTTAGTGCGGTTGCTTCGTAAAACTGCACGTTAATTTAATTCTATTGAGTTCTATTGTATTGTTATATTATAGAGAAGTGATACATTTTGCATTGTGCATCTTTATCAACATCTATTATTACACCTGTGTAATGCCTCTGCTTTTAAGCAATGTGAAGGGATATTTTTAAACATGAATAAACGAAAAGAAAAGCACTGATGAAGCAGTAAGACACTTACTTTGCAACATTTCCTTTCAACCACTATGAGCAGTTTGGTTTGTGAAATATGTCATAAGGTGTTTTGTAGGTTGTGTTTCCATAGTGATTCACACTTACTGTATTACTAAAATGATTACCAGGAAGCAAGTGAATAAGCATTTTTTGTTTTATTTCTTGTAAACAGTGGAAAAAAATAGTTTCTTCAAACTTCAAAAACACATGAATCAATGAATCAGATAATTTCTAGATTTTATCTCATTTGGATATACTGTATATCTCTACTTTGAAGCCACAGAATATGTATGTGTCCGTTATTTTTTGGTTAACTGTAGTGCAGTGTATTGAAAGCCACACTTCAAGTATTTGTACTTAGAAATCTTTGTGCTACTTACAAAGTATCCTACGGAATCCTATAAAACTGTACACATGCATTTCCACTAAGTGGCACAATTGCTTTGTCTATGTGACCAGAAGGTTATTATGTCCAGTTTCACTCTCCCTCTGGGTGTCTGTGTGTGATCTGATACTGAGGGCCATCTTTCTACGGGTGTTTCGAACCTTTCCTAAACAGGACAGGGACCTTTGCAGCTCCAGTCGGGCATCGGGGCACAGAAAGATGTAGAAGAGAGGATCCAGTAGCGTGTTGAGGCTGGTTAGACCGTAGCACAGGCGATAGGTGAGGAAAATGGAACGCTCCAATCCACACGGCTCATCAGTCAGCAGCAAAGACACAAATCTGTACCCGCCCACGAGATGGTAAGGTCCGAACACGACGATGAAATTGACGGTGATCACGACCAGGATGCTCACAATTTTGTACCTCCCATGGTCCGAGACGGAGGGAGACTGTCGGAGCGTTACCCCGATGCGGGCCGAGGTGTAGCTGAGGAGATGGAAGAATGTAGATTAGAGAATAGTTTACCCAAAGGACTAAAATTGGTCAGATTCAAAAATCACAATTGTGTTGTTTCAAATTAGTATCATCCCACAAAAGACTTTAAAAAAAAAAAGTTTATTCATTTGTGTAGAGGGTATCATCACTGGTATCTTTGGGTTGACTCACCCTAGTATGGCACATGGCAGTAGGAAGCCCAGAGCCACTGTGGCGATCTTGAAATAGGCATATCTGGGGCTGACAGGATACTGCTCCAGACACAGCAGCCTGTCAGAATCAAACACCGATGGCAGCAGCCCACACAGGCAGAACAGGAACGTGAGGCTCCACACGGCCACACCTGACCCCGCCGCCACCCTGACGCTCCTCACCCTGCGGCTGCTCAGCGGGTACACGATGGCCAGGCAGCGGTCCAGCGCTATCAGGCACAGGAACATGACACTGGCGTAGACGTTTACGTAAAACACGTAGCCCACCAGCTCACAGGTCAGTTGGCCGTAGGGCCAGCGGTGCCCACCCTGGAGGTAAAGGATCCACAGTGGCAGGGTGAGCAGCTGGAGGAGGTCAGAGAGCAGCAGGTTGAGGATGTAGACCAGCTGGCAGCCTCCCCCACCTGAGCGGCCCAGGTGGTACAGTCCCCAAAGTGACAGCAGGTTGCTGGGGAGACCCAAGGAGAAGATCAGGCCATAGATACAGGTCAGGCCAAATGTGTCCGTGTCCAAGGGGAGGTTGCAGCTGTCATTGGACATGTTGGTTAAATACCTGACATGGAAAACTACAGGTGACCTCACTCAGACATTGCTGGTATTTGCAGGACGATGGTTCAGTGTAGAAATGCCGTTTCGTTCCAAGCAAAAAATTAAAAAAAAATAAATAAAAAGGTTCATCAACTGCTAGTTATTTGTCCATTGTGTAATATTTATGAATGCATCCCCCTCTGTCAAGCTCAGACTTTGTGCTATCAGTCAACCAGTCTTCAAAGCATCCAGAATCCATCGGGTGAAACAGACACCTGCAAAGGGAAGCCACGGATCATTCTCTGCAGGTGAATGATGGTTTCAACCATACACCGTAAATCAATCTCTACCCAAGACTTTTGTACTCACCTCTGGAGACTCAGGGACCGACTTTGTTCCACAGCGACGCGCTGCCCGCTCTGCAGCTGGGTGACCTGTGCTCAACAAATGTTGGGAACACGGTGTCTCGACCGAGCCTTGTCTATTCTGTGATCGTTTCCTCCACAGGAAGCCCACTTCTTCAGCTTTAAAGGCAACATCCTGAATCAGGAGAACGCCTTTCTGTCCCAGAACAAAAACATGCTCGCTCTCTCTCTCTCTCTCTCTCTCTCTCTCCCTCTCTCCCTCTCACTTACTCCAGTAGCAGACAGTAGTGGAGAGGGGCCGTGAGGGGAGGAAATGATGTAGATTGTCCAATAATGCTCTTTAGATTGTTGGTTGCTGGCTATGTGCCATTAACCACATTAACCCATCTCTTAAATTATGTCTTTAAACATGCTTTTCAACACATTTGGATGCTGTTTTACTACACGCTGTAGTATGCATAAACATTATTTAGCCTTTTTAGATTTGCTTTCTATAATTAAGGAGGTCAAACTGTAATCACATTATGGGGATTAACCATTAACACAGTCTCACAGTTAACGCTAGTTTCTTTTTTTTAAGGTTATGGCATGTAATGGTTATGAATGGTCACAAAAACAAGCATGTGTGTATGGAGTGTATGCACATATCTGATTTATAACAGACGATTGACAGACAAGATTAAAACAATGGAAAGACAAAGCAAACACAAAAAAAAACACTGAGTTTGCAGTAATCGCAAATGGAGTAGTTAAATAGAATTGAATTTCACTATGGACTGAAAATTATTCATTTTATTTCCATAGCTTGTAGTTATTATGTGTAATTTACCCAGGGTGAACTTTCCTCAGGCACCACAGGGAGCAAAACACCTTACACAATTGAAATTGTTTTGCGGAAGAATGGGTATGTTGAGACAATGGATGTTAGGCAGTATTTTTTCCACATGTTTTCAAAGGGAGGAGGGTCTAATCAGTCACTTCTTTTTCACTTTCAAATGTCACCAGCCTCTTATTTATTAAACAGTCCAAGCAGATTAATAAACTGACCAGTCCCCTGAGACATTACTACCACCCTGCACTCTCAGTGCTGCATGAATGTCTTCATGTCCGTACAGTGTGTAGACCACTTTGGGTATAATATGCCAGATCTCAGCTGTACGCAGCATACACAGCAAGTCCAGTGGGAAGGGCTGCTGGAGAAGCTCCCAGTAGAGAGGCAGCATGATAAGTTGTTCCTGCAGAGGCTGGCTGCATATCAAAGGAAGTCCTCTGTTTTCTGCAGGAATGTCATCTTGTCATGGAACAGGGAGTTGTAAATTGAGCTACTGCTTAAACCCCTTGAGGGGAACGTCGGGTCAGCAGAAACAAGTCGGGTGCTATTGCAGAGTTCTGCAAAGTGATGCACACACAGGAAGTGGCAGTGTGAGAAACTGGCAACTTCTTACTTCCTCCTGCCACTCAAAAAAGCCTTGCAGCACATGATAGTGATCAGATGAAAACTTAGAAAAGGTTGCGGCTGTTTCCCCTTTCAGAGTAAAGCGATGCTTACTCTGCATGCTATAGTAAACTTACTATTATATGCAGGTATTGCATAGACTAATGTCTTGGCACTGAGAGCCATTAAACAACAACAAAAAAAACATAAATGGAATTATAAGAGCAAACTCTCACTTTTACTGTTACAACTAATATAGCATCATTATGATAATCTTACATTTGAGGCTGTCTGTGGGTAGTTTTGTGGTAGTATTGCAACGGTTCATTGTGCCACGTCACTGAACAAAAGTTTTAATGACTAAGAGGCTTCTCAAAAAACATTTCAACACAATATGTGTAGCCCCAGCTACTAAAGTACTACTAAAGTATAGTAAGTGGTTAAATTTTAACCACGGGCCTTTTTCAACCCCGATGCCTCAGAATCTTGCCTTGACCTGGCCTAGGTTTTTTTCAAACTAAGCAACCACAAAAGTTATTGTGTATAGCATGATCTCACATTTGTTTGTAGTTTGCCGCAATGAAGTGAGCGATCTTGTGATAAGACACGTGTTTTCAATTATAAACTGTTTAAAGGTACAGTACATTCATGCAAGACCTTTGAGGTCATTAGTAGTCAGATTATGCTTATCTTGAAATAAGCATATACACTGCGTAAATCAAAATGTAATATTTGTTGTAGCGTAGCGTTTGTTGTAGTCAAGTACTACTGACTTATTACATTGTTTTAGGAAAACATATTTTAAAAATATGTTTGATCAAAAAAAGAAAAACATGGTGTTGAGGATTTATTTATTTTCAGTTCAAAAACAATTATAAAATGTTGTGGTGAATACCCATTATCCCTGGTTTCCGGTTGAGAATTCACTTCCCCAATTTCTTAATTATCTCTGGCAAAAACAATTTTAAGATAGTCTAAAATAAACGTCTCAAGCAATTTATACAGTGATTTTTCAGAAAAAGGGTCAAATATGAGGCAGAAATGTAAAGACGTGTGAGTCCCTGTCTGAAGTTGTGCAGTCACTTAGAATTAGTCATGGTCCAGTTAGTTACTCAGCTTTAATTTTTCTTCTGGACCTCCGGCAGCAAAGTATCTTGCATACTAAGACTGAAGCCCAGACAAAGACCCCAATGAGGGTAACCATTACGAGAACCACATCTAGACAAAAGTAGGAATACCAGGGAAGGCTAAAAGCTGCAGGGCGCAGGTGGGCTGCTCCTTGGTTCCTGATGATGTACTCGATCCAAAAGATGGCAGTGTCCATCGGCGATGTAAGACGGTCACGGTGGAGCTGGGAGAGACGCTGTATGTTGTGGCGGTATGAAGGAGTTTCTAGAATGTCCTTTATAGCTTCCAAGAAGTCATCTTTGGTGAATGATTTGGCCTCCACCATCCGCGCTGCCCCACGCACTTTCAGCCGGACTACGTTGTCGAACTGGTCAAAGAGGAGCGGCATGCCCAGAACGGGAACACCGTGGTAGATGGCCTCGTACATGCTGTTGGTGCCCCCATGGGCTACGAAGGCACGGGTCTTGGGGTGCCCCAAGAGGTCATTTTGAGGCAGCCAGTTCACGAGCAGGGTGTTGTTCCCCAGGGATAAAGGCTTTTTACCCACAAACCTCCACACCACCTTCTGAGGGAGCTGAGCAAAAGCAGAGGCGATTGCCTCTGTGGCCTCTCGAGGCAGGGCTGACACAAATGTCCCTAAAGACATGACCACCACCCCGTGCTCCCCGGAGCTCTGCATGAAGGCCTCCAGCTCGGCAGGGAGGGGGCGGGACTCTTTGCACTGGAACCCTCCTATGTAGACCACATTGGGCATGGTTGGCCGAGGGAACTCAAAGACAAAGTCCGTCCTCACCAGCCAGATATCAGCAGCATGCTCCAAAGACAGCAAGTCCGTTCCAGGAGGGAAGTGCCGCTGGATCAGATCTGAATAACAGGGGTTAATGAAAAAGTGTTGTTCAACGACACTATAAAGATAATGTAGCATATTCATCGTCCGCTCCAGAAAATCCATCTGATCATGAAATTCACTTCCTGGCACAGGGACATAGGAAAGAGGAGAGGGAGCCATGGTGAAATGGCTCTCTCCTGTGTTTATCCAGCGCACATTGAAGACCATCGGCAGCTTGAGGTAATTTCCTAGAAGGATCCCAATGGTCAGACATGGGTCAGTTAACATTAGGTCAAACTTGGCATCCTGCATCTTCTTTGTAAAAACAGGGTCATCCAACATTATGGCAACTGCTTTAGCAAGGACCCCATGGCCCTTTGCCAACAGGGATGTGATCAAACGCTTTTGGCAAAAGGTTCGTATGAAAGTCGGAAACTCGCGGCACTTGACAACATCTTGTAGCAGTTGATTGTAGGCGTCCTTATCCGTATCGTCCTCCAGCATGGGCACGTTAATGGAGGTATATATCGAGGAGTTACTGGGGATGTACCAGCTCTTGGCAGATCGTAGCACAGTGATTTCATGTCCTCTGGAGTGTAGCTCCTGGAGGATGACCTCCATGTTGATCCAGTGGCTGCCATCTACAGGCACGACCAGAATCTTGCTGCCATCACAGCAAGTGGGCCTGAGCAACAGGAAGCAGAACACTGCCAGGAGTATAGTCATGGGGCTTGACATTTCCTGGGAGAAACAACAGGTAGCCTTAGTTAGAGTGACAAAAAATGGTAACAATTCACATTAAGGTATAGCTCATATTGTATCTTCAATATTTTTTTTGTCACTTGACCTTGTCAGGGTCACAAAGGCCTAGGAGCACTCCCTGAACACCAATAATTTTATACTATGATCATACAGTGCATTTAAATGTACATTATCATTCAAACATGGCAATTATATAATCTTTCTTTAAAACCTTGTATCTTCTCTGAGCTTTTTCTATTATGCATTGAGAAAATTCTCTTTACTTAAGATACACAAAATGTATTGTTACAAAGCTGGAAACAAAGCTGTTTTCTTATCTCCTGGAAAATTTATGCTTTGGTTAGAAGTAGTTTCCTGTAGGATCGAGAGTATTCCCATAATTTCCATACTATTGAGACCCACATTTATATACTGATAAATAAACTAGGACAATATATTATTTGTATAGGAATACAGTGATGTTTGTCTGTCTATCTCTCCTAAACCCACATCATATATATGCATCATTGTATGACTGCTGCTCTGATAGCGTAGATCTTCTATTCTTTGATCTTTTTACTGTAGCTTTTACTTCCCTCCATATGTGGTTAGCTTATCACTTATGACAACATGGGTTTACGATATTGCTTACACATTTTATCTAAGCAGAGGGACTTTTATCATTCAACACCTGCAGAGATGGAGTCTAAAGTGTTATTTCTCCCTTGCTGTAACAATGAAACACTGACTGGAAACATAACATTTATTTATTTAAAATAATTTTTATGATCGCTATAGATGCCTTTTTTATTTGATAGTACCGTGGCATTGGCATAAAAATGTGCGATCAGAGCTCTTTGAGGTATTTTTTTTTCTTTTTTTTGTTATATGTAGTTCTGCTAGAAGTAAATCAAATGCCTCACCTTGTCCTTGTCTCAAAATCCAGAAATACAGCTCGAGCTCCGGGTCCTGAGTGAGGCAATGTACCCATGTGATGTGTTTCCACACAGCTCACCTTTTATACACACAGGCCAAAGTCTAGTTTGGGGATTACTGTATGCTTAACTTACAGAGGTGGAAAGAGCAAAGGGCAATGGCTATCTAATGTATCCAATGCATACTTATCTATGCCTGTGTTGAGTTTTACTACAACTGCATGGCCCCTTAGACAAAGAAATCTCCATCTTGATCAGTATTATTCATAAGATTCTTCATCTCAGACCACATCTGATCCCTGGAGGTCCCGCTCTGATTGGCCTTGATGACCCCTTCGCTATGATGTCACTAAAGCTATAAGAGCACCCGACTCACCTTTACCTAAACAGTAGTATCAGGTAGACAACCAGAGCAAAAATCAATGTAAACCAACTAAATCTTGACACTTGTAGTCTGGGTATAACCATCCTTCATTGATTGCAAATTCCCTTCACTGTGAAATCATATCTGGACAGCAAGGACCCTAATTTCCCCTCATTTAGGGAGCCAATCACAGAACTGGGGAGGGTGCAGCAAGACGATGATGAACCACGGATACGACATCGTTGATATCTGTGGATCCAACATGGAGGCAGATGGTAATTTACCTTTCAATGCAGTCTTAAAAAGTGTTTTAAGCAATTTGAACTCCAAGTTAATTTTGAAAAATGCGCTTTTAACTTTTAGCACTAAACTATGGGGTATCGGGTAGGTCATCGGGTACGTTTGATACGACTGGCTATAAGCTACATACGAACAAATGAACAGATGATTCCCAGATTGTCATCAATCAAATATCAATTGTTATGAGGTCTGGTGTCTTGAGTAACTATTCTATTCTAAATTTATTGTGGGTATAAGATAGCAGATTTCAGCAATTATACCTGCAATAACAGAAAAGTTGACAGTAATGGTATTTTATTTGTTCACATTGATTCTTACTCTAGTGAAAAGAGAGTTTAATTAAATTATTAAATTAGATTTGCTTATAGATGCAATTGTTGTGTACGGGGGTTTGTGCTTTTTATACGGCTTTATTTTCTTGCTCTGTATAGTTGCGTCTTCCATTAACACGCTTCACAAAACAAAACCTTGCGATTGATGAGGAGACCCCAGGGAGAACGAGGGCAAAAATCCAAACTGGGACACAGTCAGGGTGTGTGAGACGGGAGTGGCGTTGGAAAGAGAGAAGGAGGAAGCGGCAAGGTCACACGGCGGAGGGAAAATAAAGTGAGCGGTCATATCAGTGAACCGCAGCCTTCCCCTCCTCTCCTCTGCCTCTGTGGACTTATATAAGCCAGGGAACAACAGCCAGCTCAAGGCAACAGTTTACAGGCACCATGTAGAGCTGTATTCACACACAGTGACCCACTTGATGCATGTGAAATGTATGAAAAGTAGATTTTGACTTGCATTTTTGCTGCTTTGCTGCAAAGTTTGACAAGAGAAACTCAGTTATCCTGTGCAAAGGGCCTGTATTTATCAAATTATAGATCACAGTTACAGTTAAGAATGCTCTAAAGAGGAAACTTTTTAGAGTTTTGTGGATAAAAGTTCAAAAAAGTCCAAAAAAAAATAATAATAAAAAAAAATCTTATCAAGCAACTCACTCCTCCCTGCTGCAAAGTGCAGCATTCATTCCAAACAACAGCTCTTAACTAATCATTGATCCCATGTGGGCTCAGAGCAGGATTAGCCAATCAGAGATGACGAAAGATCCTCACATGGTTCACTGCAGGAGCCATACAGTCTGATTTTATTCCCGAGAAATCTTAAATATCCTCGGCAGAAACAGGTAGCTGACTGTGTGAATAGGGAATGAATTATAGGACGTCGGCGGAAATGAAAACAAAAAGAAAACCGGACTGAAGCAGGAAGGAAAGTGAGCAACTGGCAGAGGAGGTGCTCGGGAAAAATCTATCATGAAGGGCATCGAGGAGCGAATTAATGAGTTCGGACAAAACCTCTGCGGGGAGAGAGGCTGCAAACAAAATTAACGGCAGCTCTATCTTGTCATTTATCCTAAGGTACTCTATAGGAACTAATTAAGTGTTTGTTTAATCTGAACAATAATCAAAGTGCAAATTTTATGATAGAGTAGGTGAGTTCAAAAGTTTGGGGTCACTTAGAAATTTCTTTATTTTTGAAAGAAAAGCGCTGTTTTTTCACTTTTTTTCAATTTTTCAATTCAGTTTTTTTCAACTTTAAACTAATCATAAATACACTCTATACATTGCTAATATGGTAAATGACTATTCTAGCTGCAAATGTCTGCTTTTTGGTGCAATATCTACATAGGTGTATAGAGGCCCATTTCTAATGGTACAATGTGTTTCCTCATTGCATCAGAAGGCTAATGTAATAAAATGTTCTTTTCATTTAACAACTCATGGTGGCAAATAAAAGTGTGACTTTTCATGGAAAACACTAAATTGCCTGGGTGACCCCAAACTTTTGAACGGTAGTGTAAATTAGTTTCACTAATCTCAGATGTTCGACACAATCTGAAGCAAAAGAGCTAACAGACCACATTTATTTGTTTTAATGAATAAAACTATACACATTAGCCTCTAATCTTCTAATAAAAAATATATATAATGCTATTAAATGACCACATTCTTTTGTGAACATGTCAGAACAGCTGTTGTACGTCATGGAGGAGATAGAACGATGTTCCTGCATTAGGAAAATTGAGAAACTCTGAAACAATTACAAATATAAATCCTTCTAATTCAAATTTTTAAGATACTTAGTGACTATATAACACTTTGGAGAGAATCAGAGGTTCACATTTGAGTTAGGACTTACATAAACTGTTGACTTAATAGCTGGCTCTTCCTGTTTGTCTATATTTAACAGTCAAAGAGCATCATGAAACAAACAGCAAACATGATCTGCAAGTTGTGCCACGTCACATCCACCAGGGGGAGACAGAAACACCCAAAATCAGAGGCGGCATTGCAGGCAAAAGCAAGGAAAGCAGCAGTAAGCAAAGCAACCTGATAAGGGAAAAAAAAAAAAAAAACAGATAAGAGGCTTTATGTCAAGGAGGCCTTTATTGTGGGAAGGTTTAAAATAGCCCTGGCAGCTTCATGAAAGATTTCAGATTTGCACATTTTTAAACTGAGACTTTGGTCAACAACTTTGTCTGTGCGAGCAGTTTTTATTCCCCGTGATGATGCGGTAGTCGTCACATGGAAACAGCTTTAAGACTCAACTTTAAGATGCCACTTTTCCAGGATTTGTACAGTGGAGGAAAACAGACATGTAAATCATCGAAGCAGTCACAGATGCCGGAGCTCCCCTGCTCCCCCCCCACCCCCACCCCGCCGCAGCGGGACAAGCGATCGGAGTCGTCGGGGCCGAGGCCACTGATGAACGCAGCAGTTGCCATGGCGGTCGCTCAAATAAGGGAGGCCTGAGAATCAAAAAACAATCGTATCTTTTTTGTTTCGTTTTTCCCATGGGGCCTTTCGACATTCATTGCACCTTTTCGGAGTTGAACCCGAGCCCAAATATCTGAACAAAGCTCCCGGGACGCTCGCCGGTTCAGAAGCTTTCCTTCCTTCAATTGTTCTGCATTTATGATATGGCTCATTTAAATCCCCATGACAGTGTTCACACCATTAACTCACATGCTCTGCCTGCACTTTCACATGGTGACAGCTGTTTACTATTAATCAACACTTTTTTTTTTTTTTTTGCAGGAATTTCACTTGAACCTGCCCAAGTAAATGTCTGCGTAGTTGTGCTTCTCTACAAGTATTATCTAGTAGTCTAGATTTTCTTTTTAGTTTTTTTTGGATGAAGTCAACACGTACAGGCTTTGAGGTATACACTTTTTATTGTGCTGTTCATGAGGGCTCATATAAATATGAAAATTCTGAATATAAAAAGATGTGGCACACTCTAGCCGTTAAAATAAATCAAAGGATTCATGATTGTGAACAGGAAATGAAAAGTACAAAATGCAAAACCTTTAGAAAAAGAACATGTATTGAAAGTGATGGATGTCACAGAGACCAGCTCACTGTATCTTGTGCTTCATAGTAGTGCTTTCTGTATATGACCCTCATGTGTTGAACAGCAATCAGCTGCCCAGTGACATTCCTCAGTCTCTCTCTTCTTTCCAAATAGCATGACAAGCGCTGATCCTGGCGAGGAGCGAAGGTCCATGGTGGTGGTGGCGGTGACGTTTGTTCTCGGGATCGACGGCTGCAATGACGAATTCCTCTTCAGGCGACCGTCCTCACAGAGGTAATGGGATTGGTTCTTGTTTTGATTTCTCTCGCTATCTGACACCAGGTGCAGGGCCCACAGAAGGTGGCGTAGACGCAGTCTTTGCAAACCGTTCCCTGCGAAGAACATAGGGGACAAACGAGCATAAGTCGGACAGTAATGGGATACAAATGATTTAATTTATACAACGTACAGTATGGATTGATTTTCATAAACCAGGTCTATAATGTGGCAGATATTTCTGCCACAGTCATTAGTCCATGTCAACCTAAACAAATCAGCTGGAACAAAGGAACACCGTGTACTGCATCCCTCTTTAATGACCGTGCTACATGAATTGCTGGATGTTGTTCAGGAACGTAAACACGGTTGATGACAAAACGGCTGAAACAGGTTTAGGACTGATCAGAGATCAGATAAACCTCGAAAGGCGGCTCTGGTAAAGGCCACGCTTTTAAATGATGACGCAGGCGAAGCGTTGGCACACGGCTCGGTTTAGGTTTGGAATGCGCCCGTTACCTCGATGCCATATCGCTGGCGCACCGACACCCGGAGGGACGTGGTCATGGGCGGGATGAATCCGAAAGCGTCCAGCAGAGGCAAGCATAGACACTCCCCGGCCTCGTGCGCTGTCTTACAGGTGAAGCAGGGAAGGCACCAAAAGGCGAAGCAACCTAGAAAAGAATGTCAAGACTCAAACACTACACTGCACAGTTCAGATTTGAGAAATTTTCAGTGGGTTGCTCTGTCCATCAAACTGTTTTGGTCAAACTTTTGTAGTCGTTTTCATTGGCTTTCAAGCAGGTCGATTGGTTCGTGCATGGTGTCAATCGATGTGAAACATCTTCAAGACTCTAATTGTTGTGTTATTTGTGCTTAGAAACCAAAGACTAAAGTGTACTATTGCTGTAAAAGACCCCCCGCCGCTCCCCTGTACCACTCATAGTACAGTGTGTCTTAATAAGTTAGGCCTCCTGGTACATCCTTCACTACACCCACTAATGTCCAATCTACCATCTGTTGGTTATAGTTGTGTATTCATCTACTATCTACAAGAAAATGCCAATTGTTTCCATCAAATGGATTAGAGAGTATAAACTAGATACAATCGTGCAAAGCGTAGTTTCGTCAGAAGATGGCGGTGTAGGCTATGTGACGGTAATAAAAAAAGGGTAGAAAAAGAAGAGGTCAGGAATCAGCTGATAGTCATGTGAGTTAAATGTTTGCTACATTTGATCTTATTTCACAAGCTGTTTAAAATGTGAACATTTTCATCAATCTTTTCTAATGCAAAACTTCAAAAGAAGTTGATGGAAATCAACTTCACACTTGGAGAGTGTGAAGCTAAAGTGAAGTTGTTCTTGAGAAAGCCGCAATAAGCAATATCGAAGGTAAAGGTACCGGCCTCTTTAAACATGTCTATTTTAACCGACACTGTTATTTCCTTGAAACCCAGATTAGCCTGAATAATCAATGTGGTTTCATCATCTATGGAATGGAAAAGGGATTAGAGTGTGACCGCTTCCTGAAAATTGTCCACCAAAACTGTCAAAGAATTCACTTACACTGGGGCAGGTCTTGGAGGCAGTCACAGATGCCAGAGGTCCACTCATTGGTGGTCGTGGTCATGATGAAAGGTCGGGGCTGGGTCACGACCCTTTTTTCAGACATGGCAACAGCTTCTGAAGGGAAAGCATAATTGAATAGAATACATTATGTTTTATATATATAGGCAAGTGCTGAAAATGTGTGCCATATGGGGACATTGGCCCTATTATAACAGCCCCCAAACAGACATCTATTCTGTAGCCTTTGCTGCTAAGGTCGTTGCTAAGGTTATTTACATCATCCACTCATGATATATATTATTATATTTTGAGTAAAGAAGGAGGATACAAACTAAAATCAGACGAGCAGACAGCTGGTGGGAGCCAAGCAGGAGTTAGGAGTTAGCCAATCAGAACAGAGTTTGCCCATTCGGAGGCGGGCCTTCATACGAAAGAAGCTCAAAGCACAGAGGCTGAACTAAGGGACTCCATAACATATGAGTTTTTTTTTTTTATTTATTCTTTTTAAAACAATTAACAATTAACAGTGTTTTTTATTAAATAGACAATATATGAATTAATAGGTTAAACACTTTCCTGGTTACATGCCTCAGTGATTTTATCAAGGGTATAAAATATAGTTTAATTCTAAGTTAGATGAAAAAGATGGATCGCAGGCTTCCTACCTAAACTCTCAAACCCAACAGGTTTGTCTTAAACATGCATTGTCACTAAACCTTAGCACAATGTTTTAGATATTTTAGATTTCAACTATTCACTACCCTGATTTGAAATTTAAAGGAGAATTTCACCTATTGTAGGAAATCAGCTTCAATTAGGGGTTTTCCCTATAATGTTAAATCAGCTCATTGAACGATAATGGTACATTATCCGTCTGTGCCAGATTTGATATTCTAAAGTCATAAATACAGGCACATTTTTTTCTGTTCTACCATTAAGCATTAAGAAACATGCATGTTCACATACCTACCCTGTGTTCCAAAAATGGCTGTTATCACAGTGAGTTGAAGCCAAGTCTGTAGATTAGAGTTAATCTTGAAACATTTATTATTTTTTCTCCTGTCTCCTATGATAACAGTAAATAATGTAAATGTAAATGCCGCCAGTATCTCGGTATTCCCGTCTAGACTTGGTAGATTGTCTTACCTTATTGTTCTTTGCGGCACAGTGAGCAGTGAAAACCGGGAAACCAGATGACTTGTGAGTTTACGGGGCAACGAGGGCATCTTATAGACACACTGCAGAGCAGTGAGCGTGACAGGTGAGCGGAGGACGCATGTCAGCAACTGGTCTGTCCAGTCTGCTGTCTGTCAACGCTTCACCCAAAATCACACATCAGATTATCTTGACCCTCACGAATGCGGCATAACACACGTTACCACATGTTAAGGACACGTAGTCGCTTCTTTTGCATGTGATAAGACAAAGAGAATGTCTCGACCAGGAATCCTCCTCCTCCTCCTCCCGTCTCGCTCGGTGACACACAGCCAGGCCTTTGTTGGAATGTTGCAAAGTTATTTGTCACGTTCGCTGAAAATCTGTTGATTCTCCCATTTCCTTGAATTCATGTTGCCTCATTGTTTTCGGATTAGCGTTGCGGCAGTCGAGGTGCTCGTTTTATTAGAATTCATTTCAGCACGGCCGGTAAATTTTAACCATTTATTGAAACAGAGTTTTAATAAGGTGGTGCGGCTGCCCTCAAGTGATTCTCGGGAACAAATCAGGGAAAAAACTGGACATGTTCCTGAACTCACAAACCCCTGATGAAGCCTGAGATACAAAAACATATGAAACAATATAAGGAAAGATGGTTCATAGACCATCTATTAGGAGAAATAGATTGTGGACATACATAATTGGAGGGTTGGAGGGTAACTATATATGTATAGTTTCCATCAATGTCACATGTCAAACTATCAGTTGTCAATGTTAGAACCTTTTAAAATGCCTAGTAATTCACTTATTGTTCATCATCATCTTGAATAATAATAATAATAAAAAAAAGATTTTATACGTTTTGATAAAGCAAAATAAGCAGTTCAGTTCACAGTCGAAAGATAAAAATAAAGCTTCCTTAGAAAAAGATGTAAGAGAATTTCAGCATTATGACAGAGGTTTGGAAATAACTTTGGTTTTGTCATCAATAAATAAATAGAAATATATTTCATCACTTTTTCTCTTTAGAAATAACAGTGGCTAATGCCACATTTTGCTCTATTTGTCTACATTAACCCTCTCATGCATGAATTATGTCCTGATTTTTTTTCAGTCAGGATTTATTTTTATGTTTTTATACAAGATTTGACTAAATCCATCCTTATACTATAAAGATTTCCTCATTAAATTTTCACATATGAATTACTTTCAAGAAAAATAATGGTTTCAATTGACATAATACTGAATTTGAAACTTAGCTCATGATGCATGATGTACAATTAAGTGTACAGATGATAAATCGGTATTTCCTTCAAATATAAAATCAAAACTCTGAAAATCCATTTCTGAAATGGTATATTTTTTTAGAAGGTAGAAGCCAAAATAAAACTTTTTAACAGCTGTACAATATCGTGACCTCCATGCATGAAAGGGTTAATTGATCATTTCTCAAGACAAGAACAGACTCGGAGATCGATGTGATATTTGTTTTCCAAACCATGAGGAAAAGTTTGTCATATTGAGAACGTGGCACGAACAGTTTCCTCCTTCCTCTTGTGGATAGAATCAAACTCACATTTTCAAACGCAGATTTTATTATCTTCATGTATTGTTAGTGAACGTATAGATTTACTAACTGCATCGTCACTGCACTGTTCCATATCCATTCTTCCGAAGGAAATATGACAATCGGTGACTCAAAATGGCATGCAAAGTTCGTCCCCTGCCCTAACATTTCACTTTTGTGCTACTTTTCAGCATAGCTCTCTCTCTCTCTGGGACACATTGTGTCAGAAATCTCTGAGGTAACAAGGAGTGGCTGCGGACTGGAGGAAGTGTGATTAAATCGAGTCCTGGAGTCCTGTACCCTGGAGGGACAGGAGGCAGCGGAGGCCCCCGGGGAGGAAGAAAAGCGTCTCGCGGACGTGTCTAGACCAAGTGCGCCCCCTGCAGGGAGGTCAGAGCGCTGTATCTGGCCGAGGAGGAGGAGGTGGAGGAGGAGGAGGCGTGGGATGCTGCTCTTCTCTTCAGCTCCCTGGAGATCTGGAGCCAAGATAGCGGGTAGCAGCAGCATCCGTACAGGCAGTCGCTCCACACACTCCCCTGTAGAACACAGAGAGGCCAGAACACAGGTGGGAGGCATGAACAAAAGGTGAACATTTGCATTTAGGTGCAAAAAGACATTTTTTTTTGATGATATACAGCAGTTCACTTCATTTACCTGCACTCACATTTTTATGCTACTAACAGTATTAATTATAATTACTCCGCTGGTAAAAGCCTAGAGCTACAGAAGACCAATAATGAACTGAAAAGTAACGTATAATAGGCTGCTTGTTTGTTCTTAGCAGCAGCAACCAGTATAAAGGTCTTGCTGGTAATGTAAAGATGGAAATGTTGGTGGGTGAGAAACAAAGGAGGAAAAGGCAGATTTTTGTTTTTTTCCATGCGAGTTTTCCTTTATGATACTGAGTCAGCACCAGTGAGCTTTGATTGCTGTAATTTCTATTATGCTTGCAAATCAGCATATGTCAATACATGCTTAATCGTTTCGCATTTGGGTTTACAGGATATTCATGAAAAAATATGCACGTTAGCAACGTTAACAGTGTTTGTTGAGCCACACGCTCAGACCTGATATCTGCTCAGTAACTCACTGGCTCGCTCTCCCTCCTCTGTGCCTTCTGCCTCCTTATTTAACTGTGGGAGGGTGACATTAACAACAAAAAAGAAATGATCACACCGCCCCCAAGCAATCATTACAGATCTGAGGATTCGAATGCAACGTGCGACTTTCTCGTGCAAAATCTTGCACTTAATAAGCATAATTTAGAGGAAAACATAGCGTCTCTAATATTAGTTTGCTTTGAAATAATGTGCGGTGTATTAACCCGTTTAAACCCAGATTTTATTTTTTTCAAAGATTTCATGCGTACAGTTATATCAGTTGAGTCACTACCTATCATTATATGTATCTATTTTTTTCATTTCTTTGCAGAAAATAGAATTTTATTGGCTGTTATAGTTGCAGCTTGCACAAATATGTCCATAAACAAAAACCTTTATCCCATGTGCAATATTCTCATTTGAGGGATTATTCTAGAGAATTGAATGAGTAAATAGATATATAAATGTCAGAGTTGAAAATTATAATAATCTAAATAAAATGACCTCTAAAAAGCTGTATGAGTTAGATGAGTTAGATGTTTAACTTTAAGTATAAATGACAGTCATAGGCTTCCAGGCTCATAGGTTTAAATGGGTTAAGATGTGCTGACAGTTGCAACAAGTACACATGTGCAATAATCTACCAATGTAGCGTATCTATCTTGTATATAAGGTCCCTAACCTATATTATATTGTATTTATTTTATACATGTATATAGTTATTTTATATAGTTATTTTATACATGTATATGTAAGTAAAGGATTATCTTATCCTATCTTAGATTTAAAAGTTGAAAAGCTATCAGTACAAATAAGACCAAATGAGAATGTGCATAATTAGGAATATATAAAACCAAAATATGGCAATGTCACTGTAAGTATGGTAACACAAACGGCACAGAATGTGCACATGAATGTTGGTGGGTATCCAAATGAGGCTGGCGTGTTATAGTCTCATGTTACATGTTGTTACAGCAACAGCCTACACGCTGGGACTTGTTTTCATAAGAATCTCTGGCACCTTCCGAGCTCGTGCTCGGCGGTATCGACATCGGTCCGCGGCCCACTCCGCCCCCGGAGGAACCAACATTACCAACCGCCTCCTCCTGCGATGGCAGCTCTCCAGCTCCTGCCTGCCTGGCCTCCAACCAGCCTCTTATCTCTCCCTTTTTTTCCTCCAGTGTCCCAGAACCCCCACCCCCAGCAGCTCAGGCTTATCCGAAATCAAACCTGGCCCCTTGCACACACATGCATGTGGAACGGTGGTTTGAAACAGAGGGCACTGATCAGTGATGGAGACCTGATGTCTATCAGAATGTTTGGTCATGCAGGCAGCTGCATGGGTGTTCAATACTGGCGGTAGAGCAGCTCGCCGTATCTTAAAGGAACTGACACTCATTAAGTTATATGCTGTATAACTCTAGTGAAGATTTATTCATTTAATACATTTGCCCTGATTTTACAGGATTCGCAGCGTAATGTCTTTATATGTTGACTCAAACATAATTTGAATCGTGTGATAAAGCAATAACTGTGTCGCGTTGCCGCTATTTCCCATGTGTGTTTTTATTTGTTCCATCACTGAACCGTCTCTATCATACCATCTACTCAGCGGCGATCAGAATTATTAAAAGCTCCGGCAGCTCCGCTTTATTTGGCTGGGGACACGGTGCGGTACGAGTGAAAGCAATCTGCTGCATTCTCTCCGAGCAGGTGTTTATCACTGCATCGCCCTCACATTCCCATGCCAAAAGAGGGGGAAAACATCGGAAAAGCTGCGTGAGCGAGAGCTGACACAGGATCCTTTTGAGTCACTTTATGACCTTATGATGGTCTATCGCTCCTAACTCATCAACACAGTGACGAACACAGGGACAGGGGAGGCAGGGGGAGAAAATCCTATTTCATTAATGGGGGGGAGGCAATAAGCAATGCATTTTTCAGAGAATAGTTTCTGGAGGAGACATAAAAATGAAATGAAATATTAAAATACTAATACTAAATAAATAAATAATAAATCCACATCCACGTTCCCTCCTCCCTCCCCCTAGTAGCTGCCGCTATGCTAACTTACATCTTTAGAGCTCGTTATCGATCATTAGGTCTGTTCTTAACCAGCAGACTGTTAAAAAAGAGGCTGATTTTGAACATATTTTGAAAAAAATGGTGTGATAAATGACTTACTGGCTTCTACATGTTAGTTTGATTGGTATCTTCCACGTAGCTATGTACTAGCCGACTGTCAAAATTAGCCGTTAGCCCCGTTGGAAAACAAGGTTGGGGTGGGTCATCATTTTTCGACAATTAAGAAACGCATTGTTTTACACTTAGCAGTGTTTGTGTTGTGCATTTATTTAATTTATTTAACAATAACTTGCATTGTTAGAGCTTGTTAACGATCATTCGGTCTGATTTAACCAGCAGACTGTTAAAAAAGAGTTTGATTTTGGACAAATTCTGAACAAGTGGTGTGATAAATGACTTACTGACTTCTACATATTAGTTTGTTTTTTCCACGTAGCTAGCTAGTAGCCAACTGTTAAAATTAGCCGTTAGCTAAAGGTTGGAAAACAGCATCTGGATGAAACCATTTTGAGGAATAAGGCGGGGGGATACCATTGGAACTATTTTCTACTCAAGAAATTGCTTTAAATTAAAGTCAAGACGTGAAAAGCAGCTAAGGAGTACATGAAGCAACTAGTGATATATTCCGATTTTTTTTAATACTTCTCCTTGCTGTGTTACCTGTATGCCGTATCGTTCTCTGACAGAAGCCCTCATGGCTAAAGAAGCCGGAGGTACACAGCCGATACAGTCCAGCAGAGGCAGGCAGGGACATGCTCCTGCTGCCCTGGTCACCTTACAGGCAAACACTGGGAGGCAGCAAAGGGCAAAACAGCCTACACACACACACACACACACACACACCAAGTCAAAAACACATTACACAAAAACATCAACACTGATGGTCATTTTTTCTACAAAAGTCATAACAGGAAATACATTTTTTTTTTTCGCTGCCACTGAGTACAGACAGAAAAACAGGCTGTAAATCCACACAGAATCAGAACTATCTTGGTCATATATGCACACATACAAAGAATTGTACTTTCCCTTTTCTCTTATAGTACTAACACAGAATGGATATAGATATAGACAGAATATAGGATGGTTCACTTCACTGGTTTGGACACTCACAGTCTCCTATGTCTTTATAGCATTCACACAGGCCGGTGCTCCACTGTCCTGCTTCCGGAACCCTGCTTCCCGGCTGGACCCGGACCACCTGACGGGACATAGCTGAGCTGTTCCCCCCACGACTGGAACAGAGAGGTGGAGACATGTGACTTTATTTATTTGCTCATTCAAACTGTAACCCATGTGATGATAGCTATATAATCAATTAGGTACATTACCGTTGAAAATTTTG
This sequence comes from Lepturacanthus savala, assembly GCA_030544235.1. Classification (NCBI taxonomy): domain Eukaryota; kingdom Metazoa; phylum Chordata; class Actinopteri; order Scombriformes; family Trichiuridae; genus Lepturacanthus; species Lepturacanthus savala. The sequence continues at coordinate 15,135,632 of CM060483.1, read as the reverse complement.
GGGTCACTTAGAAATTTACTTATTTTTGAAGGAAAACCACTGTTTTCTTCAATGAAGGTAACTACATAATCAGAAATACACTGAAAATGTCTGGTTTTTGGTGCAATATCTACATAGGTGTATAGAGGCCCATTTCCAACAACTATCAGTGCAGTGTTCTAATGGAACAATGTGTTTGCTCATTGCATCAGAAGGCTAATGGATGATTAGAAAATCAAAAGTAAAATTTGAAGGACAAAAAATATTATTTCAAATACAAGTCATTATTTCTAACCTTGTCAATGTCTTGACTTTATTTTCTATTCATTTTACAAATCATGGTGGCAAATACTGTACAAGTGTGACTTTTCATGGAAAACTCATGGAAAATTTTGAGTAGTGTATGTTAAATTACATTTACTTCTTTTAATTATAAATTGTTTAAATTACTACTTGTGTTATTTTATTAGTGTTCTTTGTTATATAATTTTGTAAAATACAAAAAAAAGTAATAATAAGTGCAATGCAAAACATTGCAACAACATGTTTTTGGCAAAACAAATTCATAGTATAATACACCTATTTTGTAAGAGTTAATGTTTCCATTTGAATTACAAATAAACCAAGGGAAACCATGACTGTGGTTCTGATAAGTGTTAGAAAGGAAAAACATAATCCTGAGCCAAACCAAAGCCAACAACCACCGGAAGCCACTATCTCAATCAGAAGAAGATAAAAGCTACGCGGTGCTTGTGAAGAACAAACCGCCGCGCCTCTGCGCTCAGACAAGATGAAACAATGCTATTTCCTGACCTTCAGAGTTATTCTTTAGCGATGTAGAATCCAACCAGACATGCAGGCTGATGTTTTACGTTGCCTTTCTAGGTCGAGTGAGGTCCAGTTGATAGTGTAACCTGCCGGGATTTGATAAAGAATCACTTACTTGTCTTAAGAGCTTTATTCCTAATTCTAAAAATCCTTGAAAATCCAGATGAACTCTCTTCACGTCTTCCTCACTTTATCATTTGCATGTTCTGTTGTTGCTCTCGCTGCCAGTGTTTTGGTGTAAATATGAAACTGTCAGATAAGGCCGTGTCAACAGAAGGCAACCTGTTCCCATGACACTAAACTGTGCTGACCTGGAGTATTTTTAAAGAGATTAACCGATATTGGGCAGGATCTAAGTATTTCCTTAAAGTGGAATGGTTATTTCCACTCCTATCAGTAGCCATCAGTTTTGGAAAAAAAGAAGATGTTTTGGACACAAGCAGGATTGTGATCTCGACCGGTTAAAGGTTTCCAATTCAGCTCAATTCAAATGTGTTTGTAGGACCATCTCATAGAAAATCTCTTCCAAATGATTGTTCCAGAGATTGCTCTTACTGAGGCAGTGTGTCTCTGGTTCTACCACCCCCATCAAACAAACCAGCCTGCTGACAAATAAAGGTGTTGAGCTGACACAGGCAATCACAGGGGTGACGCTCACCAGGGATTAAAATGCTTTGCATCCATGTAAAAAGGTCAAACTTGATTATTCACAGTAACAGCTGTCAATGATAATTTAGTTTCAGTACTAAACTGTGTGTAAGAGGTGATGCGAAACAGTGAATCTGAAAGGAAGTGGTTTGCAAGGGGTTTGTTAGAACATATGTGTCAAAATCAAGGCCACCTCATTGTCTGTGGACCCTCAAGAGATTGCACAGACTTGTGCTATTCAATGTTTAAACTTATCGGAGACGAGCTGATAACGTCTTCTTGGTATAACTTCGAGGTGCGTTCAAGCACACCTCGTTAACTCCGAAATCTATACTCTATTGACCACAAAAGTTGTTTAAAACAGGAAAGTTTTCATTTCTCCTATTTTCCTTGGTTGAAATACATCTGTCATTACTTTTTTATAAAACAATTTCATAGCAACCCAGAAACATAGATTCTCATATTTTAAAAATCCACAAAATAAATGAGTTAAATTTGTAATGGTAGTTACCAGAATATTCTTGTAAGTCTCTAGAGTCTGTGATGATTTTTGCTGCACCTTATTCAATAATTAGATGCTAAAATCATAACAACAATCTGCATATTTTTCAAATTCTAAAATCAAACACCAGAAACAAATTATTCATACAGTAATAGTATACATTATTACTGTATGAATGGAGAAGCAATTATGTAAGATGACGACAAGTGGATACATTTATATGATCTTTACAATCGGCCCTTTGAGAGCAAGTTTTATAGTAATGTGGCCCGGAATGGAATGGAATATAGTTTGACTTCAGTCTGTATGGTAAACATGCACTAGCTTTAGCTAGCGGCTAATTAGATTTGACTGGAAACAACTGTCTTAAAAAACAGCTCAGAATATAACTCTGACTCTTGAATTGTCATTTTTACACTACCTTTTTGTCCCAGTTAAAGAACTAAGATATAAAAAGTATTATTTACTGAGCTTTAGAAGTATTTTGTTGGATTTTGCTCCTTTGAACACAGCCAGGCTAGCCTAGCTCGTTCCCCACTAAATGCTAAGCGAAGCTAACTAGCTCCATCCTCACTTTTACCCTACATAAATTCAAAAGAGAAGGTTGTGCACTGGAACAGGAAAAAAGAAAAGAACTACCGCACACTTAACAAAACAGAGCACAGTTTAAATGTGGTTTGGGTTTTTTCTCCATTATTAAAAAAGACAATTAAATACGTAGAGTCAAAAGAAGAGTAGTGGAAAACGCCCAAATGCCAAAAAAGTGAAAACATTTGTATCGTCATTTGACTTGCAATATTTCTCTTACATTATTTTTTTATATTATTATTTATTCTAGTGTTGTCCATCTTTAGTGAAAATATTCATATAGAGTTCTTTTTTGCTACCCTACATATGTTAGAATGACATTAATCCTCTCATGAAACAACATTATACATATTCAGACAACACAAAGACAGAATCACAGTAGAAAATATGTCTTTATTTACAATGTGTGACAGTGTAAAGAGGATATACAATGTGATAAGAGTTTAATGTCTTATTATGTCATACTCCAACAATCTGATGTGACCTAGAATGATGTATCATGTGACATAAAGTCATGTGACACGATGTGGCGAGTTGCTCATTCACACCAGGGAGATGGGAAGGCCGGGATGCCAAGACCTGCAGGCCGCCTGAAACTCCGGGAACTCTGGGAACACAGAAAAGAAGCGAAACATTAGACGCCTCAACTGAATGTTAACAGGGAAAAAGAGACCACGTCTGTAACACACACGCGATTTCAGATCACTCACTGTGCTGGTTCGCTTTGCTGCAGAAGCATTTGATCAGGTTCAGTTTCTCGACTTGGGTTTTGGGAAAGAACAGGGGGCGACACTTGAATTTTCCGTTGGGAAAAACTGAAATGAGAGCATGGGTTAAAATTCACATCTGATCACACCAGTACTTAAACGTCTCATGTTGTACAAAAGGGGGATTTTTTTATTATAAGGAGCATTTGGATGTTATATAAATACTGTCCTATATATTTCAAAACTATCAAACCACAGAGAAATGCATTTAGAGACTGTGCCTTAAAATGAACTCTCGGGACTGCTGTGAAGTTGTGATGTCACAACTAGACAGAGAGGCTCATTGATATTAACAAAACAGACAAATGACCTGCTGTTTTTAGAGCTCGTCTCCTATTTAAATCTATATTGAGATGATTACATCTTGTTATTGATATTGAAACTTTTCAGTTTATAGAATTTCAGTTTAGGTTTAATTAGTTTTTTAAAGTGGATTTGCTACTTTTAGTTATTTTAATGATTACTTTTAGTTTATTTTCATTAAAAAATAAATAAACTAAAAGTGGTAAATCTGGCACAAAGGACGAGAAAATAAAACAGATTAACAGACATCGAAAGATTTCCTATCTACACAAAATAATTCACCTGACCATGCATGAAATAAGTTGACAAAAAATATTAAGGACAATTTATAATTTATAATTTTAGTATTTCGTAAAGCTTAGATTTTATTTTTACTTCATTTAACAAAAAATGTGTTTCTTTTCTATTTTATTAGGTTATCAATAATAACCTTGTCTGGTGATGACCTACAAAGCTACTATATGTGTTTTGTTCCCTTTTAGTTTAATTAATTAAATCCTTTTTTTCTGTTTGTATTCATAATGAAAAAACTGGTTTAGGCTCCATTGTTTCCAGTGTTGATAATTGTTAACCACTAAAGTATCAAATGGAAGTGAACGCTCACCTCTGCACCTGCACTTGCGGATGTGACCTTTGGTCACATAAAATCTGTCAGATAAAACTGTAGGAAAAAAAAAAAATATGTCACCCATCTTCTAACGTCCACTGTTAAAATACAAAATCACCCGCTGACAGAGTGAATGTGGCAGAGTCACGCGATTTCTATTGCATTTACCTGCGTTGTCGTAGAGGTTGACCAGCAGAAGAATGATCAACAGAGAGCAAACCACACTCACACCGATGATTCTGGTCATGATAGCAGCGGATAGTGTTCAAACTCCTCGAGACAATGCGTTTGAATTTTTAAGAGAAGGGAAAACAATTATATACCGGCCCAGATTCCTGGTCTGCAGAGTTTGAAGAATTGACGATCAGTTTGGACAAGTCTACGGGGGGAATTTTTTTTTTGAGGGGGTAGATAATCGTCTAACTCTGCATGGGTGAGAATCTGGAAAATGTGATCGTGGAGATAGCGCTGCAATGCGGATGTTCACGGTTGTCTTCTTTGATTGTTTCTCCGCGCCATTTCATCTGCACTGAACAAAAATGTGAACCCAACACTTTTGTTTTTGCCCTTATTTTTTCAGCAGTTGAAATAAAGGATGCACGCAGAATTCTTATACCTGTGTTATCAGATTTGTTAAAAAAAACAACAAAAAAATGCATCAATGAGCACTTTTAACAAGATCATCCATCCACCTGACAGTTGTGGCATGTCAAGATGCCGATTGCACAGGTGTGTGCCATGAGCTGGTCACAGTAAAAGGCCACTAAGCCCTAAGGCCCTTTTTTCAGTTTTCCTGCACTAAATGATAATAAATATGAAATATCTCTACAACCACAAGGGTTATGTACTTAAACATGGTTTCAAAAGAAGTCTACGATATGTGAGGTGACTGCAGAAGTGTCAGAATCAATTTATGCTGCTGTTACAGAGCGAATATAACTAGAATATTGCCAAAAACATATAATATTGTGTTATACTACAGATAAAAATACTAGCCAAACTGACTCAAATCAGAAAAAAATCTGCAAAGTGTTCATTTATTAATAGGGTAGGATTCAAAGATCAGTTATTTGTCATAGAAATCACACCGATGATCATTACAGACCATGAAGAAAATATTCTGTAAGATGTTTAAAAAGGAGATTATAAAGGACCCAATTAAATATTCACACAACTCAAATCTAAATTAATATCAAAATAGCTTTTTTTATTGTATTGATGATGTGGATATTGACGATATACAGTATATTGATGGTGTAAGAGTATCATTGTGTTTTACTACAGATAAAAATGCTTTATTTAGTATTGTAGCTGAGGTTTTCTCATGCGATATATGCCTAAAACCAAACACTGACACTGTATCAGGGGGTTTGGGATTTTAAAAGGTTAAAATCTGTGGTTCTATGTGAAAACAAATGTAATTTATTAAAGCGGTCAGCATCTGAAGTGACTACAGTTCACATCAGGCCATGTGACACATCTCCTTGGCATAGAATTGATCAGGTTGTTGATTGTTGCCTGTGGAATGTTGGCCCGTTCGGAACACGTTGATCCGAAGCGTCACAGATCTGCTCAGTGGGGGACGTGCCTGAGTCTGCAGGTCATGCAAGAGCTGGGATGTGTTCGGCTTCCAGGAATTGTGTTCAGCACGGAGAGATGATGGCGGTGGATGATTTACACGCTTCTTCTCACTTTCTAACTCGTTGTTGCGCAACCTCGACCAACACGTATGGTGTGAAATGTGCAATGATTGGCCACACACCAATTTTTAAACCCTTACTGGTTGTTTATTTTCCTCCTAGACATAATTGTCTGTCATAATTTTACAATTCAGACATCAAATATTGTTTTGTCTAATCAGCAGCATTAAAAATGCAAATACATATCAGATCCAGACACTAGAGAAGCTGACAGCAGCAAATCTTAAGGGTTTTCACTCTAAAAAATGATTATGTATGTACTCCTTTTTTTCCTCCCATTCAGTTTTGATCTTAACACTTTTAAAGTATATATATATATATATATATATATATATATATATATATATATATATATATATATATATATATATATATATATATATATATATATATTAGACTTGTAGACTTGTCCAGACTGATAATATATATTTTCTATTATAGATTTTTTTTCTATTCAATAGATTCATTTATGGTTTAATTCATATTTATCTAATCTATAAATAGACAAACAAGCTGGGTCTTCATAAGCAGTTTTTTAATAACCATGTGCAATAATCCAAAATTGTTTGTGTGTCTTAAGTTTGCAACATTTCGACAAAACTGATTCAGTCAGTGAAAGAATGAGTGGTCGTTTACAATTTGTTTTGTCTTTTATTTGATTATTTTTTTTTTTAATCCTTCGTGACTCCAGAGTTGCTGACATGAAGTATTACACGCGTTCTCTACGGGGATTATTAGACGTCGCCCGCTATTGGCTGGCGCCTGAGTCACTCTCATTATCGAAGGTGCGTAATTACGCAGTGCGCCCTCGTCTCTCTCTCTCTTTTTTTTTTTTGGCACACCTCCACCGTGTAATCCGACGCGTCAGCGCTGTCGCTTGTGTGTCAACCAGCAGCAGTGACGTCCGCGCGCGCCGCTATGAGTCGAGACAAAACACGAGGAAATCCCCAAGGCCGAGAAAACGACGAGAGGCCCCTTTAAATCCACGCTTCGTCGCGGGAGAGAGAAAGAGAGAAAGAGAGAGAGAAAGACGCTGAGAGAGGAGAGAGGGAGCTCTGATAAACAACAACACGATTCTCTCCCCCACTACAGAAGCCGCTTTTACCGGATTCTGCTCTTTACCACGGCCTCGGTACCGGAGAAGCGAGGTAATATCCGTCATGTTTACGCGTGTTATTAAAGGATCGTAGAGAAAATCGACGTGTTTCTAGAGTCTGACGCGAAGAGGGGGGGGGGGGAAGAAAGCAGTTTGTTAAATTAAACAGGAGACAGCTTATTGTGCTGCTCTGCTATTGTAATGACCAGGAAGGCGTTTAATACACCTGTTAGTGGGGGAATTCTGCGGAGTTAACGGCGCTGTATAAACAGCGGAGAAGTGTTTGTGCGCACTTGCCAAAAAAAGAAAAAGAAAGAAATCCTGCCGCTCTTGTGACGCACAGGGGGGGGGTCTATTTTTGACGTACGTGTTTACTTTCATTTCCACAGGCTTCGAGGACTTTTGTCGCAGTTGTTTGCGCCCGTTCATACATTCGTTGTTGAATGCCATTGCGGAAGTGAGGAGCTTCCCCCCCGACACGACGCGAGAGCTGCGCAGGCTGCGCTGTGCGGACATCTAGTGGCCGGCCAGGAGAAGCGGGAGAAAGTCGACGGTTTCTTTTCTTTTTCTTTTTTTTTCTTCCCCTCTCTCTTCTCCCATCACGATGTACGGAGCGTCAGGTATCCCCGAGCTCATCCCGCCCAGCGGGCCGCCGCGGCAGCCCGGCCCGGCCGGACAGTTCAACCCGGGACACCCGCAGGTCAACGGAGGCGGCCCGAACCCGCAGAGACTCGGCCAGAGAGCGCCCAAGCTGGGCCAGATCGGCCGCTCCAAGAAAGGTGAGAGAGAAAGAGAGACGCTGGAATTTACCTGAAGGCCACAAACACACAGGACAACACATTTTATTAAACATAATGGCATAAGTAAAGTGAGTTTTTCGTCTAAATCATCATGATGATGGTAAAATCACCTTAATTCTTATTTGAAAGCACCTTAAACGTTATTCCCTATAGGATAATGACCATTTTTCTTAGGACATTTCGTTTTTTTTTTTGCCAAAAGTCATTTTTTTTTGTTATTCTTTAGAATAAAATGGTCAATTTAACTTTTATGATGCAGAAGAAGTTCTGAACGTGTTTCTTGAATCAATTTCTACTGGTGGGAAATAAGGTTTATAAAGGCTATAGGCTTCAGTGGTATGCAGTTGTTGTTTTTTTGAAGGATAAAGGCGAAAAGGAGAAAAAAAAGGCCCCTACAGCGTATTTTATGTACGTATTTTTGTTATATATGAATTGCACATACAATTTAGTCTAATTGGACTACTTAAGGTGGTTTGCAGTGAGGATCAATAGTCAGAATTGTGTAGATTTGACTTGTGGAAGTTGAAGAACACAGAGACATGAATGCAAGTAGGAAATAATTCCTTCAGGGGGGGATCTAAGGGCCCTTGCTGCACAATTCCTGTGTTCTTTTGCATTTTAACACCATGTCAACACCAAATAACTCAAACTGGTTCTGTGAGATGCGCTTTAGTGCTTATTAAGACATTTAAAATGGCACTTTGGTGCACGTTAAGGCATTTAAAAGAGCAGTGCTGGGTGCAGGTTTTAACAATTAGGGCACTTCTATAATTTAGTCTGAAATATACAAGTTATATATTTAACTACGAAGCTAGCTACTTATTCCTGGCCACCCCACTCCTTTATTTAACTTTCAATTTAAACGTATTTACTTCAGAGATGAGTTGGGTTCGAATGAATAATTAACACGAGCAGGTTTGAAAAGAAGAGAAACATCTGAGCCTGAACACCAGGGAACTTCGATCCGTTCATGTATCGATCTGAGATGAGACTTGTTTTTCTAGTTTCAGGTAATGTGAACTGCCCTCCTACACAACATCAATTAAGTTTATTAATATCTAAAAGGTGCATTTTTGTCATTACAAACTCATCTTAGCTTTAGGAAAAGGTAAGGGTTCTTTTACACCACTAGCTTGATTATTTGGTTCATGTTTTTACTATGCATCATATAGACTACAGCCTGGTCTAATTGACCAAATCCCATCAATGTTTTTCTTCAACAAACAGGAAATGAAATTATTAGTATCCCCTCCCATGATTCGTTTGGACCTGTGTTCAGGTTCTCAACAGCACCGAAGTTTGTCAAGACCTGGTCAATCGGACCAATTTTGGTTTGTTTGCAGGTGTAAAAGCAGACCAGGCTGGAGTCTATATGCTAAATTTATTGCCTGGTGGAGACCAAATAATCCAATTAGTGGTGTGAAAGCGCCCTGAGAGAACTGATCCAAATACTCTTCTCTGAATCGACACATAGATATTTAACCCTTCATTTTCCTTCACCCCCCTGACCTCTGAACTTCTCCTCCTCAGTGGACCTGGGCGATGAAGACCTGGACGACATCATGAACAACAACGGCCAGTGTCCCGTGTCCCTGTCGCCCATGTCCTAAATTTCACCAAAGAAGTGCCAAAAAACAAGAAGAAGAATCTCCCGGGACGCCAAAAACTCCCTGTCAGTGATGTTGGCCTTGATGCTGTCGACGTGTCCTACTGAAGCTTTTTGACGGCTGGAACGAGGCACGCGAGACGGCTCGTTCGGCGACCAGCCGAGGCCTCCGGGCCCTCTTTGTAAATAGCGTTTTATTTAACTTAAAAACCTTCTTTCGGTCAGACTGTGAATGCATCGCCCTCCGTTCTATACCTCGCCAGGTACTAGACCGTCAGGACTCAAACGATTTTTTTTTTTTTTTTTTTGGAAGAAAGCGTATCTATTTTCTCGACAAGGGCTACGTTTCTAAAGTCGCACTGAGCAAACGGTTAGATGAGACGCTGCCCGACGTTCCGGGTTTGCGTGGGGAGGGGGGGACACGAGCCTGTGAATGTGTACCGCACAGGTGATAGGTTACGCTTAGGTTGTGCAATGACTATCACTCTCTACTCTCACACCGACGCAAGCGGTGTTAACTATTATCCAGTGGATGGAAGCTCGCTATTTACAGAGGCAGAGGAGTGGAAAAACTACTGCTACTTATTTATTGTTTAAAAAAAAAATGGAAAAAAAAATGAAGAGAAACACTTTGTGGTGTTGTTATGGCTTCTGTGTTTTGTTTTGTTTTTTTACTCTGTTTTGAATGGATATCGCTCTAGTCATCTATAACTTGAGATTTTTTTTTTTTTTTTTCCAAAAAATGGTGCACTTTCGTGGGAATGCCTGTTATGTGCAGTGACATGTTGCAGAATTCTATGCATGGAGTCTGTTTTTAAAAGCATCAAAACACACGTAACCGGTATCCCGTTATTAAGGGCTATGTAGTGTTTCTGTTTAGTTTTTTTTTTTTTTTTTTTTTTTTTTAATTCCGCTCTTTAGGTCACGCATACTTGACGTTTCTCTCAGCTCGGGTTGCAGACTCAGCAGGAAAAAAAAATATCAAACAAGGACTGACTTATGATCTTTTTTTTTTTTTTTTCCCAGAGGCAGGGTTTTCCCCGGTTGGCCACACAACTGTGATAAATAAGGATGTGTACAGTTCTCAATGTTTTTTTTTTTTTTTTTTTTTTTTTAACAAATTGCCAAATGATATAAATGCTACTTAAATCATTCAAATTGGTTCTGATTGGCTTATCATGATGAACGCCACCTGCTTTGTATTAATATACTCAGTATACACTATAAGTGCTTAACTACACCTACACCTAAATGAAGTCATGGTGTTTTTCAGGTTGAGGTGAACTATTTAAAGATGAGGTCAGCCTCCACTTTATAATTACAGTATGACATCATGGAAATGATTAGCTCTCACTGCTGAGACAATCCTACACCAATGTGTTGTGGGTCATCTGTTTTTTTTCTTGTTTTTTTTTTTTTAATGACATGTTATTGCCTACAAAGGCTCATGCTGATGTCATGTTGCTTTGTTAGCTGTGAACTTGTATCTACACTTTTTTTTATTTTGTCGCGTTTTCACAGCTCGCTCTGTGACTCAAAAGATAAAGATCGCTGTTTGAGTTGCGGTGGCCATTTGCATGGAAATGGTCGACTTTTTTTTTTTTTTTTTCTTAAATGCATCTCGGGAAATAAAAGCTGAATCTTTGTGAAGTTTGCGTGTGTGTTTATTTATTTTTTTTTTGTTCTCGCTGATTTCGTCTCTGTTTTTCTGATGCGAGCCTTAAATGCAGCGACGCAGGCATAAAATAAATACGTTCATATAGTAGAACTCGTATAGTTTTACATATCTGAGGAAAAAAAGGTGTTTGCTCATAGGAAAAAAAGTATTTTATTTGTTTACTGTATGAACATATGCAGAGTTACAAAACATTTTTTTGTGTTGCAATTTTTTAGAAATGGTAAGTTTAAATATATATCTAAACCTTCGATATGAGTTATTTTTTTTGTTATAGTCAAATACTCTCCCATACTTTCCCAGTGTGTTAGAATGCTGCATGGAAATGTTGAGATAATAAGTTTGATCCTTTTAAAAGTTTACATTTTTTATGAATATTTCATGAACATTTCTTGTGAAATTTCTTTCTTGAACTTTTTGTGAACTATTTATGAACTATTTTTAAAGAGTTTTCTGAAACCTTTTATGAACTTTTGGTGAAATCGTTAGAAACTTTTTTTAACTAACTAAACTATTGATAAAGAGTGAACTGAAAACATGTTATAAAAACAGTTTCTGTTAACTTTTAACGGAAACTGTTTTTGTAACATGTTTTCAGTGACTCACCAGGTAAGCTGCCTACCTGGGTGACTGTAGTTGTGATTTTAAGCCATGCTTAAGCCTTTTAAAATCAGAAACTCAAAACATGAAGAGAAAACATGTCTAAAAAAAAGACCTTTCACCCACATGTTAGTGCCTATAACTCAGAATACCGATTGAAGGTTTTGAGATCGAATATTTGAATATTTCATGAACTTATGAATATATTGTGAGTGTATTATGATTTTTATATTACCATTTTGTGAAACTTTTATGACTTTTCTTGCACTAGAATTACATCTATCAATTTTCTGGAATGGAATTGACTGGAATATGCAAATATTTTCTATTACAAACATTTAAATGTTGGACAAGGACAATTCCATCATCAGTCTGCGAAATTATATATAAGCAAATTAATGTGAACAGCTGTCTTATCTATGAATGTGTTAATCTGCACAATCAAGGTCAGATATAAGCAGAACAGCTGTTCTATAACAGTAGAAAACAATAATCAGTTGCTATGACAACTACACGATTAACACTGTTGCAAACATCTTTATTACTATTAAGTACTGTTGGACATGTTAAAAATCTTTCCTCGTGCCAAGTGTATAAAACATACAACTATGACATTTAAAAAAAAAAAAAAATAATACACTGTTCCGATCATAAAACACCATAATAAAAACATGACATTATAATCTCTGAAAAAGCTAGAAGAAGTGAACTATCAATTATGCAAATCTACAACGGAGCAAAAAAAAAAAAGCTTCATCCTGCGCTCGACAAAATAAATAGTCGGTTTAAAATGTATCTCGTAGTGGCTGATATGGAAGCTATTAGAGTGATAATGGCACAGTGACTACGTTATAAAATATTTCATATCTGAGCAGGGTTTGTAACAGGCTGGTATGAAAAGCTGCAGGGCCTGCACTGAGTGTTGTGGTGTTGTGGCACGGTCACCCTACACACTGTGCCCTGCATGTGAAGTCACACCCTGCTCATTGTACTGTCTATTTTAGAACCACCAACGGTTGATATAAAACACCGTATTGTCACCCTGTGTTGCTGTTGTGAGCCCCCCAGGCCGCGAGCCCTAGGCACCAAACTGAAATTGACTACTTTCAATTACACGGCGAACGCTAATAGATCCTGGTTCTAACAGGGTGGTGCAAGTGTTGGCCATAATCCACCATTTAGGCTCCGTTTCAGGAGGTTACACCCTGAGGGCTTGCCCATTAAGTCAGGCGATCCAATTATAATGTATTTGCGAAGACCAATTGTAAACAATTGTGGAATGTTTGGATGGGGTGAGAGACATCATTCATCAAACAACCGAGGGTGCGGACGGTTATCAAAGGCCTGCTTGGAAAAAAAAAAAAAAAGAAAAGGATAGAAAAGTCCCGTTTTCGTTAATTCTCCTGTCGGTGGAAAATTCATAACTGCCCGTACGCCTTTTCGGTTTGGCTCTTTACTGGTGCTGAAACAAGTGGGGGGAGGTGGGGGGGGAACTTCTTTCAGCGGCTTCTGTTGGGAGTCCCATGCTGCAGTGGGGGAAAAGGGGAGAGGGTTAGGGGAGCCTGGCGCTCTCAGACGTATTCCTTGGTGCTGCTGCTTGCCGGACCGGAGCGGGAACTGGCCATGGACGGGTATTTGGACACCTGCTTCTTCCGTGGACAGGAGGCGGCCATCATGGCCCCGCCCAGGACGTCTAGAAGGGAGCCGCCCCACGCGATGAAGATGGCGGCGCCGAACTCGAACCTGAGACAAGTAGGTCAAGATGTGAGTTTGACTATGAAGGTATGGTCCGGGATTTTGGCCATCTAGCCCCATCTCCCACGTCCCTGGAATAAATCTAAAGCATGGAGACCATAATTTCACTGATTCATCCAAACAGGAAGGACAACGGGAAGCTCATGGTTTAGTCTTACTTGTAATTCATTGTTGAATTGCTAGCCAAAAATTGAAACTGGAGCTAGATTTGTTCCAAAACTATTTTTAAGACCGCAGTAATGTTCCAGTAAACCTCCGCCACTCTGTCACAAAGCTTGTGGCTTATTGAGATGGGTATGGTTACAAACCAAACTTCCAACCAGTGTTTACTCAGTTTTTCACAAAGATAAATAGTTTTTTTCCGCTAGGATTCAAATCTGTCTGGTGAATTTCCGATATATAGAAAATCCGGCTGGAGGGAACACACTACAAAGCTCACTACCGGTGGGATTGGTGCAATTATGACCTCCATGCTTCAGATACATGCCTAGAACAAGGGAAATATGGTTAGATGTCCAAAATAGCCTTTAAAACGTAATAAAAATATGGTGGTTGAAGCGAGGAGGAGGTTACTTACTTGGTGTTGACGGGAGTGTAGGGGTTATAGAAGGCCCGGATCACGTTGTGGGCGAACCAGGAGCACGCCACTATGGCGCACAGCCCTTGACAGGAAGACAAGTCGACAACAGAAGATTGATCAGTCCATCGGCACGTCGTCAAAAAACTTGAGGCGCCAGACATGCTTTTATCCCCTTTTACTGTCAGCAGGCGGCTAGCTACTGACTCCAGCACAATTAGCTTTTAGTGTCTCTGTCCTCTTCACAAGGCAGTTGGACCTCTTACGTTAGAATCTGTGCCAGCAGCATTCAGCCTAATGACCTCTGGAATGGCCGGAGCAGAGGAGTGGGAAGAAAGCTTTTTTGGATCAAACTGCCACCTACCTACGGTCCTGTATGGTGCACAGAGGTCTACAGGGTCTATAGATCTGAGGTGAGTTTAGGTGTTTAGGTGTTTTTTGATGAAATTACATAACAATCCATGTATTGTTTATGAGCTCCACAGCAAAAAGTGTTGGCCAATGTAGAACCAAGTACTGGGAATGTTTAATGGCCCAGTTCAGAGTTACAAGAGGGATTTAAATCAAATCCTCAGCTCTTTTTTGGACCACAAGAAAGTGGGCGGAGCTTTGCAGTTAACTCAACAGGGCACTGACAAAATTGATTGAATGAACATTTGTAAGTGCACCTGAGTGCAAGAAGAGTCATCAAACATTTGAAATAGTTTCACAGGAAGATAAAAAAACAGGGATTTTGATTGATTTTAATGTTACTTAATCTAACGACTCTAAAAACTGGGTAAATGTTTCAATCCTTACCTCCCACCAGCAGGATGATGCCTCCCGTCATGGCGATGCGGGACTTCCGCAGTTTGTCAGCTCCCCCGCAGGTGGTGCACTTCATTCCCATGCAGGCCACGCCCAGCCCCGCGATGGACACGATGATGCCCACTATCATCAAGGCACGAGTGGCCTGCAGCGAACCTGCAGGCGACAGAAATGTCAAGCGTGGGAACGCTGCAGGATGACTGTAAGGGGGAGGCGTCGAATAGATTTAGGCCTTTTTTTTTCATGGAAGGTGGGAGTGCAGCGTAAAATAGGTTAAATAACAGAACATCTTGCACAAAACAAAAAGAGTATATAAGCATGAATTATATAGGCAAAGTCCAAAGTAAATGAAAAAGAAATACTCAAATAAAACAGGCTCCACCTATCAGAGAGTATTGGTGTGTGTGCGTGTGTGTGTGTGTCCAGAGCTCGTGAATTACACTCACATTAGCCTGTCAGGCCACTTTAATGTGAGCTTTTCCTGGAAGAGGAAACCATGGGATACACATAGACTGGTGCACACAAACAGAAAGGAAAAAACACATCTCACACCCTTTGTTTCTGTTGCTGCTTGAGAGATGGAAACACACACTGCTGAAACACTAATGTCAGGCCCCTCATCTGTCAGCCCCCCCCCCCCCCCCGCTCTCACATCCTATAAACCTATCACAGGGTGAACCCCCCCTTTGTCTCCTCTCCCCTCTCCGTCCACCTAGAACCAGTCTGTGCCAGTCTAGGCCATCCCTGCCCTGCCCAAACAAACAAAACCCTCCAGCAGTGAAGGAGGGATGGAGGGATGGGTAGAGAGAGAGGCGGAAGGAGAAGAGGATGAGAGGATGAGAGGAGGAGGGGAGGAAGGGGGGGGGGCGGACTCTATAAAATAGTGAAAAAGGGAAAACAATAGGGTAGATTAAACACTGAATGCACATCCAGAGAAGGATGCACAGTGTGCTGCCTCAGAGCTTAATCACATCGTGCTTCTATGGAAGATTTGCAGTTGTTTCACAATTGTAACACATCCGGTGCCACAATGGAAATCTACTGAAAGAGAAGGAAATGAACCTGAGACCTGCTGGCAACTGTTAGTAAAATGGTAGGTTTCTTTCAGGGAGACTAGATTCACACGGATTATTGTGACAAACTACATTATTTTGTTCTATGGACAGTTTGACTCCACTATTCAATGTGTGACCTGTGCAACCTGACCATTAGGCCCAGTTACTGTGGTTAATTCAACTGTTTAAATCACATCTTTTAATCGAAACTATGATATAGCCATTATATCAGTGAAGGAACTGTCAGTTATTAACTTTTTTTTTTTGTTTAATTTTGTCTGATGCTGTAATTTGGAAAAAAGAAGGTCCTATGCTTGGTTATAAAAGTGGACCTGCAGTAGGATCTCCAATATGGCTGCCAGACCACCTGATGCACTACCTGGAAGCCAAAGAATGCATCATATAATATATCAGCTGTTATGACTACAGAAACTACTAAGAAAAAGCTGAACCATAAAGATGATATGGTAAAGCATTGTGTATGTGTGTGTGTGTGTGTGTGTGTGTGTGTGTGTGTGTGTGTGTGTGTGTGTGTGTGTGTGTGTGTGTGTGTGTGTGTGTGTGTGTGTGTGTGTGGTCAATAAAATGTCAGAAAATGGAGAAGAATCAGCAGAAATGTTTCCTTTATAGAAAAATAATTATGAGTAAAAAGTTGATTCATACATTTAATAATTCATTGTATTGGAATGATCTTGTGTAGCTTGTTCTAATATTAAGTGTATTACAGTTTCTTGCAGTAGTCTCTTTATAATAAAAAGCCTCTTTTGGGAGCCTGGAAGGACACAGTGTCCCACTGTATTGACAGATTTCAGCAGGGACATGAGAGGTAATTAAGGTGTGATGAGCCTAATTAATACAGCAGTGTGGTTGATTGAGGTCTCGCTCGGGTGCTTTTTGGTGAAACAGGTAGGTCTCCAGGTAATCAAACAACTACAAGTGCAGAAGTGGAACATGCACTTAAGTAAAAGTACCAGTACAGCAATATGAAAATACTCCATTACAGGTAAAAGTCAGTCAGTCATTTTCTATAACTGCTTATTCTTCATTGGGGTCGCAGAGGTCTGCTGGAGCCTATCCCAGCGCGTTACGGTGAGAGGCAGGGATACACCCCAGATCGTCGCCAGCCAATCATGGGGCACACACACCATTCACTCACACACTCACACCTACAGGCAATTTAGAGTCTCCAATTAACCTCAGCATGTTTTTGGACTGGACCAAGGAGGTCTTGAACCTGTGACCTTCTTGCTGTGAGGCAACAGCGCTAACCCCTGCGCCCAGGTAAAAGTCCTGTAGGACAAAAAAAAACTACTAAGGTAAAAGTACTCGTCCCTCTGATATATGACCTCATGTGTGCATCATTTTTGCTGTTTGTAGTTTCAACTACTTCTGCTTTAGTCCAATGGTTCCCAACTTGGGGGTCAGGGCCCCTTTGAAAGGTCAGCAGATAACTGTGAATGGTCGTGAGATGATAAAAAAAGTTCTGATTCACAAATCTGGTTTCACTTTTTGTAATTTTTTGAATATTTTGTCAAAATATTGCATCATATGAACATTTATTCAAATGAAACCATGTGAGGTATAGTATAAAGAGTATAAGGTCGAGTATAAGTATAAAGTAGTATAAAGAGTATAAAGTCGCATCATTATACTTAAGTACAGTAGCCTACTTGATTCAAAGTACTTACTGTACAGTGGTGGAAGAAGTACTCAGATCTTTTACTCAAGTAAAAGTAGAAATACAGTTATCAAATGAAACTTCATTACAAGTATTACATTTACATAATTTAAAATTATACTTAATATAGAAGCAAAATGTACTGGAAGTATCAAAACTACCTATTTTTCAGGTTGTCTTCTTTTAGTGTTATATTATTATAGTATATTGTGAGAACATTTCATTTAGTTCATCAATGTGGAACCTTTGTGTGTGCGTGTGTGTGTAGATGAATATTAATAGTACTGCATCATATTATAGGCTAAACGTGTATCATATGTTTTAATAAGTATAATAATAAACTGTATTCATATGAATGATGATTTGCATATGCATGCAAAAATAAAATATAAAATTTTTTAAAAGTTTTAATATTAAAAGCGTTGCATAAATGTCGTGGTAGTGGAGTGAAAAGTTAATATTTCGCTCTGAAATGTATGGAGTAGTATGAAGTATGTCTCTATATCACTATAAAGTGCAGAATAATTAAAATTTGAGGTCTTATTATAAATGACCATAGAATTTTGGCATGTCCCACACAATGATCTGATTTCTGATATACGCAAGTAAAAAAAAAAAGTACTCAAGTACTTCCTACAGTGTAATAGGATACTCCAGGGTGTCAGCCTGTTGATTTAACGCAGGCTTTTTGACGCCTCGGGAGTAAAAGCGGTGTCTCTACTCACTGTCGAGCTGCAGGATGGAGTCGTAGATTTTACACTGCAGCTGTCCGGTGCTCTGGAAAGCGCAGGACATCCACAGCCCCTGGTACATGGCCACCGCCGTGATGATGTTGTCCCCGATGTACGCGGACATCTTCCACTGCGGCAGAATAGTCCCGATGATCAGTCCCACGATACCGATTAGTGACAGGAAAAATCCCAGCAGCTGAATACCGGAGTTTGCCATCCTTAAATTTATTATTATTATTATTATTAATTTCTAAATAAATGATCCCTCTGCGCCGCAAAACTCCTGATCTGAAGTTCTCCTTAATTGCCTCTAAGCCGGTGGGAGCGGGGGTCTTCTCCTGCTCGGGGATGGGCGATAAGTGGGTGATGGTGTGAAAGTGGGTGTGTTGTAAGTTCATCGTGCCTGCTGATGCATGGGCTCGCTGCTGCTTCCAGCAGAGCAACAGGTTCCCCTCTAACTCACACTGACTGTTTCTTAACACTTTTCCAATTTAAATTAGAAACGTGGTGAAATCTGTAGAAAATGAGTACAAGGCATCAATAAAAGCTTATGTCATATCTTATTCCTAAAGAGCGATAACATCTAATAAAAGTGTTTTCCCACTCTGGCAGCATTTGAAATGGTGCCAGGGTGCATTTTTCTCAATGTTGTTCTACTATCTAGGCTATATATGTACAACTCTGGAAAAAAATATATATGAGACCACTGCAAAATTATCAGTTTTTCTGATTTTTACTACTTTGCTACTGATAACATTTCCCCCAAATTCCAACTAAAATATTAGAGGATTTATTTGCAAAAAATAGGATACAATGTTTTCAGATCTTTAATAATGCACAGAAACAAGATCAAATTCATTTTAAAACAACATATGAGTTCAGAAATCAATATTTGATGCGATAACCCTTATTTTTTAAGGCAGCTTTCATGCATCTCTCCACAAGTCTTTCATATAGTTCTTAAGTGAGTGCGCATGTGTTGGAATTCAACAGACAGTGGAATGGAATGGCTGGAATACATGTAGAGATGCTGATTTCAGGAAAGAAAATGCAATGATGTCTTATTAATTTCCAGAGCTGTATGTAGAGAATACCTACTGACCCAGATTGATGCAATAACTCAAGTCCCTGTCTCAAACTGGACCAGATTCCCAACCGTCCCTTCACCACAGATTCACACGTCACATGCTGCCGACCGGCTCCGAGGAGATTCACGACCTCGCCGTTGCCAGTCATGTGTTAATGAGGATCTGCAAAATACTGGATACGGGCTGGAAAGATTAAAAGCTGCGTCATCCTGTCGTGATAGGGTCAGGAAAACTGAGAAGGTAAAGGTCCCGTATTTGAAAGTTTTCCTGGGTTTTATTGGAAGTTTCTATATCTAACACAATGTGGTGGTTTTGAGCAACAAGAATCATCTCAATGTAGTTTTACATGTCCTCTTTTAGGCTTCTCTGTGGAGTATATGGGTATAGTTGTGACATCACAAGTTCACAGAAGTCCTGATGGCCTTGGATTCTTTTTTTTTTGTAGTTGCCATTCAAACTAAAGCATTATGTAAATAAAGTAGAAAAGTATTATCAGCTAAATGTATGCAAAGTATAAAAAAGTACATGTATGCGTTATGTATATATTACAACAACTAAAATGGTAATGATACCATTTAGCACTTTTGGTAACACTTACACTATTTGTTTAAGGGTTAATAAGACTAATAACACTGTCATAATCATGACATGACCCCTATCGTGTACATTACTGAATGCTTATGACAATTATTAAGGGTCATTTGGTGCAAAGCTGCTTTGTTTGACATGTTGTTGTCATGACAACTTGACATAAAACAAAAGAAAACAATCATAAATATGAAATAACATGAAAAGCTATTGAGCTTATAACATCATAATTAAATGCACATCATTATCATAATGATCCTGTGACAGCAAATGTCAAAACGAACCATATATGAGATTTTAATGTCAGTTTCAGGTAAAGGCTCAATAGTTGTTGCTTTTTTTAAGTTTGACAGTAATGACATGTTTATGACAGGCAATTTTAGTTTGGTTTATGTCAAGTTGCCATAACAACGGAATTTCAAACAGTGTCAACTTTGCATCAAAAGTGTCATAACTTATGAAATGACACTTAATAACTGTCATAAGCATTCAGTAATGTTCATGACTGGTGTCAGGTCATGATTATGACAGTGTTATAAGCACCAATTCAAATGATGTATAGGAAGTAGTATCAGCTAGAAATACTCATGTAAAGTACAAAAAACATGTAATTAAGTACAGTTCTTTAGTTAATGTACTTAATTACTTTTCACCACTGATAGTATTCACTCCATTAGATCACATACTAAACAGATTACCAACTTGTTTCTAGTATGATGATTATATTAAGTATGAAAAAAATTGATCAAATGGCCTTCAACTCAATTAAATACAATACATGACATACATGGCTGTAGTCTCCCTGCAGTGGACGGGCTAAAACCTGAGAGACAATAGCTACATTGTCCATATCAGAGGTCAGGCCTTGGCCCTGCAGCGTGTATGACTTCACGCTGCGGAGAAACAATAGAGTCCTGTAGTAATGGGAGAGGAAGTAATAACCGTAAGCCTGGAGGAAGTTATCCCCACCGCCAGGTTAATGGGAATGTGCTCACCTACCGGCTGGATTATCATTTCGCTCGCGGCCACAGATGTAAGGAGGCCCCCTGTTTTTTTTGTTTTCCACCCCACTTGCACCTCTCCTCATGCTTCGCGTTGATCTTTCATTTTCTCACGTCCTTGCCCTTTTCATTCCACTTCTCCCCAACACTATAACTCTTTTCTCTCCCCCCCCCCCCCCTACTGTATCCAGGCTCGGTTTGAGCCGCGGAGGCCAACAAATGTCCCATTGTTGCCAAGGAGGAGTGACCCTGGAGCTCCAGGAATCTGTTTCACTTTGATACAGTGGTTGGAGAAGAGGAGGAGGAGGAGGAGGAGGGTGTCGAAAGGTCTGGGATGAAGCTGAGAAGAGAAAGATGATGGAAAGGTGAAAACCATATACAGGGCACCTATAAAGCTAAGTGAGATGTAGAAGAGGGAGAAAAAGCGAAGGGGCACAGTATATAGACTCAGTCTCAGGCCTATTAGTGATGTTGCTACGGGCAACCTGATTTATACGACGGTCCTCTTGGCTGCTCCTCCACATGAGCATCGCTCTTTCCCCCCTCTTTTACTACTTTCTTTTTTTTTTTCCGTAAACACCGCATTCGTCTTGCCGGTCCGGCCGTTGCTCGACGCTCAATGGGAGGCGAAGGAGAAAACAGCTAAATCAGCCCAAAAAGAAGGGCACTAACAACATTCCCTCGGGGGGGGAGAGAGGGGGCCTCCTCCGGGTCTGAAGTGAGCGAGGGGGAGAGCGCAAATCCAATGACTGAAGTCTTTTAAGTGCCCTTGGAAGTCACTGAGGCATTAGCAATAAAACATGCTGGGCCCACGCATTTTTTTTTTTTTTTCCCTGAAAAGCTCAGAGTGCGCAAATGAGGGGGACGGCGCCCTTCTCGCCATGTCTCCTGTCTTTTTCACCTCCAGCCCCTGTTACGCAACACGGCCTTTGTGCGACAGCAGCGGGACGGGACCAGCGGATTGTGTTGTTGGTCTTGTGGGCTCATTCTTGTCTTCCCTCTGAGGCAATAAGAGAGGGAAAGAGAGAGAGGCGTCCTTTTTCTCTTAAGAGTTTTGGCAAGTGTTTCATGTGGGTTTAGAAACATATTTGGAGGCTCTGTGGCTTCACCCCTGCACATCAGCGAGGAATGCACTGTTCGAGACGACTTAATCAGCTACGAAGCAGCGCAGAGCGGAGGGATGGGGCTGACCTTCTGGAGCCTTGCTCTGTCACAGGCTGCGCAAACAGAATGAAAAATAAAAGAGAAGTTTTAAAGCTTTAAAAGTCCCCCGTCCACTCAGAAAAAAGTGTGTTTCGCTTCCTTCCGTGCAGGACGATGGATGAAATCTGTTCAGAGACGTGTGTGTGTGTGTGTGTGTGTGTGTAAAGTATGAGAAGGATTTTGTGGCATTACAACTAGTTTGGAGACAATCGTAGTCCAGTGTATACAAGGGTTTATAATGTGGGATTTCAATGAGGGAGAATACGAGTGTATGTCATTGTTATTTTGTGTCAAAACTACCGTAAATGACCTAATAGCAGGATCCCCTTTAAACAGGGTGCAGGCATATGTTTTGATAAATAAACGCCAGCTCCAAATAAAAGCAGCATCTAATTTATAAAAAAAGAAAACCAAATAACGAAGACCTTCTTTTTCCTCGCCTCTTTTTCACGGGCGCCTCAGTCTCAGCCAAAAGATGAAAAGTACGACATAAAATTACTTCTTGAAAATGTAAGTTATACGGTAGCCATGCTGGTTTAATTAAAAA
Organism: Lepturacanthus savala; assembly: GCA_030544235.1. NCBI lineage: Eukaryota > Metazoa > Chordata > Actinopteri > Scombriformes > Trichiuridae > Lepturacanthus > Lepturacanthus savala. The sequence goes on along the minus strand of CM060483.1, from coordinate 15,112,903 downwards.
AAAAATGTAAGTAAATTGCCATATTTTTTTTTATAGTTTTGCTGAGTAACATTTTTCACAGGATGGAATTAATCTCCTGTCCCAAATCGCCACCTTGTGTCAAACAAACACCTGATCTGTTAATTGAAATAATTATTTATATATATTAAAACTTGTCTTTGGGGGGAATCATTAAAAAGGTTCCTGTCACTGACTGGATGTAGATGTGAATCTTAGATGGTGATGCTGTTAAAACATATCAAGTCATTAGGATAAAAGTCAAAAATATAAAAAAAAATGTAACTAATAGATGTGATTATAAATCTTTCCCAATTGATGTCTTATAGCAGGACAATTGCTTTTTTGTGTTACAATTTTTCTGAAATTGCATGTTTTAATATGAAAATGGTGCATTATCTAAGTAAATATGCACTAAATTGCATATTCCTGAACAGATATGTGAACACAGTGGAGGAGATTTAGGATATGTCTTTTTATACGTCTTTTTATCAAGAATTAATAAATATATCTATTTTTACTATGGTTTCATGAATAAAATGTTCTATAAACCAGGTTATGAATTATATATGAACCATCACCTCTGTAGAAACCTTCAGAATATAGTCAGGAATAAAACTGGAAAGTTTGGTGCATGCAAATGCTCAAAGTAAATCTGGTTTTCCCCAGAACGTCCTGTAACGTGAAAGAATCACCTGTTCCTGATTAAAAACAGTTTGTTTCCTGCTTGACGTTTGAATTTTTGGAGTAAATGGAAACATTATCACATCCAGCAGCTGACCCGAAGAAAAATCTCAGTTCGAGATTTTGGACGCCACCTGTGTGCAGCTGCGTCAATGAGGTCATTTTCTTAAGTAAAAGTCACAGTGGAAAAGTACAAAAAATCCATTAAAGGTCAAATTTAAAGATCATCTGACACAAGTAGTTTTTCCTTCAGTGAAAAATTGGAAATGAATATAGTAGCACATAATGTAAATACTCAAGCAAAGTAGCTCAAAGTTGTACTTAATTACAGTACTTAAGATTTCTGATTAAACAGTATCATACAGCCTTATGCAGCTCTGCACATAGCAATAGACAGTGTGTGTGTGTGTGTGTGTGTCTGTGTGTGTGTGTGTCAAAGTGTGACTGGGAAGACAATGACATTGAATTTTGCATGAAAGTCAGATTTGAGTGAATTATTCCCAGTGATGGATGAGATGGCAGCATGACTCTGGACTCAAACTGACTTTCCACAAAAGCAAACATCACTGAAAACTAATTTTCAAGCAGACTGTTGTATATATTAAGATTTATGTTGAAAGTGAGTTAAAAGTGAATTTAAATATAAACTTTTGAACACTTTTCTTTCATCAACATAGCTCTTTCTCTCCAAATTACTTTATTATCACTGCCCTCTATTGCTGAAATACTAACATTACAACCTGTGCCATGTCTTTTTTCGCTTTCTCTTTTGATTGGACGCTAAATGGGAGATCCAGATTCAGATTATTATCTAGAAATATATAGTTTTTGACACTAGAAAACACAAACACCGTCATTTTCAAGAAACATGTATTTCAAGCTTTTAAACTCAAATAACAAAGATCACAACGTGTTAAATAAATGATTCAGACGACACATAATGCAAAATCACTGACACGTTTGCCTTCTATTGCTGCAGATCTACGTACACGGCTTCTGTTCTCATGTAGCTGATGTGACAGGCCTGCGTCTTTATGAAAGCCGACGACGTCATCTACAAAATACGTCAGAGGCCGGCGACAGGAATATGGAATTATAGAAAATCAGATCCAATGATCTCAGAAAAGCACCAAGAATTAAAAATGACAACCACACAAAGAAAGCATCCGACCTGCATCTTTTTTTTTATCAAAAAACAAAACAAAAAACGAACAGTAGAGTTCAGAAGATTCAAGAAAAGGATCCTTAAATCTCATTAAGATTTTGCTGCAAATACCATTGTATCCAGGTGTGTGTGTGTGAGAGAGACTGTGTGTGTGTGTGTGTGTGTGTGTGTGTGTGTGTGTGTGTGTGTGTGTGTGTGTGTGTGTGTGTGTTTTCTATGGGAAGGGGTTGTCAGGTGTATAGTTGAAACTGGCATCCAAGAACAGGGTCAGGGTTCCCAGAGTGGTGATGATCACAAATAACCAGAGGAAGAGCCGATCCACCACCAGGGCGATGAACTGCCAGTCTCCTGTCATCTGGAGACACACACACACACACACACACACACACACACACACACACACACACACACACACACACACACACACATACAGAAAAGCCTTACTGTAAGCACTGAGTCAGCATTGTTCTTACTGTATGTATGCAGTGACACATGAACATTGCCGGGTCATGTTTGGAACACTCTGTGCTCAGCGGCTTCACGCCGGCTGACTGGGGAAACAGGCAGCGTGGCGGCGTCGTGCGTCATGCCGTGCACGCTTCTCACCGTGTCGTCCGTGTCCTGCTTCTTCAGCTGCTCGGCCATGTATGTCACCGCGGCGATGGCGGCCTTCAGGTTGGGAGGGAGGATCAGGCAGTAGCCGTTGGTGTCCGGGTGGCGCTCCAGCTGCACTGTGCTCTCACATCTAAACAACACACACAAAAGAAAAGATTTAAAGAAACTGAGATGCAAGTTAAACTTTCACTTACTTAAAAAATATATATATATATATATATATATATATATATATATATATATATATATATATATATATATATATATATTACTATCAGTATAACAGCTACTTACAGCTATTTTATTAGTTTTTTCTGTCTATTTTAGTGTTTATTTGAATACAATTTAATTAATAATAATTAATTAATAATTGAATTAATTATGTGTGCATGTATGGCTGCTGGTAAGGCAAGGCATTTATTTGGCAAGGTTTATTTGTATAGCACATTTCAACAAGGAAATTCAAAGTGCTTTTCTTAAAACAATAAAAGTGTTAAGATACAATTTAAAAACAGTTGATTGAAAGGGGAAAAATCTAAAATTTTAAATAAAAAAAACATTAAATATTTATTAAAATTACAGTAAATAAGAATCAAAAAATAATTAATTAAAACCAAAAAGTGTTGATTAAAAGATGAAAAAATCAGAACTTAAAATTAAAACAAAACAAGAACAAAGTTACAATACGGTGAAAAATAATTAAGAAATAGCATCAGCAATAGGCTGCAGCAAACAGAAAAGCAGCTCTGACTCTAAAAATCTGGTTATTTTCTATAAATTAATTAAAGTTTTTAGCTTCAATTTTACATGTGATATTGTTTATTTGTTGGAGATATTTCCACCTATAGAAAAATTTAATAATAATTTCCTATTCAAATGTACTAACATTGCTATAATTAAATTATTTAATTTTACTTAAAATCGCATAAATGTACTGTTTTAAATTTTAATGTTAAAAAACATAATTGCAAATCAAATCTTCTAGAATAATATACATCTAATGTTAAAAAAAACGTTTTTAAAATATAACAAGAAATAATAATTTTTTCTTGAATATAAATATATTTTATGGTTTCACAGTATCACAATTTTGTTTTGTCAAATGACATTTGATGTGAAGATATTTTTCATAGGACAGTATATAGAGTACATACATACATATTACAGTAATGTTATTGATTTTATTTTTCCATTTAACTTTTTTATTGCATTGTATAACAATGTAAGGACAACTACAAACAATTAATGTAAAAAATATATATCTGTATGTTATTATTCTATTGTATTATTTTATTATATATATATATTTATTATAGGCTGTATTTTAGTACATACAGTATATATATATTTATTATAGGCTGTTTGTATTTTAGTGGGCACATTCTTCCAAAGGCAACACATTGACACCTGGGAGTCATGCAAATACTCAGACCTATGTCCTCTGGAAGAAGCTGAAATATGCAGCGACACCCTTCACAAAAGCTCCATTAGCTCAGATTTACAGTATGTTGCGTACGTCACGGCTCACGTGCGCCGCATTGTTCACCAAACCGTCGCTGACATTCGCTGTCGGCCGTAGGACACGCGCTATAGAAGCAGATGTCAGTGCCGCTTCTTCATGCCTTCCTCCGCATTCCCACCGACACGCAGCGTGCGTCCTTGCGTGCCCTCTAGCCACCGACGGGCTCCCCGCGGCTCCTCTGGCGGCTGAGTGACAGCAGCAGCACCCTCCCGACACGGGTGACATTGACACAACGCCGGGTCGCCGTTTATGCGATGCTGTGACCTTTGACCCTTTCATTCTTACACTCACCCCGTTCCATAAAGCACAACTTACGAGCAGGGAGCGACAGCGTTCTTGAAGTGCCGAGTCAAAAGGCTTTGAAATAAAATTTTATTTAAATAATCAAATAACGTCCCACTATGTTATTTAAATTGGAAGGAAACTAGATGACTTCAATTAATTAAACCATCTTGTGCTAAATCATACTATGTTTACTAAGCATTATTATGTTAAATTTACTAAACATTATGTTGAATTTACCAAATTTCATTACATTGAATTTACTAAAATCACTTCCGTTAAATACGCCAAACAATTTAGTTGTATTTATGCTGTAGGACTTAAATAAATACCACTTAAGTCAATTAACATTACCCGACTCTTCATGTTCTAAATAACTGTCAAGTAAACTTATTATTGAATATCCATCAAAACCTTTATTGCTATTTAAATGTAACAGAACTTTCTTGTCTTTATTACTAAAAGTGAGTGTATTTTTTTCCAAATTTAATAAAGTATAATAAAGTTAATTTCTTTGAGTGTGCAACATCACTGCTCAGGCAGAAATAATAAGATAATCTCAAATGTACAAACTTATAATATGAGATCTTTCCCTATAGGTAATAAGAAATGTATAAGGAGACTGCCTCAAGATGGAGTTCATAAAAGCCTGATTTTGACAGGGATTTACAAAATAAAAGCCTTGTATAACCAAGATATTTGTATTTGCCACTGGAAGCACAGCTTTCCTAATATTTGATAAGTCAAGCCACAGACTGTCAACTCGTTAGACGAGTTCAAGCAAACACTTAAAAAAAAAGGTGTTAACTATTTTGTGGAGAGTCCAGCCTTCCCCCTGCTGCACCGTGTTTTCTGTCACCCCGTTCACCCCTTCACCTCTTGTCAAACCTGCATGTGTGTCCACAGTGTCAGGTGAAAACCTTTCACCTGTTTTAGAATCTCATATTCGTATTTTCTAAAACTGGATTCCAAACCATTTCTCTTTGTTCCTGGAAGTCACCTTTGTGTTTTTTTCATTATATATCGTATTTTTCTCACATGAAACAGAGGAGTAATTCAATGGAAATGAAATGTGCAACCTTCTGTCCTTCAGGGAATGATATTAATAAAATAAAATATTTAATCACAGGACTGTCACAAATTCATCTCATGTTTTTTTTTCTTTCAATATTCTGATCAGCATAAAATGGACAACATATGCTTGTTTTACCCCCACAGGTACAGCATTAAGCTTTTAAAAAAACAAGCTCAAATCATTAACTTCTGGCAAATTAAGACGAACAGACGACAGATGGGCACATTGGCAGCTGAATTTAATTTAATTACATTTAATCATAGATCACTCCCCGGATCCCTCACTTCAAAAGCAAATCACAAAATGTATTTGTTTCCAACCTCGCATGGGAAAAATAAAGGCTCATAAAAACATCCCCCTATGCTCTGGGATAAAAACAACATGATACAAAATAAAACAGTGAGCGGGAAATTAGGAGAAAATCAGAAAAGAAAATGACTTTGGTAGTCGGCATCATGTTTATTGCTAGAGGACTAAACTGCATGTGGGTCATCAACATTAATGCCATTCAAAAAATGAGTGGCAGTAAAATTAATTTGCGTTTACTTTAACGGCGCTAATTTGAATACTGTGAATTTATGACTCACAACCAATCAATCAACATCGCTGCAGTACAGAATTAAGGGATGCATGTGGCCCGTGGAGATGTGTATATACAGATATATGCATGGCGACAGCATGTGTCCAGCCTTCAGCTCAATGTAACATTACTCCTGTTGGTGTGATGAGCAGGTGAGAATTAATAGCTTGACTGTTGGGTACATGGAAACAGTAGAAGCTTAGAGAAGTAATGTGCCGGAATACTTGTATTAATAACCAACGTGTAGATCAATTTACTTTTAATATATTTGATATTTGTATCTATACAATTCTATCTGGTATTGTGTGAACCTTATGTACATACGTCTGATTTAGTGTCTGTGAAGGTTCATGTTATGAAATATTGTCTTATTTTAATTCCTGTTCAGTCCAGTTACTAACATATTATAATGTAGCCAATGTCTCCAACAAATAATTCAGTAACAAGGCAATAAATGGAGTAACGATCTTTAGTCTATGTTCGTTTGTTTGTTGTTGAAGTGTTATATTCATACATCCATCGTGAAAAATGGATTTGGATGTGTTTCTATGTTGTCCTTAATGTCCTTAAATTTTTTGGTTGTTCATGATTTAGTTGAAATCTGTGTATTTTCTGTACTACTTTTCTTTTCTTTCACCTTTTTCCTCATACATGCTGTCGCCTTCTTTGCTTTTCCTATTCACCTTTTTTTTTTAAAACACTACAAGACAACATAAGACAACTAACTTGACTAGCTTTCCTTTTTAATTTTTTTATTATAATCACATGATCACTAAGGGAAAATGAAATGTGTAACCTTCATCAGTCCGTGTATGCAGTGTGTAGATGTGCAGTGTGTTTACGGTGTGTGTGGTTGTTAATGTACGGAACCTCTGGCACCGGTGAGAGGAAGGCGTCGGTGAAGGAGAGGGATAACTTATCAGTGTCATACAAAGTCAGAGTGACAACAGATGGACTGCTGGACAATAAAAACGAGTGACCAAGAGCTCCTGTAGAGAGAATGGTGTGTGTGTGTATGTGTGTGTGTGTGCATGGTCACAGCTCACAGCAGAGCTATGTGGCGCTCTACATGCTGCATGCCATCGACATTCCACGGCTTGTATTCATTACCACAGATACATGGAGCCCTTCTCTGTGTGACACTAACACACCCTTACACAATCACACGTATACTACTGATGCTGTATCTCTACCTACTGTATACATGAATATATCGATTCATACCCGAATGCTCACATGGATGATGCAGAGCAGGACACGGACTGCCACTCGGCCCGTGATAAGAAATAAATACACGTAAATGAAGACGCATACGAGCGGCTCACATCATCAAACACCCAGTAAATTATCATAAATGTGCTGGAAAGGGCAACGTTTGACTTATAACTACTTTCCCGCCGATAGAATAACAAGAAGGATGAAGGAATAGACATCTACATCTACTGGTTTTACGCCTGTGTTTCTATCTGCCTCAACAGCACAACTGCCGTCTCTTCAACATCAAAAAACAACAAATTCCTCCACTGGTCCGATCACTCAGCACTGGTCTTCCCCTCCGCTCATCTGGCCCTGTCCAATCTTCGTTGTCCCTCCACCTTCTTTCTATGGGATTACCCCCTAATGCCAAACCTAAACAGAGGCTTAGTGGCTGGCGACTGTGGACGGGGGTGTGGGGCTTAGCCGGGGCTGAATCTGATGCCTTTGGAACAGGATGAGAGATGCACAGCACTAGGCCTGCTTCAGGGCACTGTGGAGCTGTTTATGATGGCAGATTAATTAGAGTAAAGCCAGCACAGTTGGAGAGACGGCACAAATTGAAGCAAAATTTAAGGTAATCTGTAATTTGATCTCTATCACTGGTTGATATTTGCTCTGTCAATTAATTAAAGCCTCAGTATTTGTCAAACTTAATGACAATATTGTGGCGGGTCTAGGTCAGTAACTGTGTATTTCTAAGCATTATGACCTTCATGGCTAAACAATGAAGAAATACTGCCAGCTGTGATATCCTCCTCCTGAAAAATCAGGGGCTCATTGAAGTGAGAAATCATCCTCTATCTATATTAGTACCAATAGTTGTTGAAATATTTAGGTCTCGACCAGCAAAGTGGTCGACAGACTAAAAATTGTGATTGATAAAGCCAAGCTGCTAGCATGGCTAAAAATGGCACTGATTTCCTCCAAGTACCTTCATCAAAGACTCTTATTTGATGATCCATCCTTTGTAACTTTCAAGTTGCAGTATTAAATATGGTATTAAATACTATATGAGGCTGAAAGATAGTGTTACTGTTAACAGATTCTCTGAGCTGCTATGGCAAAGGCTGTAATTCTGCCAACCCTAGCACATTGTGTACTTTATTATAATAGCTGGTCTGGCATCTGATCCAACATTCACATTTTGGCAGACTCTACAAAGAAGATTCATGCCTGCGCTGGCTTTTATTAACATTAATAGAAATAGCTTCATCCAGGTTTAAATTTCAGAATCAGCCCATCTTAGCCTAGATGGAGGCTGAATCAGTATGGATGACTCCCATAGTTCCATATCCATAGTCTTAACAGGTAAGAATATGCACTACTGTTGTAGTCAAGACCATCTTAACCGAAACCTAGCCCAAACCAAGACATTGAGGGATTGAGACTAAGTTGAGACCAAGACCAAGGTAGAGTGATACAGAGGTAGGACCAAGACCAGACCAAGGACATTGGTTTTCCTTATATTTTGTACCACAAGTACTGATTGATATAAGAACACCTTATGAATACAGCCTTACCTTCCTCTCCATGGTATGACGAGATCAGGGTTGATCTTTCGAAAGAAGTACTCTCCTCCAGGCTGCCGCCCATTAAAGCTTCGGATGGGTGAAGTTGTGTCATCAATAGACTCTTCTTTCAGCAGAGGCTCCTCTGGGTTGGGCCTCATCATGCCAATGAACTTGGGCAGGAAGTGAATGAAGACCTGAGAATTTAAGGTTCAGAGATCAGGGTATTGGAATATACTGTATGTCCTTCTAATTATGTTCCCATCAAGATAATAATGGGACAATCCCAGTTTTCCCAGTTTTACCTTCCGGACCCAGTGTGGCATGATGTGTGTACTCGGTGTTCGATGGTGCAGGTTGAGGACAACCACGCTCAGAATGACAGAGAAGGTAACCAGGATCATGGTGAACATGACATAGTTGACGATGATGGGTATGCCGAGGGAAGTCTCAGGGACCTTGTCAGCCAGCAAGAGCATGAAGACAGTCAAAGCGATGAGGACAGAAATGGAGAGAGTCATCTTCTCTCCTGGAGGCGACAGGGACAGTTTGAGAAACTAATTATGACAATAAAAAAACAAATATTACTCTGCTGGCTTATGATTTGCATTGACAAGTGATCACATTTACCAATTTGTTTGGGGGGAATGTGATTTTTAAATTGGCTGAATCTTTAAAATTGCTAGACCAAGGCATTATTTTCAAGTGTTGATTTTACTGGTAAATGTATCTTAAAGGATGTCTGTCTCACAGATTCCACCTCAAAACCCTAAGAATTCAACGTGCCTGGTCTATTTGCCATCCATCCTGTTACTTTCCCTTGAATCTATAATGTCCACTATCTCAGTGAATCATCATTATCATCATCAGTAGATTCACAGCCAAGGTCACTTTCCTCCAATCCATAATAAATCAAAAATCCTTCCACGCTTTTAAAAGCTGTCCTCTCTCATCAAGTACAGTAGACTGCATTAGACACATGCCTCTTTTCATAACATTAGACAACGCGTCTCTGAGTAGTCTCACTTCCTATATCCTCTCTTGGCAATGATGTGTAGACACAATGTCAAAAGATGTCAGATGTGCTGACCTGCTCCAGGAGGCAGGTAGAAGACAAATATAGCCAGTACACTGGTGAGGATGCAGGGTACGATGATGTTAATGATGTAGTAAAGAGGCTTCCTCTCTATGATGAGGTAAAAGGTGATGTCTTCATACAGGTCCTCCTTAACATTCTTTCTTGAGGGTTTGTGACAGATGTCCCACTCCCCATTCTCTGTGAAGAAAAGACAGTGGGTGTAAAAAAAAAAAAAAAAGGATTTGGAAGGAGGGCATACATTGCGAGGCTAGTGTAGGAACCAACCAGTGAATGCATTCTCATCTATTACAATCTCCTGGATCTCATTGCCTTCATCATCCAGAAAGTACTGCAGGTCCACCTCAGAGGCATCATAGGTGTACGAACGGAAAATCATGCTGCAGTTCTGCCAGTCAAATGGGAAGTATGCTACCTATGGATTGTTGGGTGAAAGTTATCCAAAGTAACACCATCACAAGTCAAATCATGAATTGAAATCTCCTCTCCAGCATGCCAATATGACATTCAGAGACTGTACCTCTATGGAGCAGGAACTGCGGTAGATAGCTGGAGGAAGCCAGTTGACCGTCCCATCACTGTAAACCAAGACGTTGACATAAAGAGCCACGTCAAACTGACCGTCGTTGCTACAGGGAGAGGAAAAGAAGGCAAATGTGACATTTCACATACGTACATGTGACTTTCTTTCAAAGTTAATTTGTATCCTGGAAAAAACATTTGCCTGCTGTGCATTCACCCACGGCTTCTGAGAGACATAATTAAAGCTCAAAATTCACTTTCTTAATTTGCCCCAAGAGTCAATTTCATACATATGTGAATACAACACCAGTATTATATGGTGTCCCCCAAAGCTCAATCCATAGTCTGATTCTTTTCTCATTCTATCTTCTTCCCTCAGGGCAAATAACCACTTGATTCAATTGTATGTCACACAAATACACAGAGATACTCAAATTTATTTGTCTATAAACTAAATGATTTTATTTAACTGTTTAGGATCTTTCTTCAACTACATTCTGACAAAACTGAGCATCTCATTATTCTGCAATTACCCTGAAAACACTACAAATGACATCATCCAGCATATCGGTCCGCTTGCCACCTACGTCTACACTTGATGAGACTAATACCAGGAATCTTGACCAAAAACTGGAATTCCAAAAGCAAGTCAAAAAACGGTTCTATCCTGATTGCCTCAATTCGGAAATAATGCAAAAACCTAATTACTATCATCCTTAGAGCTGGAACACATCCTTCATGCCTTCATTTCCTCTCGGCTCAACTATTGTAATGCCCTTTCACCTGCCTCAGTCAAGCTGCTTTGGCACATCTTCAGCTGGTTTAAAAAGCTAGACTGTTAACTAGGACTGGCCCAAGATCGCACATCACTCCTATTTTAGCCTCACCGTATTGGCTGGCAGTGAATGTTTAGGATTGATTTTAATATTCTCCTAATCACTTATGAGGCACTTCATGGCTTAGCTCCTGCCTACATTTCCGCTACTAAGCCCTTACACTGCAGCTGGGTCACATGGGTCATCTAATAAAAACCCGTTGGCTGTTCCCGGCACTAAACTAAAAACCAAAGGTGACTGTGCTTTTGTCAGCCAGGCACTGTGGAACAGTCTGCCGCTTCCCATTAGAGCAGTGGAGTCTGTCCACAGATAAAAAAAAAAAAACAAACTTAAAAACCCACTTTAATAGGACAAGCATTCAATAATATAATGGGGCTAGGTGGTGATTGACTCGCTGTGTTTGTACAGTATGGGCAAAAGTTTTGCTCCATCTTTGGAGCAAATATTCGGTAAATTAAGACGGATGAAGTGGAAGACACACTCACTTGTTTATGAGGTAGATGTCAGGCCGCCACACCTTGTTGGGAGGAATCCTCAACACGTTAATGTCATCGTATTCCTCCGGCTTCCATGATAACCTGTAGTCTGTCCATTCCTGGAGAGGAAGGGAGGAAGGAATGAAAAAAAAGAAAGAAAATAAGCATAGCAGGAGCAGGCAAGACCTGAAATCATTACCACGCTGCCCTGATGTCTCTGGCATTTACGTCCTCATTCCTCCCGTCTTTGATAAGTCATTTAAATCCAACTGATGGGGACACACTATCACACACACACACACAGGCCACTGTCACAAAAACTCCAGCCGTCGTGAACTCTAATTAAGGCAGAGAGAGGAACACAAGCGAAAGAGCGAGTCAAGAGAAGGAGAGCGATAAAGCGAGGAATAATTTGTGTTTATAAAAAGTGACAGGTCCATTTGAGATCAGAGAGACAGAGCAGCGGGGGGGGAGCGAGTGGAGGAGTCAGAGCGACGCGGCGGACCGAGCCTCCGTGACGAAGATGAATGCTTTCGCCCTCATACCAGATTCATGAACACGTTGGTTGTCATCTCGCCGTTCTTCTCGTTCTGCAGCGGGGAGACACAGAGAGAGAGGGAGAAAGGAGACGTAATTAGAGACGGCACAATATCTTGTTGAGAATGACAGCGCTCCTCTCAGTGGGAACTAAGTGGCCATGAAGCAGCCTGTGTGCGATTAGAAAACTTCATAAAACAACTTGATATATCGTGTAAAAGACAAAATGATGTGTTTGTATGGTCTCAGGTGTGTGTGTGTATTGGTTTACCAGGCTGACGAGCTGGGAGAGGGTCATCCCCACCCGGACCATCACCTTCTCCTCCCAGTATTGTGCTGGTCTGACTTTCAGGTTGTAGTTCTCAAATATCTTCTGATGGAGCCTCCGCTCTGTTTCTGAGGCTTCTAAAATAAATCCAAAGAGACAGTAAATGATGAAGGGATCAATGGATTGAGAAAATAATGTAACAAGAGCCACCGTCAGCTAAAACCCAACAGCAGGGAACCTTGACAGTATAAACGAAGAGAACAGTGAAAGAGGAACAAGCCAAAAGATTAATGAAGGTGTGATAAAACAAGGTGTTTTATCACAATTAAAATGTTTAAATACACAATTAGTGATTATTTGACTGTGTTATAAGAATGGGAACAGGTTATCTCTGCTCGCCTTATGATGATTTGTGACATCACAACTTGTTTGAAGCCAATTGTTGGTCACACTCACAGAGAATAGACATGTTTAAATAACAGACATCTTGTGACCAGCAATTAAAAAAATTCATAAACCATTTTTTTTTACTAATATACTTTAAATATTGTGTGAGAACATTAGGCACAGATTATTATTTAGTATTATATAAAAATATATATATTCTTATTTCCTATTATATTTTCTATTAAATTTCTATTAAGTTTAATTTAAGGTACAGTGTGTATGATCTTGTGGTGAGGTTTCACATTGCAACCGACTGTAGGAGAACCGATGGTGGACATGATCTGTACCCCATATATGTAGATAAGGAATGCTCATTCTTTATAGGTAATACAAATACATTGATTGTAATTCTTGATTTAATTTCATACTTCCATTTCTGCCGAGTCTGTTTTGCTAGGTGCTGCTAAACACTCCACGCACACTACACAAACACAACGAGAGCACATGTCAATCTGCAGCTTTGAGTCACTGACACCCAGACCACAGCAGGTTTGTTCTCAGTGGATCAGTGAGTCAGATTTGCAGTGGTTAGGGGTTCAATTCCCACTGGGATAACCCCCGCTAAATATATACCGTGTACTCATGTATACCCGGTATGGATGGTCTGTTTTGTGATTTGTATTCTAATAGCGCATAGATATCATTACTATTTAATCTGAGAATAAATACTGGCGCCACAAAGAGCTGACGAAACAGTCTGTTGCTACAGGAGATTTTGGATGCATATTTTGCCGTCCTACACAGGAGGTGACAACAGAAATAGTGTTTGATCCACTTCTCAGGAAAGGTGTGAAATGAAATGCATTCAGTAGAATTAAGCACTCAAAAATTGGTCTCAGTCATGGGTCTATAATAATATCTGGATACAGACTCTGGTTCCTCATGATAATAATTGGGAAAGTACTTTTTGGGCCCAATAGCATCCCATATGATACTTATAATTCCATGGCTAGGCCAACAGTACAATTTTTTTCCAATGCCCAGTGCTGTTGCTGGGAGCCTGGTCTCATTGCTGACCGATGATACACAGACTTTCATTCCAAAAATGTGACACAACATGCGGGAAAGACAAAGGACAGATAGGACATGCAAAAGAAGCAGTCAGCAGGGCAGGTGCTGGTGGTGTACGATGGGTAGCAAAGGTGACTGAGCTAATGTAATTGATATGCAACAGAAGAATGAGATCAAAGGGATGACTGGGATACCAGCTCCATCAGTGACAAAAATAGACTCTGATTATCAAACAATGATGTGTTAATATGATTCATTATATGTTCTAGAGCAGTACAGTCATGTTCTGTTTTGCATTTTTAAATGGACCAACATCTTTCGGATATAGGACTGTCATATTTCTTTCACATTGATTTCCCTTCAATTCGCACTACTCCTACATTCCTTTACCGCTTTCTGTTGGTTTTCCTCTTTACAGAAATATAGTTTCAAAAAAATCACACTAGCAGTTAAACTCTAGAGGGACAATACACAGAGGAGGTCACCAACCAGTGCATTGCATTTCCAGTCAATGGTGTCAAAGGGTCAAAGTCAAAGCCCTTTAACTGAGTCTAGATAAGGACTTTCCATTGCAAATCGATTCTAATTATGATTTTATCCAGAAACAGAGGAAATGGAATCAATACCAATCAGCTGTAGTGGTATGTGAGGTACCTGTCTGCCGATTATATCTGACCATATCTGACTTTAGCATGAAAATGCCTCAATTCATAAGTGTACGTGTGAAAATAGAGGTGATAAAGATTCCCTTGTGGGCAGCACTACAGAAAACAGGTAGTGTTAGTGTTAGTACAATCAGAGTTATGAGAACACTGTGTGGCTGGTCAGCAACAAGCACAGGGCAACTGTTTGGTTCCAAACCTGATATGGGGTCGAAGGTCAAAGTCAACAGCAATCAAACTTTTTTTTTTTTATTTTCTTTTGGCACCTCTCTTTCCTTTTACCTCACATATATATAATATATACTCTATGTCTTCATTTAAACGACACAGGAAAAACATTTCTGTCCTTTTAGTCTTAACAAAACTCCAAAAACCTTGAATTCTTCTTTCCAAATATCAGCTGATACTATAACTATTATTACTGCATGAGATTATTCAATCATCTTCACAAACACATGCCAGCGGATCTTAAAATGTCCTTACCAGTGAACGCGAGGCAAAGGCAGCTGCATAGGACGATAAGTGCGTTCATCCTCACGTCACTGTTCATCTTCATCTTAATTTGTCCAATCGTGACAGTCATGACATCTTCTTGCACCTTTCTTGTGCCAACCAGAGGGCCCGTTCTCCACAATAACAAGGTGCTTTGACCCCTAGGCACCCTCACCTGGGAACTGGATGGATGAGCGTATCCGAAAGCAAACACACACCGTTCTAGCTCCTTCCTAGCGAATGGATGCGCGCTTCCAGTTGGATTACAGCTCGTTGGCACCTTCAGTGGCACACTCTGTTCAGCTAACAGCTCTCTCTCCTTTCCTTTCGTCTCTTTGTGGCCATGGCTCCATGGGTGAAACCACGGCGTGATTGGGTGCGCGTGCTGGGAGTGACGAGAGGGCGGAATGTGTTTGTACTGGGAAGCCTGTGGGGCAGGCACCTGTTGGTGCTCACCAATCTGAGGTTTGGACTGTGGGGACGGTGGGTGGGAGGATGAGGAAGTGGAGGGGGGTGGGATGGGGTAAAGGAATGGCAATGGTCTACGGGTTATGACAATGGGGATATTTTTGGGGGAAGAGCAAGTGGGCGGACTGGAGCGTGGAGTTTATTGGGGGGGTTAACTTTCTCTATGGACGAAGACATGCTGGTTTTGAGTTAGGCCGCATTTCATGTACACTTCATATTTAATGCCCTCTTTTTTCTTTTAGTGGACATCTCCCAATATTCTGATTTGCTGTTAAATCACAATCCATCAATCTCTTCCATCCCTTGAATGATGGAATTCAAGCTGTGCATTATATCATATAACTTTTATTAGTGGATTTCATCATTTCACCGATTTGATGTAACTGTTCCTGTATAAAAAGAAGTTGCCACCATGTGTAGAACTGTCAGTTTCCCAATTGTGGTGCCTCCCAGTGGTAGAATTCAAATAGAGGCTGGCAGACTGCATCAAAGAGGACAGGATGGGCTGGAGGAATGGTGATAGTTATGACAATGGCATCAATCCTGAGGACTGTGATGTTTTCTACAAACAAAATAATGAGGCCGTGTAATCATTAAAGTATGTGGGCCTAGTTAAATAGTGGCTTTACAGCCCATCCAGATGTTATCAGTGTATTAAAAGGCCATTATCAGACCTATAAATATGGGTTAGGAGCGGCCTGCTACAGCTGCCAGTGGTTCAGAAGGCTGTTATCATCCATTGGCAAGATGGTGGTGAACTTAGAGTTACAGACCCCATCTGGCAGCCGGAATAATTGTGACTTGGGAAAGGGACGTGTAGTTCAGATGGCATCATGATAAGGTCACTTCCTCAGGAGGAGGAGGCAGGAATTTCATTAAATGACAAAGAAAGGAGCAAAAGCATGTTCAAGACCACTGGTTGCTCCCCATTTAATGGATATTTTGACTTGACATTTTTTTACCATATTTTAATCAATGGTTGCCATGTTTTTTAAATGATAAATTAACCCAAGCCATGATCGTTTCCGAGCATTTTTATGCCTAAGCCGAACCAAACTTTATACCATAGAACATAATTGTTTTGTAAGGGCATGACGCAGAGCAGCATATTACTGTTGATATGCACTTTCTGGTAGGTGCAGTCTGCCCCATCTGAAGCATTACAGTGGTAATGATAACAAGCGATAATGGCCTTTTAATGGGCTGATAACATCTGAAGCGGGCGGGCTTCAAGTAGCGGAGCTGTGGGTCAGAAAATAATTATCTAGATGGATAGTCGACAGTAGACAGTAGAGCGCTGACAGGAGACGGCGTTAGAGAGATAGAGGGCGCGATTTGCAACAAGGGTCCCAACAAAATGATGGCAAATGAAACTTTGAAGAAACCACACATATATGGTCCAACAGAAAAATGAACCTTCCTAAAAGTTTAAAATAGAAGACAGTTGCATTGAGTATTTGATGGATATAAAAAACTTGAAGACAAAGGTGAGTTGAAGTACCTCAGAATTTCCAGCAGCTCCCAGATTATGAGAGAATGAAAGTTGAACAAAGATTTTAGTTTGATTTTTGATTGGCCAATGAGGTGTTGTTAGTAGTGATGTAGAGGTCCGGGATGTCCAACAGAGAAAAAGCACCATGTTCTTGTTTAGGTGAGCTTGAGGCAAGAAAACATAATTAGATCCAATAAGTCATACAACTAGAGATGAATACCGTTGCTATCAAAATGGTAGCTGAACTTTTGAGACATGATATCGGAGTCAACGAACATGTTTCATGACTACCAAAGTAAAGACAGGGGAGTGAACCTTCTATTACCTCCTCTCTGTTGTAGCTCAGTTCACACTATCCTCTCCCCTCATGCTGGTCAGAGATTTCATTACAAAAACACAAATAGGCTATAAATCAGACACAGGTTGATAGTGCAGAGAGGGGAAATGTCTTTGACTTGCTGCCCTGCTCACATTATAAACACATCAGGCAGAATGGTCCTTGTGTGTTTTTTTGTGGACTGATCAGTCTATGTCCTCAATTCTACAGTTTTGCCTGCGTGTGAGATCATGAACCGAGTATAGAAATGAGAGTCTGTCAAACATGTAGTGTTGCGATATTGCTACAGGCAGGTCTATGATACTGAGGCGATATCATGAGGGCTGTTAATAATGACTGCAGGCTTTCAGGCTTCAAATGCTTTCAGGTGACGGAGATCACAATGCATGTATGCATGAGTGTATTTACACATATCACAAATATCAGGGAAGCCCATGCAGTAGTGTCTGGTAACCAATGCCAGTGTGTGAGTGTATGTGTGTGTGCGTAGGGTTATTAATAGCTGGTGGGCAGGTGACAGAGCAAGGGTTGCAACTCTCACGGCAACATTCTGACAACAGATGGAGCCTTTGATATCCTCCCCTTAGATCTTTATTTAAAAAGAAAAAAAGAACAAAGTGAAAACATAATATTAAAAGGGCATGTGCAGTGTCTTTGTCTTTGAGAAAGCGAGATACTGAAAGGCATAGGTCTCTTACAGTATATAATGGGAATTCCACAGGCTATTGGTACAGCTGGTGAATTGAGTTGGCGTGCTGCTCCGCACTCCGACATAAGAATAGCCTTCATGCAAACACACGCATACGCCAGTGCTGGAAATACAAAGAGGATTACCATGGTTGCAGAAATACCCACAAAGCATGTGCTACACTCCGGCACATTCTGACACAGGGAAATGAAAGGCCTACAGCTTGCTCATTATAGCATCTGGTTTGACTCGGTGTTTATTTGTTAACACCACATATGAATATCCAACGCCAGATCCATACTTTCCAGAATTGTACTGTAACAAGTACAGTAAAAAAAAACAACAACAAAAGTATCACACGTAACATTTGGTATACTTCATGCAATATTCAACACTTGCACACATATAGTAGCTGTAGTTTTCAGCCATTTGAACAGCATATGGCAAATATGACAAACAAAGGCAGAGTTTTACCCTTACCTAACCCTAACCCTTTCCATATAATTAAAGCAACTGTGTTGAGAGAGAAGATCTCAAGCACCGTTGCTCATTCAGCCGAGAAACCTCAAGATGTTTCATTCATTTGCATTTACTTTACAAACTGAGGTTGGAGTGAACACTCACAGGGATTCTTGACGGCGTACTATCTGACAAACCTCAACTCATCAAACACACACCTTATGTAGGTAGAATAAACGACATGCCCTTCTGTTTGAGAGGTAATCCCAAAACTGACCTTGTACGTCCAATTTGTCAATTTTGCTCTTGAAACAGGTGTATTTGCCTTCCACAAAGTTGTATTGGAACCAGGAATCAGGATATTACTACAAACTGACATACTAAACAGACATCTTGAGGTTTGGGAGTGCACATTGCGGTCAACCCTACACTTTAATTGCACACTTGAACTGTTTCCTTTTCCATGACACAAGTTGACAGAAAACATATACGCGCTTCAAAAATTTATGGCACCAAGGGCCTATGTTTAGCTACACTTAGTGAATCCTTTGGGTAGTATAATACAGTGACTTCTTCCCTATTTCTTGAGTTGGTAGATCAAAAAGACGATGGCCCAAGAAGACCAAATGTCCCGGAGCTTTCAGGGGGATTTGAAAGGGTCAGTAGGTGTGTGGTTGAAGCTGGCATCGGCGAAGATGGCCAAGGTGCCCACGGTGGTGAAGACAACGAAGATCCAGAGGAACATGCGGTCCACCACCATGGCCACGTACTGCCAGTCCTCTTTCAGCTGGGTGAGGTGGGACAGGAGGGGGGTTGGAGAGCAAATGAAACGAAACGACAGGAAGGTAGACATGGGATAGGGGTAGAGATGGGAAAGAAAAAAAGTCAAAAGTGAGAAAGAAAGTGATGGCTCCTCTGAATAAAAATGCTCTTTAAAAAATAAATTTAAAAAAGCAAGAATCCAGAGAAGACAACACACAGAAACTCACAGCTTCATAGTCCTTCTCAGCCTGCAGAGCTTCGGCGATATACGTGATGGCCTCGATGGCTGACTTGAGCTCGTCGGGTAACGTAAGGTAAGTACTGGGGCCATCAATAAACTTTCTCAAATCGGTACACAAGCCTTCTGAGTGAAACCTGCCCAGGAACACATACAAGTAAGAAGGAAAAGTATCTACAGTGCAGAAAGTATAGCAATACCACAAATAAACCTTGGTCTGGATGATAAGAAGAAACAAATGCATGCGAAGTGTCAACACCCAAATGTAACATATGCTTGTGGAAGGTATAGCAACATGAGAGCAGATGCCTGTCTGTCTGTACTAATTAAAAGCTGTAAAATAGAAAATAGTTTATGAGTCAGATGCTACATTTCTCTTTTGCTCTCTTCTGTCATTCAGAGAGGAATAAAGAGAAGGTCAGAGGAGCTCCCGGGCTCACTCTGCTAGTGTGCTACTACTGTTCATCTGCTGACTGTGCTGCTTTGGCTGACAAACCCTCTGTGTGTGTGTGCGCGCGTGTGTGTGTACATGTGCATGTTTCTGTGTTTACTTGTTGCCCTCGGTTACCAATCATCAGTTGCTATAGGGTGCAAGTAGTTGCTAGGGGGAGTTGGGAGAAGGTTCCTTTTTATCTCTGTCAATCAGAAATAAATTGGCACAACATCAAACGTTGAGAGTGAGTAGAAAACAAGTGTGTTTAAGTTTTCTCTTTGATCTTTTCTGTGGGAGAAACCTACAAAAGAGTCACTAATTTTCAACCATATGGTGCTGCCAAAGTGCAGCGTATTAGAGAGCAATTTTTAACTTTTGTTTGCCAGATGCTTTGTTTAACCTTTGTAACATTCCAGATATATATTTTTACCATTGACTTCCTTCATCATTGCACACATAGGATCTGCCCAATGAAATTAAAAGACCTTTATTCTTGACTACGGAGCAGCTCCAGCATCTTAAAGGAGAATATCTGCACTTTTCAACCTGGACTCTGTTTATTTGCCAGGCTGATATTGTTATCAAGGCAGATGGTGAGTGTAGAAGACTACTTTTCAAGCAGATAGCAGAAAACAGGAGTTCACACAAACCCTGCTGCTGCTGCTGGTGAGTTTGGAAGATATTGTTGGGTCTTTTGACGTAATTGCAGCATTATGATAACAACCTGAGCCCGACAGAGGCAAAAAAAATAATGTGGATGATCACAGCAGGAAAAATGCCTCACCGGCCTCAGTCATAGCGTCTTGCTCAATACTAAAAACACTACAAACAACACTAAAAATAGGAAAACAGGGTCTGTGTTTAAAAAATGCAGCAGTAGTCCTTTAATTCGCAACTATTGAGAAACGCTACTCATTAACTTTTCCTGCTGTCTTTTTATGCATAGTCACAAAACATTTCCTTGAGCAATGATACGTGGATTTCCATTGGCTGATTCCACGAGAGAAACAGACCCAGAGTTCTAATACCTTCACATCTCTAAGCAATGATACAGCACGACTCTCTGAGTAAGACGTCACAGTGAAAAATGCTTAGTTGAGAAAAGACATTTCCTCTAAAATTAAAGAATAATTACAACAGGGCCTATCAGTTATTATAACCTGACTTCACTCACCAAACTAAGTAATTTGCGACATTGCTGTGGTGACAAATCAAACACGTTGTGAACAAGATGTACCTAACCCGATTATCTAGAAAAGTTTATTTGGAGGTGGAATGGAAATGAGTGCGTGAAAAAAAAAATCTGCATGAAAAATAATTTCTTTTTAAGTCCCACGCAAGAAATCTTGATATCATCGATGATTCCCATTTAAAATTTGATAAACACATTAATTCAGTTGTCAGCATGAGTTCCTTCCGTCTTTGATCACTTGAAAACTTAAAATCATTCCTGCCCATTAAAGATTTAGAGTTTTTTTTTTCTTCCCCCTCACCTCGACTACTGCAATTTTCTTTGCAAAAGATGAGCCCTGACTCATCTGCTGCTGGTGCAAAATGCAGCAGTGAGACAACTCACTGGCACCGAGGAGAGAGACCTATCATCGCTTTACTGGCCTCTTTTCACTGGTGAACAAGAATGCATTCTTTTATTTTTTTTATTAACAACTGCCATGATCTGCCCCCAAAATATAAAACCCAAACTAACATTATACTCTTCGCAGCACAGCTGCAATCTGCCTCTTTGAAACATCTTCGACATTCGATATAAAGCACTTAAAATATGGAGAAAAAAAAAAAGAGATGACCTGCAGGTCAGGCATTTGAACACCAGAGGGCAGTGTGGCACTGTGTCTTCAAGTGGTAAAACATAAACACAGTGTAACCTGGCATTTTAAAGACGGAAGGGTAAAAGCTGCTTGGTATTCAGCACAGGAATTTGGGGTTTTACAATGCGGTGCTGCCATCGGTGCCGCTCCTATGGCGGGGCAGGTGAAGACGCTGCGACCTACGAGAGGCGGAGCCTCATCGGATAGAGAAAGAGAGATGAATGAGAGAGAAAGAGAGAGAGGAGAGACTCTGGCTTCTTCATCCCTCCTCCCTTTCCCCCTCCCTCCTTCATGGCTCAAAGTAGCACTTCATCAGCCAGAAGTAAATGACTATTCAGGAGACTAATTCAACTAAAACTGGCCGCGTCTGGTGCCAAGACATGCACTAAACCCAATTAAGAAGGTGTGTGTATGTGTGGCCTCCAGAGAGATACTGCTGTCTCATCAAATTGCTCTAATAGAGCCCCCCCCCCTCCCCCCGCCCGCCTGCCGCCACCCCTCTCCTCCTTCACCCCGCTCTTTCACCCAGACACGCAGCGTCCCGCTCTAATGTGTCAGAGTCGATTTGTGCGGGTCATTATTATTTTAGCAACGATTCTCTGCCGCCTCCGGTCTCTCTCCCTGTCGGCATATTTCAGTTCTCACAGGAGGCAGCGGACGGAGCAGGGTTTTCTCTTCATAGAAGAATAGAGCAGCACGGGAGGCCGGTTACTTAAGAGCGCCACTTAGGAGCTGACGTATGAGACGTTCCATTCCACGCAAACTCGCCCAGGCAAGGTCAACCGTTTCCTGCGCGCAATGTATGGACGGCGGCGTCGGACCGATAGAGCAGTTTGTCACCACGTCGTGTGCCAACGTTGGCCCTGGTCCAGCTCCTTACTCAACCGCTTCAGGGGCAGCGCTCTGTAAAAGTTCTGATGAAACTCATCAGTCTGCGTTTGACTGGAGGTGTTTGGGTTCTGAGGTCTAAAAGGCTTTTTAGAGGCTGCTCAACCTTAACAAAGGCAGCTTTGTTTCGTACTTTTCCTCCCCAGCCCCCCCTGTAGTTTTAAATACCGAACAGCGGCTCAACACAGTTTCACAGTCGGAGGTCAGAAAGTACGTCGAAATTCATGTTTCTCAAAAAAAAAAAAAAACAAAAAAAACTGCCATTTTAGGAATGAGGATAGGATCTGACAGCCAATAATTTTGGCAGGGAGTGCAGAATTTAATGCAAGCTTATACAAAATGACACTGATATTTACACAAAGGACACATCTTGACATTTTATAGTCCGAGGTCTTGAAAGTATATAAATACTAAAAATACAGGATATGATACATAAACTATTGCATTTAATAGCTATATACACCAGCGTTCAAAAGTTTGGGGTCACTTAGAAATGTCCTTATTTTGACAGAAAATCACTGTTCAATGAAGATGACTAATCAGAAATACAGTCTATACATTGCTAACGCGGTAAATGACTATTCTAGCTGCAAATGTCCGGTTTTTGGTGCAATATCTACATAGGTGTATAGAGGCCCATTTCCAGCAACTATCAGTCCAGTGTTCTAATGGAACAAGGTGTTTGCTCATTGCATCAGAAGGCTAACAGATGATTAGAAAACCCTTGATACTATCATGTTAGCACAGCTGAAAACAGTTTAGCTGGTCTGAAAGTTTGAAGGAAAACAATATTATTTCAAATACAAATCATTATTCTAACCATGTCAATGTCTTATCTCTATTTCCTATTCATTTAAAAACTCATGGTGGTAAATAAAAGTGTGACTTTTGGTGAAAAACACAAAATTGTCTGGGTGACCCAAAAGAATGGTAGTATATATACTACCATTCTTTTGGGTCACCCAGCCATACATACCGTTCATTATACCATCATTCATTACTGAATACTCCTTCTCCACTTCGTTTCAAAGGGATTATTTTACTTTCTACTTTTCCCCTTTTGAGGTAAAACGTTGCCATATTTCACAAAAATGCGAAGATTAAAGAAAAATTCAGAAAATGTGTTCAAATTTATGCAGAACAAATAGCTTTTTATTCTTTTCTACCTTTAATATATCATCACAAAGGCCCTCCGATTTATCTTATGACCCAATCTAGCTCCACCCCCGAGCAGCTACGACAATAAAATGCAGTTTATGCACTGACTCATCACTGTTAACAATATTCTTTACTGAAAATCAAGTACTTCATTTCCTAAAGTATATTTAGCTGGTAACACTTCTATTTATTATCATTTAGATAGATAGATAGATAGATAGATAGATAGATAGATAGATAGATAGATAGATAGATAGATAGATAGATAGATGAAGATGAAGAACATAGGACAGTATGACCTTTGACCTCAGAGCAGGTGGGACCTCACCTGTTGGGCTTTGGGAACAGGACGGAGGAATCGGGCTTCCGGATGAAGTATTCATCGGCAGCTTTGCTGATGGCCACCACTGTCTTCACCCGGCGGGGCAGGGTCTCTAGGGACAGGGGGGTCTCCACTTTAGGCCTCAGCATGCCCAGGTAAGGAGGCAGCATGTGGATGAAGATCTACGAGTACAGGAAGATGTAGAAAAATGTCAGAAATATTGAAACACATTAAGAAACAGAGGGTTATTTAGCTGTACTTTCCGGTTCCCGAGTCCATTGTCTTTCCCCGGTATTAAAAAATCCATTTGTTTGAATTTTTCTTTCGTGATTTATGGTTCAGCTGAAATGTACTCGCCCTGTATTTGCCTATTAAGGGTGAGAAATGACTCAAAACGCTGAATTTAGCGGGGAGATAACCTTTGGAGAACAGTTGCCGCTGAAGGATGCGGGTGGTGGAAACCAAACGGGCAACGCTCTCCGATTCCTCAACGTCTAATCTCAAGGTGTCCTTGAGCACGGCACGTAATCTCCGGACGCTTCAGCGGAGCATCTCGGTAAACGGCCGGATTTGTAGCATAAAAATGATTAAAACAGTCATAAACGTGGGATAAAACAGGAGGAAAACCGAGTGACCACTCTCCGAGGCTGCGTTTGAGGAGAAGAACTGAAGACTTTGACACGAAGATAAAACGGCGATTCATTGGTCCAAACGGAGTCTTGATCAATATCATAAAAGCAGTTTGCTTCTGTAAGTGGCTCTTTTATCTGCAGTTTGAAATGCTTCGATATCCTTTTGAAATAAGACTTGGCTTGCCCGCATGTATTGGCAGGTGGACGTCAATAACGGCTCACTGGCTGGCGCCGTACTGTAGCTGCAGTAGAGTAATGTAATGTATTGTAATGTGAGGGGAACGGGATTCACTTGAATTCATTTGGAAGGAAGTACGTCCCATGTTCGTATGTGACCACCTTGCTTTCCCATCTATATATATATATATATATATATATATATATATATATATATATATATATATATATATATATATATATATATATATATATATATATATATATATATATATGGATAGTTCAAGGGTTGATTCCAATAGGAAACAGGGAATGAAGGTATTAAAGGTTTTGAGACTCTGAAGGAGACTTTGAGTTTTGATGAAATGAAAAATATCTTTTTTTACCATTTCAATGACATCCTTTATATTTTTTATCATATACAATAGTATATGATAAAAAAATAGACAAGCAAATGTATTTTTTTTATATATTCTTATATCAAAATCCAATCTGAAGAACAAAATGTAGGTATGAACAATATTATCATGACATCCAACTTGATTTTCCCGTAGCCCTGTAAAATAGCCCCTCCCACTTTTTTAGATGTTCCATAAAATGTACTTAAATCTCAATCGTAACTTAGCTGCTCAAAGTCACAATGCAGAAGGAGACTCTAAGCTTCCTTTTCACTGTGATTTTAATATTTCTAAATCCAAAGGCAGATTGACATTAATCAATGTTTAGCCAAACCTCTTTCCAGCTCACTTCATCCTTGGCTCAGCTCTGGAATATTTGATTCCTGGCATCTGTTCATAAATGAGCCGATTAAGAAGATGCTGAATAATTGAATTAAATATTCCAGAATGTGATTACGCAAAATTATCCTTTTAGTTAGTTTTGAGCGTGGCCTATATGATTCAAGCCCTCGCTGCTTTTAACATGCGCTTAAATGTGAAGAACAGCGAAGGCCACACTTTTATCCTACGACCGTGGCTGCTGAAACTCTGAAAAAGCCACCGAGGCCGCACTCGACAGGCTGAAGAACGCAGCCCTGCGAGCCTCGCAGCACGCCACCGCCACCCGGGTTGAACGGCCAGGGGGAAGAAAATGGGATGTTGATGGCGACTATTAAGATGAAAAAGGGAGACGAAGCACCAGAGACGACGTTTGTGCAGAGACCGAACGCTGTTCCCAAAGTGCCTTTCCCTGTTGCTTCAGACACATATATGGACCATTTGACTAACTTCCTGAAGTCATTTTCAAATATATACCAACTATAAACCGACACTGGCAACGCCTAGAAACCCAGTTCCAGGCAGCCCTTATGTGTGGATGGATGTTTTCTTGTATAGGGATCATAAATCAATAAATAAATTTGTCCCTTTCCATTGATCTACAGTTATAGATATCTGTGTGTTACCGTCAGCGTCGGAGGATGTGACTCTGGCTCCTGCATTGAGGCCAAGCAGCAAAAGATAAATTACAGTACACTTTTGAAAAATAAAAAATAAAATTCTGGAATAGAATTATTATAGTAATTTGTCAGCGGTGATTTGATATTTTCTCTGAATGAGCTGTTATTCAGGCCCAGCAAATGGAACCCATTAATGTTACCTCATTAAAGTGCTTTCTTTTCTTATTGTTTCTTGTTTTGGATAAAATTGCACAAATTATATAGTATACAGTTTCACATCACATTTGCTTTCCTCCATAAAGAAAAGTAGGCACAATCACTAAAGGATCTATGAAATAGTTCTAAAGCTAATGTTTAATTAGTTTATTGTTTGGCAGGATAAGCTTGAAAAGCAAAATCAGCATCTTAATTCCATATTAATATATTCAACAATGCATTTTAAAATAAGACATTAAATATTAGAAGAACAAATGAGCTGAAAGAGGTTTAAATAGTAGCAGAGGTAAGATTTGTCACCTTTTTTTTACAGTTGCCAAGTAGATTGGCAAGTGCTACAGCAGAAAATAATGGGGATCCAATACATTGTATTTAATAGGCCTATATTCTTGATATAAAATAAAGCTTGATGAGTGCAGCTCCTATCAACAAACATAACCAGGAATCAATGGAAAATGATTAAAGGGAAATTTGTTAACATACTTTTTAGGTCTGATCATAACTAAAGGGTATTTGTGCACATCCTTTTTTTTTTTTTTTGTCGCCCACATTTCATAAACGATGAAAGAACGAGAAAGGAGCCTTTGATGTTTCAAGTTCGCTTCCTTTATAGAATCCAAATGACCTTTCGATTGTTATCGGTGAGCATTTAAAAGGTTGATGTACCCTGAAAGCAGAGCATAACACAGGCGTGTAATTAGTTTCACATAATGTACAGTGAGGGCAACAGCCGCTGATGGAGGTTAGTGGTATAACATGACGTCCAGGATGTTAAGGACTGTAATTCACTGCCTGGACCCAAACGGCTGCTGCTTCCATTTTCAAATGAACACACACACAAAAAAAAAACTCATTGAACTCATTAATTGTTTCAAGGCTACAATTTACTACGTTGAAGGAACGAGTGTCGCTCGCCCACACGATAAATGCTGTGCTCCGGGTTTTAATTAATTTTAGGCTCGCATACGTTTAGTAGGTTAATGCGTGTTCATACGTTCGTTAAAAATGTCACCGGGTTGTGTGAATAGGTTAATTAACAGGTGCCGTCAAGGTTGGATTTCATTCATTTGCCATGAAGGGAGAAAGGAAGGGTCAAATTCCGCAACTCAGATCTCCAAAACCTACTTGTAATATATGGTATGATTACGTTTGTTAAAGAAATCACTGGATTGTGTGAATAAGTTACAATTTACATGCTTTTATTTTGAAGGCGCTACCGTTCAAAAGTTTGGGATCGCTTAGAAATTTCCTTATTTTTAAAAGAAAAGCACTGTGAAGATACAACAAAACACAATGAGGATAACTTAAAACTAATCAGAAATACACTTTACGCATTGCTAATGTGGTAAATGACTATTCTAGCTGCAATTGTCTGGATTTTGGTGCAATATCTACACAGGCCCATTTCTAGCAACTATCACTCCAGTGTTCTGATGGTAAAGCAAAGTTTGAAAGAAAAAAATATTATTTCAAATACAAATCAATATTTCTAACCTTGTCAATGTCTTGACTATATTTTCTATTTAATTTGCAACTCATGGTGGTAAAAAATGTGACTTTTTATGGAAAACACAAAAGCATGCTTGTTGCATATATACAGTATATATAAACCCTGCATATAAGTGTGTGTTTGTAAGATGAGAAAGTCAAAAACTTTTTAAAATTAAGTTTAAAACCTCAAAAGCATTTATGAGGTCATTTTGTGACACATTCTGTGTTCACGTTGGTTTCATGTCATTTGAAAGTCCATTTGTACCATTTATTATTACAAAAAAATCACATAGAATGACACGAAATGTCTAAAGGTGTAACTGAAAAGAACAATTTTAAAGTATTTAATCTACCTACTATTTAAAAATTAGTTCATAGCATGCTTTTTTGTTTTTTTAACCATTTTAAGAGAGTTAAACTGTTTTTAGAGTTCTACCACATGACATTTTTGACATTGTCCCATATATCTATCCATTTCCTCCAATGTGCATGCAGGACACTTTTGAGGCATTTAAAGTTCACACTTGGGGATCATGTACAAGTCGCATTTAATTTGAAATACGAATGACGTCGCGAAAAAATCGGATTTCACCATCCTGCAGTCTGAACATTGCATTTAAACATGGTATCAGGGGCACGCTGCTCACCTTGCGGACCCACATGGGCATGGAGTGGGTGTTGGGGGAGCGGTGGTGCAGGTTGAGCACGACCACGCTGAGGATGACGGAGAAGGTGACCAGGATCATGGTGAACATGATGTAGTTAACGATGAGGGGGACGCCCAGCGAGGTCTCAGGGATTTTGTCGGCCAGCAGCAGCAGGAAGACGGTGAGCGTGAGCAAGACGTTGATGGACAGACCCATCTTCTCTCCTGGAAGACAAAAGACGTGACGGTAACCCTCTGTCCCTCTTGGACGATGAGATTTCCCAGTCAAAGTTTGTTGAAATTGTTGAAACAATGGAAATTGCAGCTACGTGTCCCAGGCAAAAAGAAAAAAAAAGAAGTTGTAAGACATGCATATTATGAAAAGGCATTGCTATACTGCAGAGTTTATACTCTAACAACCCTGTTTCGCTCCTAACTTTCCATATTTGGACAGTAAAGACAGAGGTTAGATTAATATTTCCCTTTTTGTGTTACAAGAGAAAAAAAAAGGCGCTGAGTGTGAAAAAATGAGTGTGAGCCCTCTCTAGGATAATGAGGTTGGCTTGTGGTTGCTGGAGTGTGATTAAAAAGCAGGACAGAGCCGCTAACATCACCCTGAACTCAGTTATAGTAGCATCCAGAGAGGCTTCCACACAGCGGGGATCATACACAACAGCGGATGTGCTTTTGTAAGCGTTGCTTTTTTATTTTTAATGTACCTGTAAAGATATAAAAACGTCGCTAGGTAATGAAATTCTCCTCGGCGTTGGGAGCAGTTGTGTCAGTGTCAGTGTAAATAAGGCGATCTTTGCTTTTTTGCTGCTTGCCCTCTAGTTTTATCAGGACATGTTTTTTTTTCCTCCTTTAACTGGATGAGGTCTACTATTTTAGCAGCAGGTGGTCTGGTCTGGTAATGCCTCTAATAGAATATTCATCTCCCAGTTTAAGTGAAGGCGATTGGCCGAGCCAGGTCTCCCTGGGGTACTCAATGGCCACTTACAGAGTGTGCTTACCTCAGATTGGTTAGAGTTGGTATGCAATGAGAAATTTATGTGAATTAGCGAGGCACATGCTCTGTGGAACAACAGCCATACGCTATCATTCTGCATTGCGAGAAAGTTCAAGGAGACTTTTTTCCAGCTCTGTTTGATTTGATAGGACTGAAAAGTGTAAAAATAAAATATCACTACTACTGTTCTTGACTTATCTGGGAAAGAAACTATACTATATGAGTATATGCATGCATATCTGCACAAGATGTATGTCCCACAAGCCGATTTTTATTTTTTTATTTTCTGTAATCGCAGAAAAAAAGTGTTTTTTTCCCCAAAAGTTCAGATGTCAAATTGTCCTTACTTGCAACAGTCTAGATATTGTATGGGTTTATTACATGCTGCAGTGCAGTGGTGTACACATACAAACTGATGACTTGATCAATCAGTGTAAAGTCTGCTATTAGAGAAACAAACCATCTGAGGTCTTAACCTGATTGCTCTCAGAAGTCGCTGGGGTTCTTCCTACCATTTTCATTTTTTAGGTTATCGATTCAGTCATGCTCCAGTTAGATATAACTAGCTAATCTGGAATTAAATCCCTTTGTGCCGTTAATTGGATGCTTGTGTGATTGGCCAATTCAAACAGACCACACACACAATTAGACATGAATCGCTTTAGAGAGCGTAGATATAGTGGTAAAGGTTTAGAGCCACATTGAGGTGGAAACTGGTTGAATTACCAACCAGATTGTCATAGTAAAGCACAATCACACCGCTAGTTTGATTATTTGGGAATACGATTTTTACTATGCAGCATAAAGACTCCACTGTGGTCCGCTTTCACATCTGCAAATGAACCAAAATTTGTCCAATTGCCGTTTCATTAATGTTTATCTTCAATCAAACGGGAAATGAAATAAATAGTCTCCTCCTTAATGATGCATCTCAAATGGTTCATTTGGAGTTTGTCATTTGGTGCAATGTTAAGCGGACCAAGACCACCTCTTTCGGTTTCGGTCTACTGGATTTAGTGCATCCTAGTGAGACTGATGCTTTCACGTAGATGAAAACCAACCGAACTGAGCACCTTTGGTTCGAATGGACCATCTGGTGCTTTAACTGTTTTCGACTGAAGTTTTAAATTTAAAAAAAAGTTTATCTAGTGTCATTGTAACAGTAAAGCACAATGTATTGGGCTCACAGACATGCACATAGCCTAGTGTATTACTCTGTAGCATTGGTTTACCTGCATCGGGAGGCAGGTAGAAGTTAAAGATGGCAATGATGGTGATGAGGATGCAAGGGAGGATGATGTTCAAGACGTAATAGAGAGGCTTCCTCTCGAGGATCAGGTAGAAGGTCATGTCCTCATACTCGTCATCGTTCATGTTCTTCTTGCTTGGTTTGTGCCTGATGTGCCACTCGCCGCCCTCTGGAGAAACATTAAGGCGTTTAGATAGAAGATTCAATTACACATGAACATGAGCAACAAATCTGCATACCACAAGAGGGTCCAAACAAAAGTGCAAACACAGTTGAACAAGTAAAAAAAAAAGACTCCTATGGGTTTAAATATCAAGTAAAAAGCAAACACACAGTATAGTCAGAGGTATTTAAAAACAGCAAATGGATATATCCCCTCTAACTAGCATGATTAGTAAAATGGAATGCACCCAATACCCAATTGATGTTTTCTTCCTTGATTCTGGCTACAAAATTCAAGAAGAGGGTGCAGCTCACCACTGAAAGACTCGTCCAGTTGGATCTCCCTGATCTCATTGCCTTTTGCGTCCCGTGCATACTGTATGTCGATCTCCGATGAGTCGTACGTGTAGGAGCGGAACTGCATGGTGCAGTTTTGCCAGTCAAACGGGAAATAGGTTACCTGAGCACAGAGAGCACAGCAGATGAGAGAAGGAAACACAAAGGGTGAAAAAGGAAAGAGTAGAAGTTTGTCAAGTTCGTCTTTATACCTTAACTCCACAGGAGCTCAAGTAGAGGGCAGGAGGAGTCCAGGTTACCCTGCCGTTACTATGAGCCTGGACGTGAACATGGAGGGCCACGTCAAACACCCCATCATTGCTGCAGATAGAAACATCAGTCATATTGGTAAAGCACAGACTGATCAGTTGCAGAAGATTTGGACCAAAAGGCTTCGAGGCCGTTCTGGCCCGATGCGGTGCTGACTGGGTGAGCTGGGTGGTGACCCGAGGACCTTCTGATTCACTTCACACGGTCTGGTCCGAGGTTGTGATGTGTTTGCCGACAGTTTCATTCCACAGTACAAACACATGGAGGGGAAAGAATTGGAGTCATATATATTTGGTCTGTCCAGGGTATATTCGTGACCTTGGCATGCTGGGACAGGCTACTGTTTCTTGATAAATAAAAAGATCATGAATTCATTTGGAGTTCTTTAAAAAGCTAAATTGAGGAATTTCAAACTGCTGTTATGGAAAGGTACGAACTTTATTCTCTCCTGTCATGTTGTAATGTGTCATCACATATTGTCTCCTTTCATCTCATATCCACTCCTGTCCTGTCTTCTTCCTGAATCATATAGCATTGAAGAGTTCTACATTGTTCTACATTGCGCATATTGGTTGCTTTCAAAAGCTATAACAAACAACCTATATCTTGTTGAGGTTGAAGGACTTGTTGGTGATACAGGTAACTATAGCGTATCTTGACCTTCGGTAATGTTTTTGCTTTGCCCATTGACACAGGTCAAGACACTGGCAGTAAGTGGTCTTCATTTCTCCCTGTAACATTTGAGGCCTTTATTAGCAGATAGTAGCGATTCGAACTCGCACATATCCTGTAAAAGTAACATCCTAGGTTTGCATCTCGCCTGAGGCCTTTGGTTTCATGTCGTCCTGCTTCCTCTCATTCAGCCCTTTTTCTGTCGTCAGCCTTTCATTCTGCACAGTTAAGCAAAACTGACATGAAACTATGTAAAGAAGTGACGAGTAAAGCTCTAGTCAGGGTAACATCTGAGCGGCCGTGTCTCGTGCGTCCGATTATTGCAGTCACGCGGCTTTGTTCATTCCCGCACCATATAGACTACAACAGCATTTGGCTGCAGGCCCACACAGGACCACACTAAAACATTTTAATTGGCATGGATGAAATGGACCAACTTGACACATTTCACACCACAACTCCGGCTGCAGCACTAATGCTGAATGTATACAGAGCTGTTTTTGGCCATTAAGCTTATAAGACAATACACAACGAAGACATCAAGTCAATTAGACACCGATTTAACCGTCTGTCAGGGTGCAGTGTTTGGCTTTTATGGCTCTGGCAGCTGAACAGGGAGAAGCTTCTGTCCTTAATGCCGTCTCTCCTAAAAAATCGGGTCGGCGGAGCTGCTGCCGGTGCAAAAAAGAGCATTGATTGCACACACAGTAAAAGGTATTAATGTCTTTGCGTCTGTGTGTATGTACATATTTGTGTGTATGTGTGTGGTTCCGGGTGAGCAGCTCCTGGGCTGCAGCAGCTGAGCGGTGCCATCAGCTCCGTTATTAGGGAGCCATGCTGCTTAATTGCCTATAAAGTGTTGATGAATGGAGCAGTGGGGATATTTACAGTGGGGCTAATGGGAGTGTCTGCATGTGCAAGGGGTGTAAGGAAAAAGAGACTGCACTTTTCTAAGTATCCATGTTTTTTTTTTCATTTTTTTTTCATTTTTTTATTAATTTGTAATGCACATGTAATGGGTGTTTAACCTTATTTTGCACACTTCCAGGTCTATATTTATAATCTGGAGCTTTACTGGAATATCTTTGCATGATTTACAGTACAAAAAACAAATTGATCTTCTACAGGTCTGGCTCCTGTCTCTATAAGAGGAGCGCACTGTGTTCTGATTGATGAGCTCCCAAAAGCTGCCTGTTGGCAGGCGTCCACCGAGGCTACAAACCATGAAACAAACTACACAGGTAGGATTTGACTTTTTCTTGTGCTTTATAAAAAATCCCAACTTCTCAAATAAAATTGTATGTGTTCCAGCTCGTATTGAAATGTGGGCAACCCAAAAAACACAGAAAAACCAAAGCAACAATGTTAGCATGAAAAGCTACAGGCTCTTTAGAGGGCATGCACGTAAAGCTAATGGCAGCATTTCAGCAAGTCAGAGAAAAAAACGTCGCAAATGGAACATAGGAGACAGGTTGATCCTCCTTGTGTTGTTACTTGGCTAATGTCAAATTAGCTTTTAATCAGTAAATAAGAAGCTATAATTCAGCTCATTTTCTCCCACGGAAGATGAAAACCAATATGTCCAGAGGATGATAATCAAACGCCCCTTGGGGCCTATGAAGAAATCATCGAAGACTTAAACACAACTTTGAAAAACGGAACCAAAAAAATGTGCGGCGCTGGATAATTCATGCTAATCTGAGTGCTGGGCGCGCGCTTACTTATTGATGAGGACGATGTCCGGCAGCCAAACCTTGGCAGCGGGGATACGCAACACCTCAATCCCGTCATAGTCCTTTGGTTTCCATGACAACCGATGATCAATCCATTCCTGTTTAAATATTTTCCCAAAAAATATGTTCACAATCACATAAAAAGAGCAGGGGACAAGACACAAAAAGAAAACCGAATTCACAAATGTAACCAATTCATCATTTCACCATTTTCATTTTTCTACTGCTGTAATTGCATTTCACATGCACGAGTTCCCAATGCATTTGTCCTTGCATAATAAAACACAATTTGCATAATTTTTCATTTTGCATATGCTCTGTGTTATTATGACTATTTCAAGTATTCTTGCCTGGCGATTTGTGTGGCGAGTGTCTGCACTGAGCACTATATATATATACGTTTTTCCACTGGAACAGGAGTCATGGTTCAGTCAGTCAAGATGATGTGAAATAGTAGGAAGTAATTCACTTACAGCACTCTGCTTTAAAGAAGACTGTGTGCACAGACACACCATTCTCCAGTTGTGTTTCAGTACAGCAGGAAGCTCTCCTGTCCCTTAAAAACTCTGTTCATATATAATTCAGCGTGTGCTGCAAAAACAGGACGTTTACCCCAGTTTGTGTGTGCAACAAGCATGCAGCAAAAAGTTACCGAACAAACACACTTACCAGATTCATGACAACAACTGTACTCATTTCTTCATTCTTCATATTCTGAAGGGAAAACAGAAAATCTTTCAAAATCATACATGTTAGTAAACTATATTCATATTACAAAAATGTCAGAAATTCACTCCTTACTATATCACATATATATATTTTTTAATTTTAAGTTGGTCTTAAACAATAGTCAGGTCCCCGTTTGAACACTGAAACAGGGTTTTCCTCGCTGTAATCATTCCTCCTTCATACTGGCTATTAAAAAATCCACTTAAAAAGCATTTTTAATGTAAGTGATTGGAGCCAAAGTCCACACATTCCCTCTTTGTGTTTCCTCAAACCGTGTTTAGCTTTGGTGGAAGTAAAGTAATAAAACTATAATACCTTTATAGTACTTTGGTTCTAAAAAGACTGTAACATTGAAACATAATTATATACTTGATTTGGCTTATTCAGATGGCTTAGTCTTCATATTAGCTTCAGATAAACATTTAAATACATTTTGGAATGATTATTATGCCAAGAAAAACCTGTTTTGATTTTCATTTGGACTCTTACTTTGCTTTATAACACATAAACATTGTGAACTGCTCCTTTATCGCCATTAAAACTGTTGTGTTCCTGCCAACAAATGATGATTAGACATCTTTGTGTTCTTGTTATTTCAGCTTCATCGCTTGCAAATCAGTTCATTTTAATGACCGCTAAGCTAAGTTGTGCTAATATAATAAGCTTTAATAAGTCAATACTGGATTCATATTGGACTCCATGGTATCCATAGCACTGAAACTTGTTTTAATCCATTGTTGGATTTTTTTAAAGCACTAAATAGTTAATAAAATAGACACTTTAATGTGTGTCACTATGTTTTACAGTTGGTGCTTTGGCTAACCGTTTCCAGTCTTTATACCCAGCTAAGCTAATAATCTCTTGGATCCAGCTCAACACATGACATAGGAGTGGTATCAATCTTTTATTTTAATTTGTTTTAAATCGAATCTCAGCAATTTCTCTACAATTATGGATTGAAAAATGAAAAATATCAAATATATTGTTAGCATTATTATGCTAAAGTAGCCTTGCCTTGTTACAAAACAACCCAGAAAACAGTGTAACTGAGCTGATGATATACAAGTTTACCTAAGAAATTTGAAAAAATATTATTATTTTCTTCCCAAACTTTGAGGTAACTATCAATCCTACTGTTGAGCTTCTGATAGTACAACATGGCTGCTAGGAGAGCTATTGATGAGGGCTTAAGTGAGGTCTAGAAACGCAGTCTCTATGTGTTGGAACTATCTCTAAAACAGATAAAACAGCTGATAGTCATTCGAGACACGTGCTGGTATGGTAGAAATGGGCGACAAGGTGCCAGCTACTTCCTGGATGGGCTCATGAAGGGTTTTGGATGGGTAAATTACCTGGTAGTGAATACACACCAGTGTAAGCGTGTGTGTGTGTGTGTGTATGTGTGTGTGTGTGTGTGTGTGTGTGTGATTGTCTCCAGCAGGAAGGCGGAGTTTCCCTGAGCCGGGGCCCTGCTATTTAAAACGCTGGTAGGAATGTCAGAGAGACAGCTGGGACAGGGACAGAAGGGCGGGGGGGTGAGAGAGGTTGACTTAAACACACACCAATACTCATATCATCACCGTCCTTTTACTTACTGATACTTCCTGTAACTGTTTAAACTCATCAAATGATGTCCCTTTGGGGGAACGTTAATAAGAACACTGCAGCTGACTAGATCTGGGCAGGACAGGACTGAACGCCCCAAGTGGGTCAATTTTCAAGATCATTCCACACCAGAACTTAAAAGGGGCCCCATGTGACTTCCTCTCCAGGGTGAGACCGACCTTGAGTGGAGGTGTAAGTAGGTATGGAGAAAAAAAAAAAAAAACAACTATGGAAAGATATTTATATTTACTGACTATAATCCTACTAGCATAATTAGGAATTTCTAAAAATAAACTGATCGTTCACGTGTGCGGTGGGAAAAAGTACGCATACGCCTACACGAACGCACACTCCCGCGCATCACATGCAATCAAATATTAAGCTTGTCTGAACATTTATGAGTCGTGCAGCGATGTAGTTATTCGGAAAAGGAAATGGACCATCTTCTCTGCATGAGGAAGCATTTATGGCTGCGTTCATCGTTGTTTCCATGGACACGGCGAAGGCTGCGCGGATGCTGTGAAATTAAAATTGTTATACTTCTCTCAACTCAGTTCAGTTCAGGCAAACACATGTAGGGAACAATAATAGCATCTTAGAATTTTTAGGGTTCAGATAAGCCTAAAAACCTTGAAAAGTGGAACCGATACTTCTACTAAACCTATACTATTTGTACATATATGGCACAATTAATGTTACATTCTCATTCTATACGAGTGAAGGCATTGTCTCTCACCAGTCCAACGAAGGAGGACAGGATCATACCGATGCGTACCACCACCCTCTGTTCAGGGCTGGGTGCTGGGCGGACCTTAAGGTTGTAGTTGGCGAAGAGTTTCTTTATCATAACCTGCTCCATAACGGAGGCACCTGAAAGACGAAAAAGAGAGAGTCATCGCCTCCGGTTTCAAGCCGATTACCTTCTTTTTGATTCCTGTTCACAGTGGAATATGACAAACCAGTTGCTGAGATCCATTATTTATTCAGCAAGCCAAAAAAAACAACACAAGCCACATTGCATCATTCATTGATTTGCTGCTGTAGAAGGTGCTGCCTGGTGGCAGCTGGATATATACGCTTGCATCACCCTAAATGGCACCGCAGACGAAGAGAAAGAGACCATCAGTCAGTAATAGCAGTTAGATGGGGGCAATTTAGAATTTATTTACAGGAAATGTCAAAATATATTCTTGTCTGTTGTCCACCTTTCCCACTACTTATTTAAGATACATGAGCATTAAAATGTATGAAAGGTCGTCTATGCAACGGCCATCACGCTGGTGTCAAGTGGTAGGTAAAGGTAAAGGTATGGCAAAACCCCATCCAGCTTAATTGAGTCAATAGTGTCCAAGTGCAAAAACTTGTAAGTAAACTGAAAGTAAGTTGGATGATTAAGAGATGAAATCTCTTGAAATTCAAAACGACGTGACACATCATCCCACTCCAGCTCTTGCCTAGGGGCCGGCTGGAAAGCGGCGAGACAAAAATCCAACCAATTCACCGCCCACTCACACACTGACTGCAAAGCCCGCACGCAGGGCGAAAGGTGCACATAAATTTGAAATGAGCGTTGGGAGGAAAGAGAGCAGAGCGGCGGCTCGTGGGAGGATTTCAGTGACCTGGTGGCAGGAAAAATTTGGACCTGAATTTTTTTTTTTTGTTTTGTAAAAGAGAAAAGATGTGGCATAGCATTGACAATCAAACATGTAAGAATTACACATTCCCTTCCACAAAGAAGGCGGATTCGTGACTAATCTCCATTTTGTGTGAAGACATTAATCCCTATGTATTTTCTTAATCCAAGGATCTGCAGTTTTGTTCAATATAATAGCAGTATGTTTGAAAAATGTGAGTAAAGCCAAGGTCCTTATAATAATTATTATTTTTATGCATTGGAACAGTGCATTTTTATATCCTAAATCAACTGTGAAGAAAAATGTGTCATTTTTTTAATTACTTTACAGTATTAATATAAGGTTGGTCAAAAAAAATTAGTAGTGTCTGCATTTTTCTTTACAAACTCAAATATTTACTGTATAAACTGATAAATCATGGATCAGTTTGCCTATATCTAAATACATCTGTGCTGCATAGAGTCGACCCGACTTCTGGCAGCTATGAAAAGCTGTTTCAGCCTCACAATTCCTTTGCATTTATTGTTTTTTGTCTCAAAAACAGCATTTTTGATGTTAGCCCACATTTTTTCAAAGGTCCAGTGATTGGTTTGGCCACTCCAGAACTTTAATTTTGTTGGTCTGGAACCAAGATGCTGCTGGTTTACTGATGTGTTTGAGTGTCATCGTGATGAAACACGCATCATAACCTCTTTAAGTAGTTAGATATAAGCAAACTGATCCATGATTTGCAGACACAGTGATTTTTAAACAGCCTAATATTCATTTTTCTTAATTTCCTGTGAAGTAATTAAAAAAAAAATGACACATTTTTTCATCACATTCGATTTAGGATATATAAAATGCAGTGTTCCCAATGCATGGGAAAATTATTATAAGGACTTTGGCTTTACTCTTGTTTTTAAACACACTGCTGTTATATTGAACACAACTGTAACTATGCAATTCAATACCCAACTCCGGTCTTACTTCCACCCACTACTGCCACAGTGTTGGAAGGTTAGAAACATTAATAATCAGCAGCTCTGGTGATGCAGCATTTATCATGTTTGGCGTAGCTGTGGCCCCGGCAGGATCCGACCTGACAGCAATAAATGACAACGATCACCCGGCAAGGCACCCCCATTAGCCAGGCACGGGGACACATGGCCACCGACGGGCGAGCACGGGGAGGCGGCTCAGATTTTCCTCTCGGCTAAGATGACTTATAGGTCAGACCGGAGTACTATCGAGCACATGAGACGCGGCGAGACAACGATCGGGAGGCGCAAATACGTCACTCCGGGACAAAGGAGAGAAGACGATATAAATCCTCCCGCGTGAAAAATGCACCTAAAGTGCACATTCAGTCCTTTGTCCACATGAAAACTTTAGTGAACACAAGCGAGTGCTGCACATTTGCTGAGTAGTGATAAACAATGATTTTAAAATTGACACTGACAGCGATAAATTATACGGGAGTGGCGTGAGTGCCCCGTTCTTGTCCAGGAACCGGTGGTCAGGTACAAATCAATCGCATGAGGACAAGTAGGCCATTGATTTCTCTGCAGAGATGGCTGCCTTTTGACCACTGATGATTATTTATGGCTTCGGTGTTTCTAATGATATTTAGTTGGCTTTATGTAAGTCCATACGTCTTTCAATACAGTCAATGTGTAAGTATATTCTTTAAAGGGATAGTTTGACCCTTTTCTTTACTACCTTTGTTGCATCCATCACCATTGATACAATTGATGATACAAGGATATTTTACATTGTTAAATACTGCACCATTTTTTCTTCGCACCTATTTTGAGCTACGTCTCCATAACGATGGCGCATCATTCATCAGGAATGTAATGATACTTTGAATCTAACCATGAATCACAATAGTGTTTTTGGCAGCCTGATATTCCTGGCAAATCCTATCATGAGTTGAGTTTTGCTACATCCGATAGATATGATAATGATTCAATAGATATAAACATGGCAGGGTTTAAAATCATAATAAACGAATTAAAACGACCTCTTTCTGGGAGGGTTTGTTTATGTTCTTAAAAGGAAGGAGCAGGAAGTTGATGACGTCATGTGACAGGAAGCATTTGGCAAATTAATTATTTTTTTCTTAAAACCTAAGTCTAAGTTGTCTACTGCCATGTCATTAGCAAAGACAAAACAGCTGTATGAGTAACATTTCAATTTTTTATTTAAAGTGTAAAATGACAAAATAAAAGCTGCTAGGCTTAAATTGGTCAATACCCTTTCCTTGTAAATCACCTTTGACCTGCATTTCATGTTATGACATATGCTATATACATACAGTTTATTACACTTGTAATTTTTCATAAATGCATGATTGTTAATATTTGTGTAATGTTACCAAGTGCACTGTGTGTCCTCCATGTTGGTGGTATCTGTTGTTGCCTATCTGTGATATATTTAGTGTGTTTGCTGTGACACATAATATCTCATAACTTACTACTATTACTGTAATCCACTTTTTATCAATGAGGCTGCGGGGGAAGGCTCACTCCAGCAACATAAGAAAGCATGTCCAGCCATATAAATCGATTAAAGGAGGTTTAACACACTTACATTGTATACCAAGCACTGTGGCTTATGCTGCAACAATCTCTGTTGTACTAATATCTCCATAGAGCTTATGTCTACGAGACACAATAATACTTGTAAATATGGTAATCCTTTGGTGAGTTTCAGAGTTAATCTGGTCATTACTGGGGCCTTAACAGATTGTTTTTTTCTTCCTATAAACTACATGTGGTATTAATATAGTGTCCATAGAAGAAGTGTTACAAGTCTAGCATAGCACTGTTACATGGATATATTGTGTCAGGTTGTGCCTCACCTCCCATTGCACTCAGGCTGCATAAGCAGCATGCCAGCAGGAACAGATCCGGGCTTTTCATAGCGAACCCCCTCCCCCCCCAAAATAAAACCCAAAAGAGGATCCTCGATCAGTTAAATCCAACTCTTTCGGCTTCTTTTTTGTCCTTCCTGGTGCGGCTCAGTGGAAGCCTACAGCGTGAGTTTCGGTTTGGTCAGTTTGGACTGTTGTTGTCTGTCAGTCAGGCCGGCCTGGCCAACTGCTGTCTGCTCCAATTACCTCCTGGAGGGAGGGAAGAGTGTGTGTGTGTGTGTAGTGTGTGTGTGTGACTGCCCCCCCCCCCCCCCCCCCCCCCCAGACCTCTGCCCAATGACAGTTTACTCAACTAAAGTGCTCTTGTGGGAATTCCAAGTTTGTCCTCAACTTCACTAATACTTCTTCAGAAGATTCAGAAGATAGAGTGATATAAGTTTCCATGATCTGTCACTGTCTTGTCTGGTTTTCTGGTGTTGTTTTGTTTTCCTGTTTCCTTCTGCGTCTACTTCCTGTTTTATTTTGAAATAGTTTCTCCTCATGTTGTACTTCCTTTATTGTCTGATGTGATTCAGTTCTATTGTCAGTGATTAGTTCTTTGTGTCAGTCTTTGCCTGACCATCCGCTTCTGCTACA
Organism: Lepturacanthus savala; assembly: GCA_030544235.1. Lineage (NCBI taxonomy): Eukaryota > Metazoa > Chordata > Actinopteri > Scombriformes > Trichiuridae > Lepturacanthus > Lepturacanthus savala. Next base: position 15,071,350 of record CM060483.1, on the reverse strand, counting down.
AAACGTAGCTAAAGTTTTGCATTTAATGAGTTTCCTAAAAAAAAAAATAAGACAGTATTTGGTAGAACCAATCCCAGCTTTTAGGAATACAGTAACCTGAAATGATTTCCTTTAAAAAAAAAAAAAAGAAAAGAAAAAAGGACACTTTTGGGAAATGGGAAACAGAAATATCGATTAAACATTTATATTAGCTACAACCTTTATCTAAATATATGAGTGAACAACAAACTATATGAGAAAGGCAATGTTCCAAGGCTGGATTTTTAATTATATGCTTTATTGCCAATGTCAATGGGATTTTAAATGAGGTTTTGCAAGTTTCTTCTAGACGTTGACTAAGGTTCAGTATTTCTCTTGCCAACTAATGTAGGTGTGTCTCTAATCCTTGTTTCTCACCCCCAAATCTCCTTTACTGCTTCCCTAACTCCTTTTATATAAAAAGGAGTAGGAGTTTTAAGAGGAAGGTATGATGCTTCCTCCGCTTTAACTAAATTCTGATTTCACCAAACACTTGATCTTTGATCTCAACCTTCATTTACCACAAATGTGTCATTTCAGTAAACTGATGGGTAGGTGTGATCTCTGCTGGTGGAATTCACATTGAACCCTTTTGTGCAAACATGGAGATCTGGTCTATATCATCATTGGCGAATGTCCACAGTAGCAGCTAGAAGTCCTTGGCTCTGATTCTATATGTCGTTGTAATGTGAAAGTTATTAAATTACTGGACGTATAGAGGTGATACAGCTGCCATAATTTCCACAGCGCAAAGCTAAGTTGACCAAACTCACGCTGCCACCATTGCTGTATTTCCTGAAGGCCCTGGCAGTAAAACATGTCTGTCCTCCCTATATCCCTTTACTCATCTCTTCATGCCACCCGCTCACACACACACACACACACATTCGCCGGCCGTCCATGCCACTGTAATTTATGATCCACTGTCACCGCCGTTTGGTCTGCCGCCAATTTAATTACCATAGAAGCTAACTATTAACAGCTAGCAGCCAGTGTCAAGTCACACATCAAATTGGTGGTCAGGAGGGAATGAATAAAGCTCCTGTTGGCAGCGACTCAAACTCAGGAATCTCTCCCAGGGAACCATAATACTGTAGATCACAGCTTAATTCAAAAGTAAGTAGTTAACGCAAATTGGATTTAATGTTTTCTTATGAGCATTATCGGATTATAGTGACCAGATTACATTAAGGAAAAAGTCAATGTGAAAATGCTGATTATCTTTACATTTTATTCCAAGATGGTGTCAAAGATCCTACTTTTTTCATAGTGAAAACACATCAGTCATTACTTTCTCTTTCATTTATTTCCCTTAGAGATTAACTCGGTCATATCTGAGCTTTTGAATAAAAAAGTCTGCAACTGCAAACTTCAGAACATGATCAAGCCAAAAATATGTGGTCAAGCAAACGAAAGCACAAGACACCCAAACACTCCCATTCTACTCCGATACAGTGTGATTATTGAACTTATTGTCTCTCTGAGGTGGTTTAAAACATCCAAAATGGCGACGGCTACCTTCTTTCTACAGCTCTTTACTTAAATCTTAACGTACCTGTTCTCCCTCCGGGGGGTCTGTTGTTATGGCACCTTCACCTGTGCTTGTATTTTTTGGTGAACACCAATTTCTGACAATTTTGATATAGTGGTACAGTACCGGACACTATTAAATATATTACCCGAGTATAATATATGTAACTTTGAAGGTAAAGATGTAGGTGGAATGACATCGCAAAGAAAACACTCAGGAGACCAGCGTTACAATCATACAAATATATTAGTTTGTTTTATTCAATTATATCCAATAATACGTCTCCCTTGACTTTGTGTAAGTTATTATAGAAATAAATACAGATCATATTGCAAATGCAGAGACAAGAGTTTGGGATTATAGAGTGTTGAGGATGGGGATTAAGGGGGTTAAAGGGGTTAAAGAGTAAATATTGGGTAAAGACTGTTTCTTTGAAGGTGTCCAGTAAATGATTGGCGCATGCATGCTTGTAGTCCCGCCCGTCTGTGATTCTCGCCTCAACCCCCGGAGTTTCAAAACCTGCAAACCCACAGCTCTCTGTAGTCCGTCTCAGTGTCTTTTCTCCAGGTGACCCATGGGTCTGATGATCAGCTTTGGGTGGAGTATAGTAGTTGTGTTGTTCCACCGTGCCAGCAACAGGGGGAGTTATTGCACCCCAACCACATTTGCATGGATATATTTATATATATTTATATATAGATATATTTTTTTTGCCCCATTTGAATACAAAAATAGTGTCATTGTGGCTTTGATAGCTGGAAGACTGAAGCACTCTTTTTGCATTTGGAAGACAAGAAGTAAAGTAACTTTATGGGTTGTTTCCTTAAAATCCTTTTTTTCTGGAAGACTTTTGTCACAACAACTTGGATCATCCATGCAGTACAAAGAGAGCTTTAAAAAAAAAAAATAATACAAAGGCCAAAAATAAAATCCTTCAAGGATCGATCACAGACTCACACACACACACAGAAGTAGGTGCGTGCATGGTGTTTGGAGCATGTGACTGAGGGGAGAGACAGACAGTGAATGAGCAGTCCACATGCTGCCGGTGAGACAGGTAAAATCACGTCTACAAGGTCAAAGGTCAGTCGGTCTGCGTCAGAGGATTCTGGGGGATCAGGAGGAAGGGGTTAAACGGACTGGGAGCCTTTAGTCTTAGCACATTAATACTTCTTTTCTTTGTAGATGGAGCTATATTGTTCCATATTCCACAATATGAGAATTATAGACACAGATATGCATTTTTTTTTTAAACAACAAAATAAAACACGTCAAATCAACAAACACAGGAACAGACCGACAGTAATTCCACTGAGAAATACCCAAAACACAATCTGTCTTTGAAAAAAATGTACATTTGGAGAAAAAAAAAGTCTAAATAAACACATTTAAGCATAGGTTACAGTGTAAAGTCAGCACTCAAACATCGGTGGTGCATTAGTTTGTGAGAGGTGAAGTCCCCACAGTGCATGATCTGTTTGTAAAGGTCACCCCACTTAGCCACATCTGCACTGGGCTTGGTGCAGGGTGCTGTAAGTGTGTGTGTGTGTGTGTGTGTGTGTGTGTGTGTGTGCAATGCAGATGTGTCCGAGGGATTTGAGGGTGTGCCTGTTAAAAAAAAGACAAGCCTTTTAAAACCAAAGTTAATACTAATCAGGATTTTACATTTGGTACTTGGCTGCTATAGAATCCTAATATAAAACCACTTTTTTTTTTTTTATTAAGGAGCAAAAAAAAAAAAGGAAAACCCATCCGAGGACGGCGTCACTCTTTTGTCGGAGCACGTGAGCCTCCCTCACTTCCTCCCTCTCTTTTTTGTGTTTTCTGCTGCATTGCAGATGTGGTGAAGGGACTCCACCTCAAAGTAATGCACACACACACACACACACACACACACACACACACACACACACACACACACACACACAGAGAAACACACACACTTAAACAGCAAACCCAGCTCAGAAAAAGGGCAAAGTGTTAGAAAAATAAAAGCTCTAATAAAACATGCAATTGTCTTCTATATCAATATTAATCCTTTATTCACACCCTCCCAGATAATGTGGCTGCACCTTGTTAATGGAGTTTATTGCTTTCTGCCCAAGGACTCGGTGCTCATTGATTCAGCCTCTGATTTATCCTCTATTTTCCTCTTCTCCTTCCTCTCCCTCTGCACTCCACTCCCTCTCTTCTTGGATACACATAATGGACATACAGAGATATTCAATCACAGTTACACGACGATTACACACAAAAAGACCAAAAAAGCTGATGAGAGAGAGCTAGGAAACACACACACATAGATACTGGCACATACACTGTGCGCACACATACTGTATATACACACACACGCACAAACACACATGCACACACACATACATACTGCCTCCAGGTTAAAGGGAAGTTGTGTTTGCAGAAAGGGGATGGAGAGAGGAAGTGGAGCTTCAAAGTGAGGCTGTGAGGGCGAGCTACGCCAGAGTGTGTGACACACACACTTCTCTCTTTCTCTCTCTCTCTCTCTCTCAGAGTCCTTCACAACCCCGGATGACCCTCTCTGCAGATGTAATTCGCTCTGTAAGCAGGGAGGGCCCTGACTCCGGAGAAACGGGAGGTGAGGGAGTCCCCGGGGAGAGGAGTGTGTGTGTGTGTGTGTGTGTGTGTGTGTGCAGCTGAATCAGATACACATCATATAATCCCGAGATATCCACCACACACACACATATACACACAAATATACAGCCACACCTTTCCCATCTTTTTTCATATACTCTAAAGAAACAGTGATGCTGAGCACTCGAGGGCCAAATACGTACATATATATATATATATCGTTTGTGGAATCGTTTGGAGTGCTGCCTGAAGGCCGAAGAGCAGGCAGGCTGGAACAGAGGAGGCTGAATTCAGACTCCAAAAAAAAATAAAAAAAATACACAGCAAACGTGCACACACACACACACACACACTGCAACCCAAAAGAATCAATAACAGACTGGGACACACATGTTCATGCTTCCTCTTTAAAATCTTTACTCCTCAAGAAGCCCCAAGAATCTATAAGGATTCATCCGATTACAAAAGATAACATCAGTTACGGCTTCTGGTCTAAAAAAAAAAATAATCTGTAATTAGATTTTCAGATGTAGCTGAAAACAAAAAGACTCATTATAGAACGGGCACTAACATCAGTTATTGGGGATGACAATTCAGATAACAGTCTGCAAACTGGAATAAAATGCTGGTTTTCCTGCATTATTCTCGAGTGGAAAGAGGAGGAGATGCTGCACTGATGCAGCTTTAAGTGTCCCGGTCAGTTTTTAATGGATTGTATGTGATTGCTGAGTCCACACACACACACACACACACACAGACACACACACACAGAACGACATACACAGCTGCAGTATGAATATCTCACTAGCAAAGTGAGATATGAACTCATCACTCACTAGATGTCAGTGTTGACTGACTGCCTACCTGCCTGGATTCCTAGAAGTGAAAATGGCTCCTGGTGGCTTGGTTTAATAAAATCTTGGCTCTGGTTGCTTTAAAAGCGCCGTTAGAGGCAGGACATGAGATGACTGTAGCCCTATAAACATCGCAATAACAAAACTCTCCTCTAGAGATGCCATCTCATGTGCTATTATTTTTATTTTTTGCATTTGTACAGGCATATGCATCATCTGCAGAAAATAATATTGCATTTATTGCGGGGGGGTTTTCTATGCTTGCTAATTCTCTGTCACGCTAAATTAAAGGGGCACTCCAATGAGTTAGTATTGCACTGCAACAAGGTCGTGTGAGTGGATGAGAGAAAAAGAGAAAAAAGAGCAGCAGCAAAGACTGAGATATCCTGACTTTTATTGTATAAGCCCCCCCCCCAAAAAAAAGAAACACTAAATCCTACATTTCCCATAATGCAGCTTCATGACATCTTCCCGGAGCCACAGAAGACATTATGCTTTATTTCCAAAGGTTCTTAAAACGGAGCGCCCCTTTAAAGCAGACCTACTCTTTATTCCTCCAACTACAGTTTTTAGCCCTTAACACTCCTTCACAGCTGTCCCGCCTCGCTGTTTAAATTCTGAAAAAAAACAAAAAAACAAAAGTACAAGATAATATTGCAACGTAGATTTCCCAGCCCTTAAAATATAGTGACAGAAGTCATGGCTAAGTTTGTTTCCTCGTCCTCTCCTCCCATCTAACGACACTATCTACAGCAGTCTCCCGGACTGTCTTAATTCCGCTCTATCGGGGGGCCTGTTTAATTAAACATCTGTGTAATTACTTTGCGAATAATAGTCAAACATTGTGTTCTGGATTTAGTGATCCATAGGGGGTGACTGGTCAAACACATCAGCCTCAAGGTCTATTTAACAATTTAATTAAGGTCTTTAGTCTTTAAAGTGATGTTTTTTTTTCTTCTTTTTTACAGTAGCTTGTGTGGAATAAATCTAAAAATAGTGAGAAGAACTCTCTAACGGGTTGCAAATCATTGAGCTGAATGTCCCTCATTAAATTTATTTGTTGAACCCACTTGTCTTTCTCCTTTCCTACTATTTCTCCTCTTGCCTCGCCCATTAAAGGCGTCACTTCAGTGCTCCCTCCCACAGTCTCAGTTTCTCTGCAGGAAAAGCAGGGGGTAAAACTTTTTGCTTTATCTCTCAGGTAGCAGATTACTCTGCTCGCCTCTATTGTGCGAGGGTTATCGACTGTTATTATTTACAACCACGGGTTACAGGGGAGAAGAGGATTATGCATAGAAGGAGAAGTGTGTGGAAACGTGTGTTAAGGGAACGGCGTATAATTCCCTCTTTAAAAATCTCTTCGTTCGGCTTATCGCCGCTATTTCATTCCTTAGATTCCTCTTTAGAAAAGAAAAAATCCCCCCGTCTGTTCCCCTTCTTTGGCACATCTCTCTCTCTCTGAGCCCCAATCATCAATCCAGCCTCGCGCGCTACATCCTGAACACACAGGGCTCCCTCGCCTCCCGCAATACATAAACATCAGGCAGAAACAATTACCCCCGCCTGGCATATTGTACCAAGGAAAAGTTTGATATGAAAAATGATTGCTTTTTCGTCTCCAACGGAAACGACAAAATGGAAAACGCGGGGAAAAAACGTCCTCCGGAACGAGGAGGGGGAAATACCGTAAATATTCAAACTGGCGGTCAAGTTGTTGCAAGAAAAAATATCCTTTCATTCCTCATTTTGCACAGGACTTCATTGTTTCTAACTGTCAGAGGGCGGCATGTGTCCATATGCAAAAGAAACAGCTTGAATTCATTTTGCATCAAAATCGCCAAGAGGGATTGAAGTATTAGCACATTAACCAAATTCCTGTGGTGTTATACAACATGTTTTTTAAAGTAATAAAAGAAACTGTGATGATCATGAACACTTCCAGGTGATTCGTGTAAAAGGTTCCTGTGAATAAAGGTTTAAAAACTGGCTGATCCGAGGGTAAATAATAAAGGAGCAATCACATATTCATGAAGCTGGAGGTCTTTCCACAGGCAAATTTCAGAAAAGTTTCTTGCATTTTACCTTGTTTGCTTGGTCCATGCCCACATCTTATTTCTGCTCCCAGACCCGGACTGTGTATGTTGACTAATGCATAGGTGAAGTTATGAGTTGCATGGTTTTAAACTGTAAATTTCTCTCTTTGACTTGTGCCAAGAGAGACTGAGAGATTTGTCTTACAGACATCAGATAAAACAATCACAAATGCTGTTCTTACTAGTTTAAAGAGGGTGGGGAAAAAGGTGATGACCCCTTGAATCACAATCTGACCTAAATAATTAAATAAATACTATTTTCTCTTATTTAGTCGTGAATATTCAAAGAGAAATCCTTTTCAGGGGCTTTAAAAAAACATGGATATGGGTCCACACCCCGAGATTGTAGCGCACACTTTCCTGTTTAATACCTGTTATCAAGTAATGAGGAGATTTCGAGACGTACAATTGTTTTCACTGATGTAGTGCGTGTAGTGCTCCCCCCGACTAATTAATGGAAATCAATGCAACAAGTACGCTTTCAAAAAATATATGAAAGGCATAAAATCCATGATTGGAATACAATTTGCAGGATATTTCTGGGGAGAAATAGGGCAGCATTTGCACAAAATCATAAGTAGCACATTTATGGTTGCGATTATTGATTAAAATACATTTTGTCATTATCTTTTTAGTTGGAAAAAAACACTTTGAGTTAAAGAGAGGTCCCCTGGTAATGTGAGGGCCTCGGGGGTTTGTGCAATGCATGGTCAGCCACAATGAAAAGACTCTATTGCAGTGCAATCACAAGCCACACACTCAGGCTCCATCAGTACCCCATCACACTGATGGTATCCTCATCACAACCTAGACACCCACACACATACACACACGTATGGAAGCACACACACAACTCTGTTGGCATTTGTGTGTGTGTGTGTGAGTGTGTTAATGCATGTTGTGTTAAGCGTGTCAAGTCGTGAGATCATTTTCAGCGGTCGTTGCTCATGTATATCAGGGAGCTGAGATGTGTGCACAGTATACACACCTCAGCATGCGTGTGTAAAACGTCAGTGTAATAATGATTATGTGTGTGTGTTGTGTGTGTGTGTGTGTGGTTATGCACTTTGCTGAGGGAGCTCTTGGCCCCTCGTTTAAGGGTCGAAAGATTCTGATCAGCCCCATACTCCGTTATCAGCGCCAGCGAGGACGGGAGGGGGGTTTTCTTGTGCCGCAGAGTGGAAAATTGAGTCCATGTCACAAACTAATCAAACCGCGCCTAAGGTGAATCAAAGAAGAAGGGAACGCACGCGCGCGCATACATGCACGCAACACACACACATACACACATGGCTGACAAGTATCCAGGCCATCTTACAAAAAAAAGTCGCTGACACACGCAGAAGATGTGGACCGAGCAGATGGCTGCAGAACAAAAAGTCTGCGAGGGTCTCTGTGACAGCCTAGCGTTAGCGTGGCTCTGCCGGGGCTAACATTAGCGCGCGGAACCCTTCGGGGGGGGGGGGATAAAAAAAGGAAGAAAAGAGGAAAAAAGAAAAAAAACTCGACCCATTTTGTAACACGTGTGCTGCTGCAGAGTATTCAACCGTTTGCACCCGTTTGTGGTAAAACCAGGAAGACTTTTGCTCAGATATTTGGTTGACTTGGAAAGATGCCGCTGATCATGGCCGGAGGGAGGCGAGTGTGTGTGTGTGTGTGGGACTTCCCTCCGGCTGGTTAAACACGCTGACATGCTATACGATGCTAGGCGACTGTTCAACCTCCTCGTTGGAGTTATTGCTTTTATATCCCAGGCTCTGATAATCACAGAGGTCGTTAAATAAGAAGGTGGCGGGCTGGTGTGGATTGGGGGGAAAGGGGGGGGGGGGGTCCGTGACGGTAAAAGGGGGCTTCCTTCCCGTTCCCGGGCAAAGAAGGGAAGTCCTTTGAAAGCAACAAGTGTGTTTCTTTTTTCCAAGAACCGTCGCTCGGCTTGCATCGTGCTCAGGTTTCCGCCGGTTCCCGGTGTCCCCTCCCCCCTTCCCGACCGCCCCCCAAGGTGTGTCTAGGCGCTAGGAGGAGGAGGTTTTGGTTTTGGATTGAGGGTCTTTCTTGCCGTTCTGGTGCACTGGCGAGTCACTGGAGGTCTTGGGCGTTTTCCTAGGCGGACTCTGCTCAGCGACGTCGTGTAGCGAAGGCTCCCTGTACATGGCCACTGGGGAGGGAGAAGGTTGCAAAAAGGTTAAATGACTGCATTAGCCGAAAACCAGTTATTTTTGTTGGTAAAACTTGAAAATATAAATTAGTGACATTTAAAGCAATAATGTAAGTTAGCACAACAAAACAAGACAGTTGTATGTTCCAAAATAATTTGATGAGTTGTTAATACTTAAATCTTTAGGTTGTGGTTCAATACAAGGGAGTATGTGTCGTAATGAGGCTGCAGCAGTTAGCCACTAACATTAGCTTGTTGGCAAATCCCTTTAAAATAGGACGGCATGTCGTCTTCTGATTGGTTGGTATTGTGTTAAAGTGATAGTTCAACACTTTTGAAAGTTCGCCCATCATTGTGATTCCCTTTTTCTTAGCATTAGCAATTTCTAAGAGAGTTAGCACAAAACAGTTTATTACAATGTAAAATTAAGGTTAGTCCAATTTAGGGGTTACTTCTGCTAACTTAAAGTTGGGGATTACAAGGTAAAACGATGAAAAATTATAAGTTAGTAGAACTTACTTCACTAAAATAAGAATTCAGAGTTGAGAAAAATCAGAAGCAAAAGTCAAAATATTCAGTTTAATTTTCTTATTTCCTCTCATGACCCCCTCAGATTTATCTAGTGACCCTTTGGAGTGCTCGACTCCTAGGTTGGGAACTGCTGGATTAAACTAACTGTATATAAAGTAGTTGAAACTAGCTCCGCCTCCAGCAGCTGATGTCACATGCACACATACTGCAGGAGTACTTTTACTTAGCTACTTTTAATTTAGTAGAATTTTTCATGCAGAACCTTTACTTGGATTGGAGTATTTTTATATTGCTGCATCGGGACTATTTGAATATTTCTTCCACCACTGACTGTATATTTGATTGATGAGGATATAAAAGCAGAACTTGAAGTGTTATAAGACGATTCGCTCCTGCTCCGGTTCACTTTGAAACGTCCTCCTTCTTGTTTTATTATTTTTTATTTTCCCCATGAACGAACAAAATACTATCCCTGCAGTATTTAAAGACGCTAGATTTGAAATTCCATGTGAGTGATTTTAAGTAAATCATATACAAATCATGCACCTAGTGTGAATGTGACCTTGTTAAAAATTTTAATAAAAAAAAAACAAATAGTGGCAGAAAAAAAGGATTTAGAGGAAAAAAACAGGCCATTCACACACTGTTTTAATGTTTTTATTTAAAAGCTGCAGTTTCAACATAACATTCCACTAAAAGTTCATAATTTAATTATGTATCATTCTTGACCTTTTGAATCTGTTGACAAAACTAAAGTAACACAGGATCGACTGGGAGCAGCTGTTTTGAAGCTTTTCTGTGATAAAAGTTGTTCTAGTAACTCTGCTGAGGATTGTTGTGTATGATGGAAAGCACCAGAACCTCATAATCAAATATGTCTGTTTTACTAATGGTGTAACAATAGTTTACATCAATCATTTAGAACGGAGTGTGTGGGCCCCTCAGACAAAGCTGGGTAGTTTCACAGAATTCCTGGATTCCTTCAAAATCATGATTGAGCCATTAGAGTCTCCTATTGCCGTTAATCTACACCAAATCCATAAAAACAGCCTGTTCTAAAGCATTTATGAGCTTTACACTCTAGGCAAGTGGGAAAAACAGTCAAATTCCCCCCAAACTGCTGAATCTCTATTATTAGGGCAATGCTCCTTTTGATAACTGTTGTAACTTCCATTCAATGAACCTCCCCAGAAACTGTTGGAGCCTTCCACTTTGAAAACTTCTCATTTAGAATAAAGGAAGTTATGTGTTCTGGTGGGATGTGATAATTTTTCAAGTCTGTGCTAAAACAATAACCAGGAGCCCAAATAAACATCCAAATATAACACACTTAGAGTGTAAGTGGGCCAAAATCCACAGTCGTCCTTCTGGGCAGAAAATGTATTAAAACTTTATCTAAAGCCAATATGAAGCTTCTTTTACGTTTCAGTGATTTTATTTGTCCCTCTTTTTTTTTTTATTAGTATGCTTCCACCGCATCACAGCAGGGAAACGCTACAGTGGCCGACAGGAGCAGATGATAACTGATAAAATAGTGCAAAATCAAAAACACACACAAAAAAAAAACTGCAGGAGAAAAATGTTGCAAATATCAAAAAACACACAAAGAAGAGAAGTATAGTTACATAGCTAATGTTTTGCAGTGTTTTAAATTAATTTAACGTTTATCGTTTTCACTCTGCATTGTTTTGAGGTTTTGTGTGTTTTTTTGATGTTCTTCGCGTTTTTCTTTTGCATGCTTTTGTGGTTGTGTGGTTTTGGTTTTGCATTGTTTCTGTGATTGCGGCATTTCGCTGCTGCCGGCCACTGTAAAAACACTGTCTGAGGAAACAAAAAAGGCAGAATTTGATACTAAACAAGACTGCGATTGTGCCCGATATCATACTTGATATGACTAACTCAGGCTGCTGAAGTCTAATGTAAGCAAATGCATTTTTTGCACCTCGTGGCTGTGGACACACGGTGGATGTATAACAGCGAGAAAAAAAACCTCTTAACTGTTCCTGACTATGCTGTAAACAGCAATAGATATGTGTAGGGTTGCAAATTGCAAAGAAAGCAATTATTCCACAGAAGAGGCGATTTCACTCTTCTGGACTCAGCTGAAATTGACAAAATAAAAGCATCTTGCAGGGGGGAAAAACTAGTAACATCGTTGAATTGGTTGATTTTTTTTGCTACCTTCAATGAGTTTGGGTAGGAAGTGCGCGGCTCCCTTCGTCTTCTTGACGCGGTTTCCCTTCATGACCTGCCCGTCCCGGTTGATGCCGATGTACCAGGCCCTGCCCGACTGGGTCTGTCTGTACAGGATGGACGAGTAGGTGACGTAGTAGTTCTCAAACACACACTCCTTAAACTTACACTCTGGCGTGAAGTTTTCCTGAAAGACACACACACACGGATAGAGAGAGAGAGAGAGAGAGAGAGAGACAGACCAGGTCAGAGGAGAAGAATAACACATTTGGTGCGTCTGCCATTTTTTATCTGTTCTATTATTTATATATTTACTCCCTGATTCCTCCTGGCTCAGCTGGGAATGGGGGAAAATGGGCCCCACATTTCATCGTGACAGGGTTACAGGAGCATCTGTAACACACACGCGCGTGCACACACACACATAGGCATGCCGACAAACTCATTCCGACATGTGCACATGGCTGTTTGGCACATGGACAAAGTGGTTTTTGAGCCAGGATGCCATAATTCAGCTGGGTTCGGTTTACCTGTAACAAACAACAATCACTCGGATCCTTCACCCCCCTACATAGTTTGACGACCCCGCTGTTGGCCTTCGGTTGACACACACACACACACACACACACACACACACACACACACACACACACACACACACACGCACAGCTCCGCATTGGACGATACGTCAACACTGGGACATCCCCCGCCCTCCTTCCTCTATCTCTCTCCCGTTACAGCTCTCACATATTCCCTCTCTATCTAATATTCCACCACTCCTTCTCCACTCCATTCCCTCCATCCCTCCGTCATTTGGTAACCTTGTCGAGGAACAAACCAATTTGCAGGATTGATTTGGAGCCTTGATGTGACGGGTGAGCAGAAAAGGCCTGAATAAGGACTTTGCTCTCTCTCTCTCTTCTTCCTCTCTCCCTCTCTCTCGCTCTCTCCTCCGCCTGCTTTCCATCTTCCATCTCTTCCCTCTCTGCTTGTCTGTCACTGCAGGCGCAGGGAAGCAGCCTCGACGCCCGCCTATACCCATTGTGCCGCACATAAACAAGCTAATTACATTGACTGGATCGCCCGTCCTTTAATTACACATCCATTCACTTAGGCAGCCATTCATTTCCTCACCCATCCATTAACTTAGTTTTAATAGCGCGGAGTGGAAATGGGGTCTGGAGCCACTTGGAAGGTGTAATCAGATCGCTATCATTAACCGGGTTTGTGCTGCAGTGTGTTGCATCTCCTTTCGTGCTGTAGTGTCTGTATCTGTGTGTGTGTGTGTGTGTGCTGGGGGTGGGGGGGCAAATTTTACAGGATTAAAGCCTGCTTTGTAGTTTATCCAGCTCTGCCTGATCACCAGCGCACCCCTCCTCCCCCGGACAGACACGCTCATGTTCATGAATCGATTAATTGTGTGAATAAAGTGTGTGTGTGTGGATTTTTCGTAAAATGGGTGCGTGCCGACCAGCCTCGTGCAAACCAGGTCGATTCAATTAGCCATTATCATTCCAGGAGACCACCAGCAAGATGGACGTTTGATTTTTTTTTTTTTTTTTACCTCCAAAGCAAAGTCATATCTCACCAGTCAAGTTCTTATTAAGACAAAAGGTCAGAGAAACATTGTTGGTCCTGCTTTTCAGGTAATTAATTGCATAATATGTCATTTTCTGCCACTACAGGGTCACTCAATCAAAACAGTAACAAAGGATGGAACTTGAAGATGTTGTGGAGAAGCATGGGATCATGGGAACTGTTGTTTTTATTGTTAGATGACACACCTCTCCCAGTAAGGGTGCTTCAGTGGTCAACATTTAGGGAAGGGAGGGTGGGAAATAGTTTTTTTTTCCAGAGTGAGTGTGTAAGAAGACAGACTGCATTGCTGCTACAGGTCTAAATAGATGCTTTTGGACCATAAAAAGCATCACAATTTTTATAATTAGACCACAAAAATGTAAATATTAAACTGGGGAAATGGCAAAATAGGACACCTTTAAGGTAGCCTATACACTGGCATTGTTTTGAGATAGACTGACAAAAAGATGCGCACCATGTCTTACTGTGCAAACACAGTTTGTTGTTTCTGGTAAACCTCAGTCAGTAACATCACGAGGCAACACGCAACAAACATGAGCAGAAATCAGCTCTGTTTTCACAGAATCATTAATTCATGATCTCGCCCTGCAAAATCCATCTTTAATTTTTCACGTCATTTAACTGTGTGCTGCTGAGCGTGGTGCCGAACTCTTTGTTTTTGCACCCTGGCACACACAGCGCGTCCTGTTTGTGCATCATTACATTTCATCAGAAGAATCATCCTGAAGCTACGTCTCTATTTCATCTGGCACCGGCAAACTTGTAAAAACACATTCTGAGTCTTTCAGAAATACTACATAGCATATTTAAATCGTATCATATAAAGCCTCCTTTGTTTAAGCCAGAAGTCAGCTGTACTTAGTCACATACTCTCAGGATGCCATCTACAATGCTGCTTAATAGGATAACACACTGTTAAGCACTCATTTTAAAGAAATGCATTATTCACGCCATTAACACACAGACACACTCTTGGGACAGAAGCACATCTGTTAGCAGAATGTTTACTTTTTCCAGATGTCAAGTTGTTCTTTTTTGTTTTTTTTAACACTTCTATGGGCATAATTCAGGAATACGAGCCACCAGAAACTGAATTTGAATATTTGAATCACACAAATTTATATTGTATTTTTTTTATTTGAAATACTGCATTGAAAAAAATAATCTAAACAGTATATTTGTTTGACATTTCAACTCTTTGTATATCCTCACGTTCAGTTCTCACCATTCAATTTTAAATTTACTGTGACAATCATTCAGGTAGTTTAAGGATGGAGGAAGAGCAATTGAGCAATCAGCCTACATTCTTAAGCACAGGACACGCAAAAAACGTCCCCGATTTGAATGGGTGAGAAAAGGATCTGAGCTTGATTGCTCTTCCTTCATCTTTAAATGACCCGGATGTTTGTCCGAGTAAATCAATATGAAATTTTGAGATTTTTAATTGTGAGAACTGAACATAAGGATATGTAAAGAGTTAAAATGTCATTCCTGTTCCAAACTAACAGGAAATTATACTGAATAGTATCATTTTAAATTCAATTCAATTTCAAATTCTACTATTCAGATTCCCTTTTTCAATTAAATTTCAGTTTCAATGATGGCACATATTTCTGCCCATACACTTCCTTTTCAACAAAAATGGAGGAGAAAATGGGGTCGCCAAGCCTCCTATAAATAAAAAACGTGTGTCCCTTCAGTCTGGTAAACCTCATTTATTCCCTTATCTGAAAAAAAAAACAACAAAAAAAAAAAAGCTGGATTGTAACATCCACCCGCTGCAGTTCTCCTTTGCGTTCAGCAGGGGCCACTCCAACACACACACACACGCGCACACATACACACAGGCAGCCCGAGTCTCCTGCTACTGCTCCTGCTGCTGTTTGATTCTCCACAAATTAACTTGTGTCTGTTTGCGGCTCTGTAAGACTCAGCTCTCCCCAGCGGGCCCCTTTTAACACGCTGAAAAAAAAACACACACACACTCAAGTCGGAGAACAAGCCACAAATCCACAACAAGGGTTTCTTTCTTTTAAGGCTTTTTATGCAACAAGCTCCATGTTGCATATTTTAAACAGATGTTGGCTGAAACAGACAGAAAAATAAACTCAGACGCTTAGTTTATCAGATTAAGTCAGTGTCGATAAAATGTATCCATGAACAAACTGTTTTTGACACTGAAAGGACTAAAATCTTCTATTATATACACACACAAACAGTTTTAGAGACAAGAGGATTGTATCTCTGTGTGTGTGTGTGTGTGTGTCTGTGATAGGGTGTGTACATCCACTCATGCATGTCTGCTGTTGTGACAGGGAGACATGACGGATCCCTCTTACAGTACATCAGTGGGAGGCCACCCGGCGCCAGATGACATGCATACGCACACACACACACACACACACACACACACACACACACACACACACACACACACACACACACACACACTCACAATATCAACAGTGACGGATGGATTGGTTGCCTCCCTCATCACTCACTCCCACAGACAGAAGAAGAGAGGAAAAGGGGGATGGAGCCAAAGAGAAGAAGCGAGTGAGGGAAGGGAGGACAAGATGAAAGGAGAGAGAGGTAAAAGAAAAGAAAAAGATGAGACAAAATGATTTAGTCTTCTCCGGTACACACACACACCCTTGTCTCATTTTTCCCTGTTGAAACCTAAAGACATTATTTGTGGACGCCCGGTCACCATTAACCATTGAGCCTCCCACGCGCTCAACTGGGGAATTGATTCTATGTAAGACCTCTGTGAAAAGTCAATAGGCATTAGGCCAGAAAAAAAAAAAAACCTGGATTAGCTTTTGATTGGACGCACGGCGGCAGCGACGCGGCCGAGCGTGAAGAACTTAAAGCGACTTACAAGCCGCGATCTGGCAGCCACAGGTTAATCCGCCAGCTATAAGTCGCAGACGCTTATCGAGCGTGTCCCGGAGGACAAACGGGCCATCGATAGGGCGCAGGTACAGCACGAGAGGGGCTCGCGTGTGTTTTTTACCACACGGTGAAAAGGGGAAGACGACTCGCTGGTCCAGTTTTTAGTGGTTTTTCGTTTGTGTTCATGTGTCAGCAGCTACAAATGCTGCTGTTTCTGATGATCGATACTTCCTGTCACAGCTGTAACAGGTCCAAATGCGCAATGGGACGTCGGAAGGCTTAATTCAACCCAAATGGGTGTTGGTTGGGACAGTAAAGCATTGGTTCTCTTCTCTTCCAGCCACAGTATCAGTAGTATTACGCAGGTAAAGCCTGGTTCACAGAAGGGTTGGGTTCAGTTCAGCAGAGGCAAACCTCTCTGTAATTTAAATTTCATTTTTTGGTTGTGCACACCTAGGCAGAGGACAGGTGGATAGGAGAGTAAAAAAAGCTGCAGTGAATTCTTTTTATTTATTATTTTTTTTGGTTTAAATTGTTTCTGAAAGTTTAGCCTACCTAAACTACCTGATGAAGGTCTGAATACAGAAAATTGTAACTTTAAAATCATTATTTTGCTAAGTGTTTGACAGTTTTACACTCAGTTTTACGTATCCAAATCCAGTGGTAGTGTAGCCTCTTCACCATTTAATCACTTAGTCGACAACTATCACAATTTTGTTAATTGATTTATCAATTTGAGTCATTTTAAAGAAGAAAATGTCCCGTTTCCAGTTTCTAAAACCTGATTATTTTCTGGTTTCCTTAGTCTTCTATAATAGTAAACTTCTCTTTGGGTTGTGGACGGGACAAAAGAAGACATTTTCCGTCGGATCTTTGGTTTTGGGAAGCAGTGATCAACATTTTATGAACCAAACAAATAATCGATTGTTTCAATAATCACACAAATAATCGCAGAAAACTGAAATTCTGGAAACATTAAATATGAATGCATCTACTGTCTAATGCAGTCAGCTGAAATTCTACTGCCTATACACTTTGGGAATGATGTTGTATATTAAATACATGTTGATGACAGAGCTGTCAACATGTATTTTGTGCTTTAAATTTTTCTGCCGCTGCTGCTTAAAATAACACCAATAAGTTCTCAAATTTTCAGATCACGTCTTCAACTTCAACCTCCTTCTCTGATACTCTCCTGACTTTTCGCTTCACTATCCAATAAAACAGAAACTGTCATAAAAATACCCTGCAGGGGGAAAGAAAAGTTAAAGGGGATGGCTTAGGTTATAAAGAATATTGGATTGATCATGAATTGAGAGAAACAAAGAAACTTTAAAATAAATTTACTTTACTGTCCCCAAGAATATATATTTTGTGGAGCTAATGAGGTGATGACATGTAAAGACGATTTTAGGGAATCTAAGATAAGCAAATATCACTGTCACCTGTGTTACTTTGTGATAAATTATTAGTTAATTAGCTGAGAACCATAACTTTTTTATTATAACAGAAATACATTGCAGATCTTAACAGGTGATTGTGTTTAATACAATCAGACAATAATGGACAGAATTGTTTTTGAATAATCTTATTCCATTGGAAGATCATTTTGCAGATTTCTTTGATTTGGTCAATTTAATCTTGTTATTTTTTATTTATTTATTTTTTAATTAGTTTAAAAGTCGACCAATGTCAAACTATAATTTTGTGTATTTCTTCATTTTGGTCAACTTAGTTTTCTAGAATAAATTGACGTCAAGAAAAAAAAAAATCAAGCACAATTATGTCCCAATGGAATAATGTAATTCAAAATAATTCTAATCAATATTGGACGAATTGTACCAAAAATAACATATTTTAATCTGGTGAGATATATTTCTTTGCAGGATTTAGCTGAGGATGAACTGCAAGTAAATTGAGTTGGGTATTTTGGTCCCTGTACAGTGAATGATGAAATATTAACCTGCAGACTCTTGTCAGCAGGATTAGAATCTGTATTAAAAGCACAGCAAGGTTAGCCATACAAAAGCCTGTTTACGAGCAAAGCTGATTATTATCTGAGCAAATGAGCAGAAAAACAATTTTAATTGAGGACAAACGGCTGAGGAAGCATCACGGGAGCTCGCATGGTAATTATCCAAAGATAGGAGTAATTATCATTTATTAATTTATGCATGGACATCATTGTAGCCCCGCTGGGATTGTCTCTTGCATTATCACCCACATTGCATAAACCATCACTCAACAATTTGGTAAATGAGGAAAAAGGAAACAACTGTTCACATCTCAGCCAGTGTTGTATTCTCTGGTGGAGAAACTGGCCAGCTCAAGTGTGAAAGTGGTAAAAACACATCAACATCTACAGCCATTAAGTGAAAAACAGCCTCTGACATTCAGAGCATCTTTGTCAAATCCCACAGTCGCAGCCGCAAACAAGAGTCTGTTTTCAAAGCAATATGGCTTTGGTTCCAGGCTCAATTGTGCTGCAACTAAGCAAAGCTTGTAGAAGATTCTCACAGATGAAGATGCATCACTGTGAAAAAGCGAAATGCCAACTTTACTGCGGCTGTGTGTTAAGTCTTTTGGGGTTCATAATTTTCTTCTTAATGTTTTCTTTAGCATGTTTTTAAAGCTTATGTCTGCTGTGAAGCACTTTGAGATGCATTTCTTGTATGAAAGATGCTATGCGAATAAAGTTTATCATTATTAGCAAAAGAGAAGGAGCTCTATCCATCCAGTGGCAGCTACTCCTAACTGCCACTCCACTTGTGACATCACAACAGGAGCCATTTCTAAATGGCTTGTGTTTATTCTTCTACAGTGGAGGCAAAAATAGCCAAAATATTTATACACAAGCTCTGAATATATACATTACCATTCAAAATTTGGGGTTACAGGGAAATTTCCTTATTTTTTAAGGAAAAGCACTGTTGAAGATGACTAATCAGAAATACATTCTATACATTGTGGTTAATGACTATTCTAGCTGCAAATGACTGGTTTTTGGTGCAATATCTACATAGGTGTATAGAGGTCCATTTCCAGCAACTATCACTCCAGTGTACTAATGGTACAGTGTTTGCTCGTTAGCTTGTCAGAAGGCTAATGGATGATTAGAAAACCCTTGTGCAATCATGTTAGCACAGCTGAAAACAGTTTAGCTGGTTAGAGAAGCTAGAAAACTGGCCTTCCATTGTTGAAAGCTAAAGGAAAAAACTACTATTTCAAATACAAATCCTTATTTCTGACCTTGTCAATGTCTTGACTATATTTTCTATTCATTTTACAACTCATGGTGGTAAATAAAAGTGTGACTTTTCATGGAAAACACAAAAATGTGTGACCCCAAACTTTTGTAGTAGTGTCTTTTCTTCATAATAAGGCCCCTTTAAAAAACTGGCACATCCTGTCTTAACGGGGCCGTAGATCTTGAATTACAGGGCTCCCATCTCGGCATGAATCAAACCGGCCTCACAAAAACCCGACCGCCGGCTTTTAAAGGTCTTCTCTTCTGTCTTCCTCCGCCTGAGTTTTCACCTCTTGGCCTCGCGGCGCTGACCGAGGGACATGAGAAAAGAAGTTTTTATCAGTTCAGGCGGAGAGAGAGGGGTTCACATGTCTGTGCCAACATTCTGGCATTTACAGGGACGCCCTGAGGAGCGCTGGAGCTCGACCAGGGCTGCTATGCACACAGCTTCCAGAAAACACACACACACGCGCACGCACGTGTACGCCAAGAGGCATCTGTGTGTGTTAAAGAAACACACTTGCAAGCAGACATAAAGTATGTAAACATGTGATCATGATACCTGACTGCACAAAAGGACACATAAATAATACATATGCATTTAATAACCCTTTGACTCACCCACTCACACATACACGCACACATACACACAGCGTAATGAGAGCAGCTGGAGAAGGTGGCATTCAGGTGCACAAGGGGGAAGAAGCAGAGTGGAAGGGAGGGATGTCCTCTGCATCTCACCTTGACTGCCAGACCCTCGCTGTGCGTTTGGGGATTTTCCAAAGGGAACCAGAGATAACCTGCCGCACCTCTACGCTACCTTTTCCGTCCCCCTGCCTCACCTTCTCCCCCACTTTTCCGTCCACCCTTCACATATTCCTCCCATCCCCTTCCTCAAGGCCACGTGCATCTGGCTCGCCTGCGTTTGCGTATGAATACGTGTGTCGATGCGGGGAGGAGGGCTTCGATCAGAATACAACAGAGAGAGAGAGAGGGAGAAAGAGAGGAAGGAAAGAGCAGCGGAAAGGAAACAAGAGTGCTGACTCAAAGAAAAACAGACGTGCGGTTTCTGAGTCGATGGGCGGGCGTGGAAGGTCAGAGGAGAGGAGAGGAGTGTGTGTGCATGTGTGTGTGCCCGGTCCTCTCAGGTCATGATGTAAGAAGTCTTTGCTGAGGGAAGTGACTAATTGCTAGTTTGGCACCTGTCAGATGTGTGCGTGTGTTCTCACATACCTATCTAACAGTGGACAGTTGTGTTGTTACACATTCACCAACAGTGGACCACTGAGCAAACAGGAGACATTTTTAGGTCCCCTCTTGGACATGCTTTAAGTCATGGATTATTCAGCATTCACTTATACTGTAAACTATTATACACTATTATATGTGTCTGTTGTTAACCTGCATAGTGCCCAGCCATTGTGGGTGTAGATGTGATGAAAATATGGCCGGCAAAATAATTCATGACTCCCTGGAAGTACCTCCGATGCTGCATGCTAATACTTTAGCGTTATGACAGAATAATAACTAATGACAAGTCACTTGCGTTTTTTTGCAGAGGAAGCTGCTTTGAAGCCAAATGGTGAATGGAATCTCATAAGACAAGCAGCCAACTTGGGTAATTCTGGGTGATTGATAAAACCTGCATGTGTAACAACTATTTCTTTATTTTACAGGGGCCACTTGTATAACATCCTAAGTTATATATATATAATATATGTTGTAGTCAAATACTACAGGATGTAACAAATCATTTAGCTGAATATATGCTTAGTGTAGTTTTATCCACTTGCAATACTATGGTCTAGTCTATCGTCTGGTCTAGTTTCTTGGTTTCGGTTTAGGCAGTCTTGACTACAAGTCTACTATACACACAGAATATAGTGAGTGATGCTATATATATATCCTGCCATGTCCTGCCAATCAGGGTAATGTCAATCAGTGCTGCACCACGATGGCAATGCTGGCCCTCATTTATCAATCCAGCATCGAAACCAGCACAGATACCAGTGCAGAAATCACTACATGTCAGGGTTCGCGTGTGATTTATGAAATGCGCCAGTCTGGCCAATCACAGCATGAGAATGATCGGGCATTGATAAATGTGGCGGCTAAAAACAGTTTTCATTTAAATATCACACCTCTATCTATACAACCAAAATAGAGGAACTTCTCTGACCTAGAAATTGATGCCATAGTCTAATACGACAAATGAGTAATATGGCAGCATGAACTCAAAAAATACAGTATGGAAAGAAATCACACTGCTGGCAAGGATAATCGAATTCAAGCCAAGGTAAGAATATTCAATTTATACATAGGGAACAGGCATATGTCATTCACCCATCTGAACAAATATTTCAAAAAACCTTAGCTTAGATAACGTCAGTTGCTGATTATCATTGAAACTGAAAGAAAAGGTTGGATAAGTATGTGCTCTTGGGTAAGTATGTGCTCTCAGACCTGTGTAGATCCTGTGACCTACTCTTCACAATAGCTCTGCAGGAAAACCATGTGAGCTAAATATCGTGACTCGACCATCCCCATTCTCGTTCCCTCTCACACACTTTCTCTCTGCCAGTCTCCACAGAGAAAGGAACTGCACGGTGTTATAGAACACAGTGCAATGATGGATGTGGTAACTCTGTATCACCACAGACCATCCATCCCAATTAACTACTTCTGTAAGACTAGGCAGCAAAATGCCACAGCAGGATATTCATAAAGTCCATCTTCACTTATTGGTATAATTTGCAGTAAAAAAAATGTGTATGTATGTGTATATATATATATGTAAAATCCTTTAAATCACACTGAATTTATCTACAAATACTGTACACCAATGTGTATGCATCTGCACCCCTGTCTCATTGTGCGTTTGTGACCTTGTGTGTGTGTGTTTATGGATTGTTAGTACTGATCAGAATGCGGAGCAGAGCTCTATCCTCTCAGCTCATTGGGACGGCCGTAACTCTTGTCAAAATGCAGCAAGGCTATCGCGTTGGCTCTGGATGTAGCTGCGGCATTTTGAGGTGGATATGAAATCCTGCCTCCTCCCTGATGTCCTACATCTTCCCTTCCTCACGCCCCTGCCCTTCCTTTTTTTGCATTTCCTCCTCATGCCTCCCAACTCCTCTCCTTCTCATGCCTCCCTCCTTTCCTCTCTCGCTTCCTCTCCTCGGCTGGCCGTGTGAGCAGAGGTGTTCCCTATTTAGCGGCTGGTGCTTCCGTGCATCTCAAAAGGAGTTCCCAGTGGATCCCCAGCTGAGAGGAGGACACAAACCGTGCAGACAAAAGGCAGGCAGGGAACAAACAAGAACAAGAAGCAAATTAGGGGTACAGGGGAAGCAGTAGGGGAGATAAACGAAAGAGGAAAGCAATCAGGGAATGAATAATCACAGAGATAAGGGTGAGGGTGGAAAATGGCACATCAACATGCATCTGAGCATCCTTTTTCTTTCCAATCTTTGGTTCTAAACACCTAATGAACTAGTGTACCTGGTACCAACAATAGCCACCTGTGAACATGCTAGTCAGTCACAATAGCTTCCCGGGCTTCTTTTACTGGCTCCATACTGCAGTGTTAAACATCATTTCAGTTAAAAGTATTAATAATACTAGACTAGACTGTCCCTTATCTCATCTATGGTTCCTAAATGTAGCTGCAACTGTTAATAGTGAAAGTCACCAGCAGTGGAGGCTCTATACAGGCAGGGTTAGGTTTGCTTATGAAGCACTTCTTTGTGTCTATGGGAAATTGTTATATCTGTTATACCTTCTCAAGTCTCTCAATATACTACTGATACACATACTGTAGCTGTGAGTGTCTCTCCCCTGAAACTGCATGTGACAAGAGGCGGAAAATGGGGTTAAATTCCTGCCTCCCCTCTTCCCCACCAATGATTATCAGTATCACGGTTGCAAGTGGAGCTGTGTTCGTCACTATCCTTTGAGTGTAGATCCACAAAGTCATCCGACAGAGTAAAAGTTTTACTTTGCCCAACTTTCCCCTGTTAACTGTGGGGAGTTTGTCCAGAGCTGGTGCCGGGTATCGGAGTCCGGCCCAATTATGTCTGCCTGCCTCTGTCAGATTGTTTATACCTGGCTGCACATGTGTGATTGTGGGGATGTGGAGGGTGGCTAAATTGCACAAGGGAACGTCTGTGTGTGTGTTTGTGTGTGTGTGTGTGTGTGTGTGTGTGTGTGTACACTAAAGGTCCATTTTTTTCATTTGTGTGCCTTTGACTGCATCTCAAAACACCCCTAACCCCCCTCCCTCATCCACACATCACTCCTCCCTCCCTCTGCACTGCCTTCTCTCCACCCGGGAGGCTTTTCCAGAGCACACGGCTAATAAAGTGGGCCAGGTCCGTGGCTGAGCACTATTTTTATCAGAAAGCAATTTTCAGGAGGTGCCCACAGGTAAGTGGGTCCCAGCGCCTCAGACAACGGAGCCATGACAAGGAGTTTCCCCCCGCCATTAACCTCTGCTGAGCAACTCCCCGATGCCGCAGCGCTCCAGCACTGCGCCGCCACCGCATAAAGCTGTCCCTCATCCCTGCATTAGTAAAAAGCCCTTTATTTTCCCTAAATTCCTCCATGAAATGGATACATGGCGGATGACGGACGGATTATTGTTATTTGCTCTGTAATGCTTTCTGAGTGTGTATGGGTTGGTGGGTAAGACATGATGAAAAGAGCGGGTGATGGATGAAGAGGGATGGATGGTGACTGAGAGAATAAAGGTACTGCAGAGTTGAAGGCGAATGGGGAGTGATGAAGAGGAGGGGTGTATATTGGTGGGATGTTTAAAGACAGATGGATACACACAGCCCATCTGGCCTCTCTCTTCACACACCTGCACTGTAATGCAAATGTTTCTGGTTTTGCATATTATCATCACAGTCAGGATCTGGTTATTAGTGATTGTTATTTTCATTGAAGTGTAAATGTATGGATGGAGGTCATGTACTGTAACTGTATCTCTTCTTCTGTGAGAAGAGATGAGAGTGAGATGAGATTGGTTCAGAGTTCACCATGGGTCCAGGGCACGAACCAGGAAATCGGTACTACTTGGTACTCTGTTTCGACTGGTACATCTACAGCTCTGGGAAAAAAATAAGAGCCCACTGCATTTTTTTTTTTTGAAAACAGCTTCTCTGCATGTATTCCAGCCATTCCATTCCAGCCTCTGTTGAATTCCAACACATGCACACCTCATTCTGCGTAAAGAGGTACTGATTAGATGAACACCTACACAATGGTCAAGACTTGTGGAGAGCATGAAGACGCATGAAAGCTGTGAATAAAAACAAGGGTTATTGCACTAAATATTGATTTCTGAATTCTTTCTAAGTGTAGACATTAGTATTATGTTGGTTTAAAATGTTGGGGTTTTTTTTGTTTAAAATTTGATCTTGTTTCTTTGCATAGTTTGAGGTCTGAAAACTTTGTATCTTTCATTTTCTGTAATTTTCTGCAAAAAAATGCTCTGCAAAAAATAATATTTTTATTTGGAATTTGGGGGAAATGTTGTCAGTAGTTTATAGACTCAAACAAAAATGTTTCTTTTGCCAAAACACATACCCATAAGTAGTAAAATCAGAAAAACTGATAATTTTGCAATAGTCTCTAGTGAGTCACAAGATACCTGGTCGTATTTAATGTCCCTAAGGACCAGACATATTCAATCGTGGTCCATATTGTAATGTTCTTGAGTCAACAGCACTCCATAGTAGTTGACATACTCTCCGAACAGCTCCAACATCGCATTCAGTAACTATATCTGTCAACACGTGCCCAGGGGCAGATTGACAGAAGCATGGCTGCCATTTTGCACCAAATGGCCCCTCCGACCACTACCAAGACCATCCATTCATTCTTTATACAAGTTTATTTATCACTAGGGTCATTGGGGTCTGCTGGAGCCAATCCCAGCATATGTTGGGTGAGGGGCAGGGATACACCCCGGACAGGTCGCCAGTCTACCATGGGGCACATACACCATTCACTCACACACACATACCTATGGGCAATTTAGAGTCTACAATTAACCTATGCATGTTTTTGGACTGTGCGAGGAAACCGAAGGGAAAACAAGCAAACTCCCCACAGAAAGGTTGCAAGCCAGGTCCTTGAACCTTTGACCTACTTGCTGTGAGGCAACAGCGCTACCCACTATGCCACCCATAAAAAATTCTAGCCCAAAGCCATGCCATCCGCCTGCACGTGTCTTGTACTTGCTGGATGTCGCCCTTACAATTAACATTCACTCGGGACAGCTGTCACTGCTTTGGCACTGTGACGGCTTTGCTGAGCCAGCGTGAACACTGAAAACATTGGCTAACATCACTTGGATTGGTATCTGGGGAGATGCTTCATTTTCAGTCAAGAGTTCAAATGCACATACTGTGACAGAAATGTATTCACAACAAGCAGAAATGTTAAACTGCTCCGGTCATGTTTTTTCTATATTACTGTCAGTTCATATTGGGTTGAAAAATGGATTTATGTCTAAGAATAGATATGAGCAAAGAAAAAAAAATGATTTGCTCTAAAGGGAAAGGTAATTGAGAATTTGAAAAAATTGGAGAAATGGGAGCGGGTAGTGGGAGAGAAAAGGTGAAAGGAAGCGGAGGACAAAGGGAGAGAGGGGACGGGAGAACAGAGGGGTAAGAGGAGAGAGCCGGGACAAGGACGGCAGTTAAGGGACGCATCGAGACAGGGATATATATTCCGAATAAAAGAGGGTTCATCGGGTGACAAAAAGCAAGGGAGGAGGAAAGTGTGGAGAGAAAAAAAAAAAGACAAACCACCAAGAGAGATAGGAAGCAAGACGGACTGAAAGGCAAGTAAAAGCTATACAAGTGAGACAGAGGGTGGGGGGAAGAAAGATGGGCATGGTGGTGGTTGTTTCTCCCAGCGGAGACGTTAGGTTCGCTATGAGTCTGGGCCTGTCAGGCCATCCTTCTTTCTCCATCTCTCCATCCCAGCCTCCATTACCCCCCACACCCACCTCTTCCCGTCTTCCTCCTCTTGAAACTGTGACAACAATCAGCCCTGTTTGTTATTACTAGTGGTGAGATCCAGTTTGTCCTGTCAATCAAATTTCCCCCTGCCATACCCTATCTTGAAGGGGCCTGAGGAGCCCTGCATGGCCTTGAATACAGATACATGTTGTCTGTTGCTTCCTAATGGCAGAATAAGAGCGATTATTTTCATTCACACCTCAGATTTCGAAATGGCGTTTCCATCCTGTACTTTTTTAGGCTAAGTAGGCTAAATGTTAAAAAATAGAAATGATGCTTCCCAATGACTCACTCTTCTATTCACTCTCTCACCTCTATTATCATCTCGTTTTATCCTCCCGAAACAAAAGGCTCGCAGAAGGACAAAAGGACATTCGCTCCATCATTAAGCACGCTTTTATTTATCTTGCCCAGAATAACTCACAAATCCACGAAGAGTTTAAGTGTGAGAGTCGAGTGCTTCGCGATAACTCATCAATTTGGCTTCTTCTTCCTCTGCCTCCATTTTCTTCTG
Source organism: Lepturacanthus savala (assembly GCA_030544235.1). Classification (NCBI taxonomy): domain Eukaryota; kingdom Metazoa; phylum Chordata; class Actinopteri; order Scombriformes; family Trichiuridae; genus Lepturacanthus; species Lepturacanthus savala. The sequence continues at coordinate 15,044,082 of CM060483.1, read as the reverse complement.
AGTGCAAAAACAAGCACCAAGAGTGTTACTTGGGTGATTCTTAGACCATCTCAGGGCAAAAGTGGCATGTTTTGGCTGCCGGCTCCCTCGCTAAGGTAGGCCGATCGAGGAAAACAAGTTAATTTGTCTTCATATAATTATATAATTAATTCCTGTTTATTTTGTTTCCCTTTGTCCTCGCAGGACCTGCTTTCACTGCTGCTTTGTTTAATGTGTCTGGAGGTTTAAGTGTGTTGTCTGGTTAAGCGAAGCCACAGAGGAGAGTTGGTGATTTACCGCACTTGTATGTGATCAATAATTCATGTGGTGTTTGCAGGGTAGACACCACAGCGCCAACTAAAGTAATCAAACACCATGTAGATATTTATTGTGTACACAATGGTGTGTTCTTTGGTACTTTTAACCACAGCCCTAAGGACTCCATGAAATGGCAGGTCGGCCCAAAAACAGCATTTCTCTTTAATTTCATTTCATTTATACGATTCATTCTGAGAGATATTTTCACCAAATTTCATGGAAATCCATCCAATAGCCTTTGAGACCTTTCACTCAAAACTACAAACATCTCCTGCAACCTCATCGTTGCAAAGGAGCAGAAGTCAGGGACTCTACAAAGTCATCTGGATTCATCCTCTGGGGACCACGAATCTCTGTACTAAATTGTGTAGCAATCCATCTACTAGACATGTTTCACAGGATAAGTGAAAACTTTGACCCACCGGCGGCCCCCGGAGGAAAACCACTGTTATTGGGATTCATCCGCCAGGGACTGAATAAAATTACATTGTCAAACCATTTAATAGTCCGACCGACTGACCAGCATTGCCTCAAGCTAAAAATCACCTTGTGTCTGTGTTTAAAAGGTTTTATTTGGAAGATATAGCTAAGAGAAGTAGTAGAGGACAAACATAAGACTACTAAACATAATACAGTAAGAAAATTAGATGAGATTGATGCAGCTGCTGGTGGAGAATAAATGATGTAAAAATGCTCATGTTTTCCAAGCAATGCAGACGGATCAACAGTACATCTAGCACAAAGATTGGTGCTGAGTATGCACTGGAGATCTTTGCTGTGGTCAGGGTGAGACTTTGTCAATGCTTGAAAAAAGGTAAAAGGAAACACCTTGGTTGTGTGTAATTTTATGAAGTTTCGGGAAAGTACTATGATCACACACTCTAACAAGCTTAAGAAAAAAAATCATAAGGCCTGTTTTTATCCAATTCTGGCATTGAAAAAACCCTTCTTCAATTACTTTAAGAGAGATCACTTTAGTGAGATCACTTTAAACAGTAACTCCTTAATGATGTGTAATTTTAAGCCTTAATAAAACTGCATTGCTGCCTCCTGTGCGCCTCCGTCCACACCACAAATAAGAAATGATTGACAGTAAGGGTCATAAGTGCGTTTCTTGTCTGCTCTGGCCTGTTTGCGACCAGAAATTACAGCAAAATGCAGGAGAGACTCTCAGTGAGGTGAAATTAGCTAATTTCTCTCCTTCTGAGCTGTGTGTTTGAGCAAGAGCTGGACTCTCCACACACACACACATGGAGCAAAGCACAGGAGCAGAGGAGAGACAGACAGTGAATGTTACGTTACATTCCTGTAAACGCTGGAGCTTTAGCTGCAAACTAAAACGATGTTAGGTGTGTATATTTGCATATAGAACGGGAAAGTGTGACCTGAAGTGGTCGCTCGAGATACATTTGGAGACGCGTTTGTCAGGTGTGAACAGACACACCACGTGCTGTCCACTTGTGGTCGGTTCACTCACGACATGTTAAAAGCAGATGTGCCTCAGGCCTAGCTTTCACCTTGATGCTCACATGTGCATAGAACAATAGCACAGCAAGTACTTTAAGATAAAGGGGGGTGGGGGGATCCTCCTTCTCTCCTTTGTCCTCCCTATATTCTCTTCTCAGAGGGATTTTCTCTTAAATTTGTCATCTTTCTCTCTCTCTCTCATTCTCTCTCTATGTGGTTCTTTCCCTTAGTGAAAATGGGTCACCTTTCTTCTGTCAGGAAAATGCCTGGGTAAGTATAACCTCTATATATCTGTGCGTGTGTGTGTAAGCAAGGTTTTTACTGTCTAGGGGGGTTCCAAGCCCTGGAAAAGTCATGTGCAAGGACCATTTTCTGGGGCTCATTATGGGGAAAAGTTTTGGGGTCACAGTACAAGGGGGTTAGAGCTAGGTTAAAATAAGGGTTTGAACTTTTAAACATTCCATGGTTGGAAAAGTAACCAGCTGATAGAATTAAGGACAGACAATCGGAAATAAGTGTAATATTCGCACAATATACCTGGCAACAGAGAGAGGACTTTGCACGATCCGATTTTGATTGTTCCACCAGATATGAAAACTGATATCTCCCCTCCTTTACACGGGCGTGCAGCATTAGGCGGACTTTGAAGTGAGCGCACCGATGCACTTCAAACAAGATCTTAAACACTTTACCGACGCGTGACGGGTAAAAAAAAAAAGGGGGGTGGCGAAAATAAAGCTCTTCTCCGCATCCCGATAAGAGCGCACTCTGATCCGTCTCTATGTCTCTTCATCTTTTCTCACATCTACCTTTCAATTCTGTGGTTCGGCTCCGCTGCTTCCCTCTGCACACATCAATGCCAAACGACTGGCAGGATTCACTGTGTGAGCTGTTTCACATGATGTAGTAAACCAGCGGAGGAGTGTTTCAAATACACTGCATTATGGGAAGTATATGTTAATAAGTTACAACAGCAGTTCTGATCATATCTACCACAAAATCATTGATTTTCAGAAACTTAAACTTTTAAATGCCAGTTTTGTGAGGAGACCAACCCTTAATTATGTCTCTTTAGCTGCACACACTCTCACACACACATATTTATCCACACACACACACACAGGCACCACCCTTGGACATCCATATCAACACAAACATGCCTATTCCAGATAAATAAATGCGCTAATGACCTGCAAACCTCAATAATGTAAGAAATGCCTCTGGCGAAGCCCCTCGTGGAAACCAGGCAGATAACATGCACTTGTTCTTTGGGGCAAACAGGAGAAAATGATGTAGTGAAACCTTCAATTTTTGAAGCCAGGGTTGCTCTTTGAAACGCTCATGAAATAGAATATATGATTTAATGCTGTAATGGCTGTAATGGGATTAAAAAAATGGTTTTAATGGGTTTCAATGGGAACTAAAGGGGCCCTATGGTGCTTAGAGGGAGCAAAAAATATAAAAAGAAAAAAGGGGTTTTCAGCCTCTCAAATGCGATGATTTATTACTTTTTCTTTAAGGAATGTGATGATCAACTGAATATCCTTGGGTTTTGGACCACAACCAGACATTTGAAGATGTAATTAATGATGTAATAGAAGATGGAATATTTTTTACTATTTCCTTATGTTTTTTGGACAAAACAATAGACAATGCATTTGATATATTTTGATATATCAACAGAATCTGAGCAAACACAAAGCATAGCAGTTGTTCAACCAGGACTGACTATAATGAAACACATGAATGAGACCGTTATAGGCTCACAGCATTACTGTTTTGCACTTGCTGACCATACCGAAGTGTAGAGGTAGCCCTCGCTGTTCATGGCAATGTAGAGCCCCGTCTTGGTGCTCTGGATGGCCACTATCCTGAGCCCCACAGGAATCAAGTTGAACTGCACTGCAAAAAAAAAAAAGAACAGAGGCAGTAGTGGTGTTAGAACAATCATTCTTTCACTTAAACTGCTTCTTCATAGCATGAAAAGACAATTGCTTCCCAGCCGTCTCCAATTTCACCCTCCGCGTTGTACCGTATATCTATCACAAGTGTCACAATAGGAAGTGTGTGAAACGGAGGGAGGGAGGGATTAGGAGAGGGAGATTCAGGAGGAATAGAGTCTGGTTGCAGGTACACTGGAGGTCAGACAAACCTGAGAGTGACAGTGGGAAGAGTTCCTCTAGTGGAGAGAGAGAGTGACATCTCCTGAGCCCGCTTTGAATTAATTTCCTCCATCCCAGCACAATAAACAGCACTTTGTAATGCAGTTCACTGAATCCCCTTCTGTGGAACCTTGGATTTCTTATGTGCATAACTCTCCATATAAACTTCAACCTGGCCACTGGAGCAGTACCAACACTTATGCATGTGTGTGTGTGTGTGTGAGTGTGTTTGAATCTGCTGCCAAGTCGCCTACATGTTTTCTTTCAATCTGGGGTGGGGAATGAACTCCTGCGATTCCACCTGCGAGGATATCCTGCGGATAGCCTCTCCAAACTTCTGTTTCTGTTCATCAGCCGTTGTTTAGTGTCCGACAAACCCACATAAGTCCATAGTTAAAAGCTACACAAACTGAAACTCCAACAAATACTGAGATAGCACTTGGCTCCGCACCTGTGCAGCTTTCACATGGTCTCTTGCAACTATAGCCTGCTCAAATGTGATTGGTCAATACTACAATTTACTAAAATTTATGTGAACTAACTGGCAGCAATTATCAAGAAAGTTACGGTGGTCATTTGTTTGTTTTTTTACAGTAGAAGTATTTTACTTCTGCTTACAGTATTTTTACTGTTTTATAAAAAATACAGTGATAACTGTATAATAATACAGTAACTCTTTGACTACTGTCTAATTTCCACTACTAATCTACTGTAATAATCCTTTACAGTACACAGTAAATAACTGCGGATTTCATAGCAAAAATTTTACAGCATACACAGATTATATACGGAAACTGGATGCATTTCTTGTGGTGAAATAATTGTCATCACTTGCTGTTTATAGAGATAAAGTGTATGCTAGTGACAGTATTTCCTGCAGTGATACTTTTCTTGGTCTTTTGCCCTCAACACACATTCAAGTATGAACTTCTCTACTTGCTTGTGGCTTGTGTTTGTCCTCCTCTGACTTCTGGAGTGTGTACCACCTGAAACTTGTCAAGACGTGACATAGGAACTTGAGCGATGCTTCTGGGCTGCCAGCTGCTCCGTGGTCACATTATCATCACAACCGTACACTACCATGACGATTACAGTCGCTGAAGCAGGTGGACTGGATGGAAGAGGAAGAAAACCAAACCAGACAAGCTTGATAATACTGAACACAACAGCAATTGTTAATTATTAGTACTACAGTAGCAGCATCATTATTATTCTTAAAGATACTGTAAAACCTTCTTATTCCATATCCATATTCATTGTTGCAGATACATCAGCCTCAGGATCAGCTTTTTGTTCAAATTCTAGGTAAAAATATCAGAACCGGCATCACTGTGATGCACTTGGGGGCATATTTGAGCGATTTTTTTTTTCTTTTGGTGCATTAGAAATTGACAGCATGGCTGTCAGGATGACGAATGCCTTATAGAAATAATAAAAAAAAAAAGTCTCAGAAGCATATTTCAGATTCATGGAGCCATTAGCATGCTATTAGACAAATCAATTTCAAATCAAAAGTTCTGCCAACATAATGGATGAAAGTTAAGTTAGTTGTCAGGTTAAAAAAAAAAAAAAAATGTAGATTTGTATTTTAGAAGTTTCCCTCGTTATCTCAACATCAAAAGGGAGCGAGGTCTACTGACCGCCCCCTCCGGTGTAAAAGAGTCTAAGATGGAGACGTGGGTCCAATCTGAAAACCGCACATACTTCTCCCCTCCTCCCCCTCCTCCCCCTCCTCCCTCTTTCTTCCTCGAGGGCCCTGCTTCTGTTTGCTCGATCGATCCCTGCATCTCAAACAGTCGGTTTTCGCAAATGAACAAGGTGTCACCGAAGACCGCGGGCCGGGATGACAAATAGAGCGGGGCACCGTCTCCATCCTTCTTGTTCGCCCTTTTCCCCCCCTTCTCGCTCTCTTACATACACCGACAGCCTCGGCGTGACCCCGCGGTGACCTTCTGCGCGCCGAGACGCGCGGGAATAAAACTCCTCTCTGCATTTTTCATGCTCTCCGTTGTCCGAGCGTGGGTCCGACTGCAGCCGTGCCCGCGCATCTGGGTCATTTCTTTAGTCGGAAGCCGCTTTTTTGGCTTCATGCGCCACTAAGCATCGCCGTTCCTACTTCTCACCCTCTCTCCGATGTCTTTTGTTTCCCCTTTCAGCCCTCTCTCTGCACATCTATCTCTTTTTCACAGAGTTTCCTTTCTCATCCTCGAGTCAAAAAAGAGCTTTGCTTATCACATGGATCATCGTGACTCTCTGCCTGGATAATAGAGGCATTCCGTCTCGCTTTTTGTTTTCCCTCTCCGTTTGACTCGCTTTTTTCTTTTCTTTTTTTTTTCCCCTCAACAACTCAGTGGAGGCTGCCGGATTGATCACAAAGTCTTTTGAGGGAGAGCCGGAGGGAGGGTAAAGGAGAAGACGAGGGAAGGGAAATGAGGAGGGGGTGTTGCCGGATCAATCAAGCCAGTCAATTTGAGGCTTGAGATCATCTACACAATAAATAAACAAGGCGAAAGTGGAGATGGGAGGAGGAAGAGGAAGAGGAGGAGGAGGAAGGAGTAGCAGGACACTAAGTAAAGCTGTGGAGAGGGCATTACTGCAGGCCGCGCCGCAGCGGCGTATTGTTTCGCCCAGTTGGTCTCCGTCGGAATGAGAAGAGGATTAGCGTCATCTGAGGAGTCACGCAGAGTTTAACTAGTGGTCAGGCACCGGCCGCTCTCTTTCTTCTGGTTCCTGTGTGACTGGAGCCGGCTCAAAACTCGCCCGTTTGTAATCTTTGAACCATTTTTTTTCTAATTCGGAGAGCTCTTTCTCGAAAGTGACCCGGGGACGTGACCAGTGTACAAACAAATCAGTAAACAAAACGTACAGCAGTAAGGTCATATGTGATGGATAGCAGACATTAACCTTTACATATCGCATCCATTCATCTCATTTCATCAGGAAACTCATCGTGTGATTACAGAGTCGGTTGTGCGAGGGACAGAAATAATCCCAATCTTCCAGTCATGTCAATAATGAATGCAAATCCAACTATGATATTTACAGGGGCTTTTTTTTATTCACATATTGATCCACAAAATGTTAAATGTAGCATGTTTAGAAATAAAAGATATGGGAGCTGCCTTCTCCTGTTGCTGTGGTAACGGTTAAAACAGGATGCAGAATGTAAGCCCGTCTCATTTACTAAATAAAACAACAAGCCTGTGCACACCAGTTTTCTGATGTTTTACATTGTTTGCAGTGGAAATCGATGCATAATCCTGGAGAGACGGGATTTCCACACGCAATCCGATCGATAAATATCTCCGACTAGTGAAGTTACTAGAAAACTACACAAACAAACGAATATGATCTTCCTAAAATCCTGCAATACCATGCCAGGCCAGTAGTGGCCGATAAGCAAAATTTCAAATACCTGCATGAAAAAACATTTTGGACATTTGCAGTGTGATGCTGTAGTGATCTAAAAACACAGGCAGATCTAAGTGGACTACAATAATCCACTTAGATTATAGATTAAATTAGATTAAATTCAGATGTAAATCTGCTAATGAAACCAAAAGTATCAAGTGCACAGATGAATCATGGATCCAGATAAGTGCTGTGTTGGTGCGGTTCAGAGACTGAATTAATAGAAAAGTGTGTGAATAAGAAAAATGTAGAATCATGTAGCTGGGGCCTAACGGTATTCATAAATCTAACACTGGAAACTTCAGTTTGACAGCTCTTGTTAAGATTATCTGTACAGTATGAAAACAGCATGTGGCAAAAACAAAAGCGCATGCCTATGAATATGCATGAACTCATAACATGTGAATTTGTCAAATCTACTTTATTGTCTTTTCTGCTCGTAGTGGCAGGTTCAATCTGTCAAGTACAGTTCATTTGTATCCGAAATGGCGAAAGCACAACCTCTTTTGGCAAGATAACGGATGACAGTGTGACTAGTTTATGTGACGGAAAAACTGCTTAAACCGCTAAAAAAAAAAAAAAAAAAAAATACTATTTAAAAATAATGACAAATACTCAAATCAGCCTAATGTGATGATACTGCACTTCCACCAAATCCCGTCGCACTGACATCTTGAAGCGAGGCGGACCGCTGCTCTGGGATCAGTAAAATGTCACTTAGAATAATGAAGTTGTAGAAAACAAGCTGATTTGCATTGGCAACAAATGAAAGTGTCTCTCCCCACTGTCTCGCGGTGAAAAATGATGTTTAAAGACTCAATAGCAGATTAAATGACTTGTAGCTGTGCTTCACGCCTGATTTCCCTGGTGGTCGATGACTCCGATGACAAGACAACTACCTTCAATCTCCTGTTATTTAACTTCCACCTCGTCCCCCAGGCTTCCCTCTAACTGATTTCTCTGTGCTGTTTATCTGTCTTTCAGTCCATCTGTCTCCCCGTCTTCTCCCCTTTCCTTTTTTTTTCTTTGTATCTCGCTCAGTTTTATTTTAATACGCCTCTCCATTTGTCTTCCTTATTTGTTCCGTTTCAATTCCCTCATCGCCCGCTGTCCTTTGAAACCAATACTTTTCCATCATCGTCCATTCGTCTTCATCCTGTCTCACCCCGCAGTCTTCTCCGTCTGTCTCTTCATCACTCTCTTCTTGTCCCTGTCTCTGTCCTCTCCTCCCCTCGTCCGGTATTCCTCGCTCTTTCTACTCCTTTTCCTTACTACTCACTGTTTTTTTTGCTTTCGATGTTCACGTTTTTTTTCCCCCTCCTCGAATGTCACGCCTCGCCCGCTCAACTTTGAGTTTCTTTTTTCTCCCTGCTATCTGTGGAGTAGTGTTATCGAGAGTGAGAGCAAAGTTGTTCCTGGGCAGATAAAGTAAAATTTCCCTCCAACAGTGGGAGATAAGTAATTACAGTGGATGAAAGTCAGAGAATCAAGCTCCTCCTTATGACTTTCCGATGTACAATACAGAGTCAATGCGGCTTTCATCTACAATCTGTCTGCCTGTGCTTTTCTTTCCTCCTGTTTCTTCCCTCTCTACTTTTGTCTTTGTCTGTCTTCCTTTCTCATCTTGGGTCTCTCTCTCTCTTTCTCCCCAAGATAGAGACAAAACCGGTTCGATAGAAGCTGCAAAAAAGAGTTTAGCAGCATTTGAATCGGTTTTATAGATGTTTTTTTGCTTTTGTTGCTGGCACTGCTAGTCGAAAATCTAAATAATTAATAACCAGGATTTATTTTTATTTGATTTGTTTAATATCATTTGTCATGAATATATAAAGTTATATTCAAATGTTTAGAGGTTAAAATATATTGTTTTTGGAACATTTAGTCCAATATTGATTGGAATTATCTTGAATTATGTTATACTATTGGCAGATAATGTTGCTTATTTGAAGTTTTGTTGTTTTTTTCTTGATTTAGTCTTGCTTTAATAGGTTTGATTAAAGATATAATTGAAAATCTGCCAATGCAATAACATAACTGAAGATAATTCAACTTATTATTGGATTTACTGTAGCAAATGCAAGAGATTTTTTTCTGATGTTCAGAAAAAAATAGTAACCTGTGGGATGGGCAGGATTGAATAAACTCCATCCAAGCATCACAAACATTATTGGATGGTGATTTGTCTATCAAACTCAACTGTACTCTGGAGGCGTGGCTTCAGGGGGGAAGTGAAAAAAAGGGGTTTGGACTTCTGAATATTTTTTTTCTGAATTCTGTGTGATAAAAGTTTTTCCAGGATCCCCTACCCTACCTTTAAGCCTCTACTCTAATGCAAAACAGATGTGAAACAGGGAAAAACCTTGATGGTTCACCTGCTTTGTTTCAAAAAGTTGTTTTTTGTCTCTGATCCACCATCTGCTCCCACTGATCAAAGTACAATCAGAAACCCGACACTAGAAACTTCAGAATAATTACAAAAAAAAAAGATGCTACATTCACATAAAATACTCGGCGGCTTTAATATCATATCACAGTACATATGCATGTAATAAAAGTGCAGACTTGCCAAATCAATTCATTTTTCAACATCCACTGAACAAACTTTGATGAAAATGAAAGCAGACAGATGTACTGTATATTTCAAGTGAGCTTTTTTTTTTTTTTTTTTACAAGCTGCATTTTACAAAGGACTGGAAATGAATAAAAATGGCTGCTTGCGGTTATGAAACTCTATTAAAAATCTAAAACTCTACACGTACCGGAGTGTAAGTAATTCATGGCAAAGTGGCTAAAAACAGCAGACTGGTCCTTTAACAGCACCTTCTTCTCCAATGAATAGATGATAAATCTCAGCAAACCTCACCTCGCTCATCTTTTTCTGTCCCAGTTTTATTACATAACAGCCTGGAAGCGCCATAAGAAGCGGGGAGGGAGAGGAGCAGGGTTGGGAGGAGGAGGAGGGGGGTGGGTAGCTCCTCTGACCTCCCACCAGAGGGGGGAGACACAGTGATTGAGGAGCCATCAGCTGCTTGCCAGCTGCTCCTCCTGCTCCCCCATCGCTCCCTCTGTCATCCTCACATTTTCCCCTCCCCTCGCACTTCCCCTCTTTCTCTTCCTCTGCCAGCCCATCCTGTCTCGCTGGCTCACGTTTTCCTGCCCTCTTTCTTCCTTCCTCTTTGATCCTCCTGTCTCTTTTTGTCGCTTTTTTTCCCTTTCCTTTTGCTTTAATATGCAGTCACTTCCAGCGTTTGGCGACAACTTCCTCTATCGCCTAGTTATGGAATCCCTTAGGAGATAAAAGTTTTGCAAGGCCGTACGAAAGCCACTCACATTTGTTCCACTGCATTCCACTCAGGGCTTCTATACCTCCCTCCAAATGTTGTGCCTAATCCAACCTTTCTCCCAACACATTTCTCTCAAGGAACTGGGAGGTGAAGGCAGCTGCTCAGGGCCAGGTATCCCAGGAAGAGAGGTGACAAGAGGGAGACAAAGATGTATCCAGCCCCTCTTGTTCCTCCATGTTCCCCCCTGCCCCCTGGAGGTCGTTAGTTCAGTGTCATTACAACCGAGGTCGTATCAGGTCGCCGGTTGCAGGCGGAATAAAAGTCAGGGTCAAGTAGGAAGAGGTGTGTGAGGGGGAAAAAAAGAGGCCATCCTGAGGGAGGTCTTTTAAAGGTCAACTGTACTTCGCAGTATTTTTATGTCTTAAAGTCTAGTCCTGTCAGTTTCTTTTCCTGAATTCACATCTTTGCAGGAAAGACAGAAAGACGCCACTTTTTGTGCAGCTCAGTCCATCAAGGCGAGGCCTTCAGATACGTATGAGTCGCACTGTTGCTCCCTTAATTATTCATCCTATTTAATGCTGATCTGGCTTTTTTTTTCTTTTTTCGGTCTTCTTGGCACATGTCTCCATGACACCGCCTTTAGTATGTCAGTGCAGGAGCATAAGTGGGCTCTGAAACGCTGTCTGAGGAACAGCACTTTGTGAAATTATGTTACCAGGGCAGAGACTTTTCATGGCAAAATTTGAAGCTTATATTTCATACTGTAGTTAGATTAACTAAACAGTGTGTTGCCTGTTAGACCAAATCAATCATGCTTTGTGCATGTTTCTTGTGTTACAACACAGAATCCCACTGTTCTACCCTTATTACATAGGCCCTGTTTCATTTCCAGTTAGGCCACTGTACAGTAAGTAGATACGAGAGAGCTGTAGCTTTGTGCCAGACAACAGGACGAGGTTATATCTTGAATTTGTTTCTTGACAAAAGGTTTTGGGTACTTTCCCAGACCATAAGAGTGTTTTCCACTCCACATACCAGGTGTTAATGCCAATTTAATGTGAGCAGTCATTAAAGTCTGTGAGTGCTTAACTAAGGACACTGGCACTGGACCGTTTCAAACAGCCGCCATAAGACAAAAGCCTTGTTCACTTTTAACCTATACTGTATTTTCTGTTGTAATGCACACACACGGTTTGGGCATTGGGCAACATATTAGCTTACTGATACAAGAAGAAAAAGGCCATATTGGGGTTTGAGCAAGCTACCAGTAGAAGGTAAGTCTTCCCTCACAAAAAGTGACAACCTTATTATTACTAATAGAGATGATGGCCACTACACTACATTGTAATAAAGTGGAATAATTCTTGAGACAATTTTTCTTCCAAGGCCAATTCGGTACACTGCAAAAACAGGTAAAAATATCTTGTTTTTAGTCAAATCGGTCCAATATTGAGTAGAATTATCTTATTCCAAGTTTTTTTTCCTGATTTTAGTCAATTTAATTTTTTTTTAAGAAAATGTTTTTCCTGCTTTATTAAAACAACACCAAATTGACCCAAATCAGGGGAAAAAATGAAATGAACTAAAATCTATCTAAAATCTAAAAAACCTATTCAATATTGGCTAATTGTACCAAACACAAGATGTCTTTACCTGTTAAGATTTCAGTTTTTGTGCAGTTTAAAACACGGACACACTTTTAATTGGTTCTGAAACTGGATTGAACTTTCCCTAGTAACTAATTACTTTTTTTATGTGCAGTAATAAAAGTAAAGAGCCGCCCTGTATCACAATCTATTTCGATATTTTGCCTACAACGTGCATATTCTGAAGTGAATCAGCAGGTTTGCTGGATTAACACCTCGACAGTATCACAAAACAATTTGTTCGCGCAGTTTGTACAATACAATCTTCACCGGCTGCAAAAAGAAGAAATTTTAAGGGAGGAAAGTGCTGCTATGATTGAAACGGAGTGGAACTGAAAGTGGTAGAGTTTTAGGCCAGTTTGCATTATACAGTAAAAGTCTCTGCTCCCAAAGGAGACTACTGAAGATAAGCCTGACAGTCTGCTCCACACACACACACACACACACACACACACACACACACACACACACATTTATGCACACACAGCTATTTCTACCCTTTCAATATTATGTGCAGCCAGGTAGATGATTGTGCCTCTGATTGATACTCAGTTACAATGATGTCAATCACTCATGGATTCCTGCATGAATGAATAAATAATCCAACAACTCTGATAAAAAAGTGCACAATTTATGAGTTTTTACGGGTCTTACCTGTCAACAATCTGTGTCCTGAGAATGCAAAGGAACTCAGAACAGCAGTAAACCGGATCCTGGGACTGATGGAATTATAGTTGATATTAAAATGAAGTCAAACCCATAAAAATACTTTGCAGGTGACCTCCACTGACTGATGTTTTCTTCCCCCTGACACGCCGCGAGTGCTGTTACGCAACAGCAGTCTTTACATCTGTCTGGGAATGAGCCCTCTCTTCCTCCGGATGCGCCCTCCGGTATTTATCTGATGAATATTTCAGGTTGGAGCGTGTTTAAAGTTCAGCGCGATGGCGGCAGCATTTACCTCAGTGTGGGTGTGCTGTTGTGTGAAAAACAGAGAAGCCAGAAGCAGGTGTAATCAGTTAGCCTCCCGAAGCTGTTATGGGACTCGTTTAACCAAGTGGCGGTAAATGAGTAGACATTATCCTGGTGATGTATCTCACAGCTTTTTTTTTCCCAATATTAGTTTAGGTACCTATAGTTAAATTTATTTTCCAGGACAAATGTCGAGGGAAAACCTCACAATAAATAACTCAAGGTTAAATCCAGGTTGTTTTAACTTGCTGCTGACACGAGTGCTTTAACATCGCAATGAAATGCTGAAATACATAGAATAACAACTGTGAGTCGAATTGTATTTTTTTTCCTCCTCCTCCTCCTCTTCAGTTGTGCTAACTTCATGTTTTCCATCTAAACTGGTGTTTTGACAGAAAAAAAAAAATGCTGCGTTGCCATGTCAGGGATGTCCTATAATACACAATTGATCTCTTTGGGAGGGCTGGAGGGAGGCCAGGGTCCCGGGGGATATGATGTTTTTGGTGAGTAATCACCCGGGTGATGACCCCCTCGGAGAGCGAGGTGTGTGTTAACGTGGTTATGCAGGTGTGTGTGTGTGTTTGCGTGTGTGTTTGTGTGGTCAGCAACAGAGGACGGCAGCAGGTTTTTGTACTAATAGGGAGAGTTTTTAGTCTTGATTCAGCTCCTCGGAGAATAATCTACAGCCATTAAGTGATTGGTTACCTGTGAACGTCCTTCATCATATGGGCATGAGTTAAAGTAAATGGTAGACATTGACTTATCACAGGATGCATTGTGACCATATGTTTAACTATAACACCATGTGATTAATAGCATAGTTTAGCTCACTAAAATCATATTTATTGGCCCATATGCAGCAATATATATATATTTTTTTTAAATAAGTTGTTTCCTTCTTGCTAGTGAACAAATGTATAATTCTTGCATCAGAAAAGCATACAGCTCTGGAAAAAAAAATGAGAGACCGCTGCATTTTTTTTTCTGAAAACAGCATCTGTACATGTATTTCAGCCATTCCATTCCAGCGTCTGTTAAATTCCAACACATGCACACGGTACCAGGAGAGTTTTATTTAATTGGGGGACATGTTGTCAGTAGTTTATAGACTCAAACAAAAAATGTTTCTTTTGCCTAAACACATACCTATAAATGGAAATATCAGAAAAACTGCTAATCCAGAGCTGGTTGTGACAACAGTAACCAAAAGCTATTTGAAAGCACTTTTATTGTTTGGTTTTCCACTACTTTGCATGTATATCTGTTTTTTTGCAAAGGTTTCATACAAAAAAATGGTTCATTAATGGGGACAGAAATCCCACACACACCTACAGTATGCATTATGTTAGAAGTCCAGAATGATTGCATGCAAAACAATTAAAAACATGTGTTTGGGGAAAAAAACTCATCCGTGCCAGGGGATCTGGCGTGATATATTACGTAATGTGAAGAAATCCCATTTAGCTGGCGTTCGCCCAACGCGCCTCACCGAGCGTGCATACATTTTCAGCCTGATTGATCCTAGTGTGAGTTAAACCAGGAAGCATGGCGGCGTTATCGCGCGTTCATGTGCTGTCGGGGACCAGATATACGACTGTCCTACCAGGAAGTCCCTCTTACTGTAAATGTCCTCTGGCACGGAAGCAGGGGGGAAACTCCCGGCGGTGCATGTACCGACTGGGCTATAAAACACACATCTTCATCTAGCTGATAACATCAGCCTGTGCATGTGTGTGTGTGTCTGTGTGTGTGTGCGCATGTTCAATTGTGCGCTTACAGAAGGAGCTGCTTTCGTCCTTTGTGCCTTCCATGGTGCCATCCGGCAGCATCTGGAGGTAGAAGCCGTGTCTGCAGTAGAGCCGCGTGACGATGCCCTTCAGCTGGGGCTCTGCAGAGGAAACACAGGGTTAAACACACGTTAGCGTCCAGGAACACGCACACACACTTACGAATACACACATACAGCATCTATGAGCATTCACATTAACCAAACAAGAGGCAGGTTGTGATATTTGTACTGTGAAATAATCAATCAGTGATTTGCATGTGGTGTGTCCTTCAGCAGGATTGTTGGAGCCCCTTTCACATACAGGTTCGTGTGTGTTTACTCCTGAGTTTTTCACTTCTGAATTTTAACATTGAATCTTCAAACACTGAATCGCTCTCGCTCAGTGACGTCACCGGAATCGGTAGTTTTTTGCGGCGCCGTTTGTCAGCTTAGCTGAGTCGCGTTTCTTTTCTCTGAGCCGTACACGCATGACTGAGGGGACCCTTTCACTCCAAAGTGCTGAGGGAGACTAAATAGTGGATCAGAAGGAATGTCAGAACGCTGAAGTGTTTCCACAATCAACTTTTAATGAGAAGCATCAAATATGGATGAGGACAGAAAAGTACGGGGGCAGCTGGCAGTTGGCCCCGAGTTGACAGCAGGGGCGTGTGTGTGTGGGAGAGAGACTCAATGAAAAAATGATGAAGCAACACAGCATATTTTGGGGGAATTTTCTACAAATTATGTTTATTGCTCTTATTATCTTTGCAATGAGGTGTTGTTTTCGGTGCAGTTTGTCTGTCTGTTTATTACAGGATCATGGAAAATTTATGATGAAAGAACAAAAAGTAGATTTTCATAAACCTTGGTGGTAGAGTGTAGAATTGTTCAAGGACAAACCCATTAAATTCGGGGGCGGATCCCACCTATGAAACGTGTTCGTTTTCATGGTTTATTACCTATTAGTGGATGTTATGTTATGCAATGGAATGCTAATAGTTGAATGAGCATTTGCCCTGGTTAATACATATTGGTTGTGTTGCATATTAGCAAGTCAGACAGAAGGTAGGTGCTCTCCAACTTACTTCTAGTTACTAAGTAAGACATTAGGTCATATTTCAGAAAATTCTTTGAGTTATTTTTACACATGTTCACAAGTTCAACCACAAATATATGTTGCCTTTAAAGGCACATTCTGTAAGATTTAGTGGCATCTAGTGGTGAGATTGCAGATTGCAACCAACTCACGAAAACCTGAATCTAGAAAGGCTTTATGGAGGGAGACCCATTCCCTAGAAAAATAATTATGGCTCAATCTAAAACAATAAAAACACAGTTCTTCTTTTAATTGAATTACATACTAATTAAAATGTCCTTGTAAATATGTGATTTTATTTTCACCAAGTCTTTTTCACTAGATGCTAATAAACACTGCTAAATGCTGCTAAATACTCCACATTCAACCTTTACAGTGCACTCCTGTGATAGTATTTGCACTACAGGGATTGTACCATCAGTCAGAGAGTTGTTTCACCTTTGGTTTAGACTGAATATGTCAACTTATTTTTATACTTGTAATTATGGTCTGAATGATGACATACAGTAAATTCAGAATTGAACCTTCCAAGCCTGGTAAATGATTGTATATTTACCTACCAATTGCTTTAACAACTAGAATTATCATCAATTTAGCTAAAGCTGAAGGGACAAAAGATAAAAAATGTTTTTTGCACCAAATCTAAAGCATCTTTCCGCAAACTTCAAAGGGTTGTAGTGAAGTGAAGCTCATTAGTGTTTAAGTTAAGCCTTGATGTCTGTGAATTAGTCAAAGAAACGCTGGTGTGTAATCCTGCCTTTCATGCGGCGGTGACACCACATGTTTTCCGTGCTTTTCACCTTCGGCTCTGGCTTCAGCAGCGAGATGGGAGTCTCTGCAACCACTAAGAGATAAAGGCTCATCCATACATCACTGACTGGATGCGGAAGGTCAAACGTGGAGTGAGGTAATCTGTAATATCCTGAGTGTTAATCCCAAATTAAGCCTCAGGTCACACACACACACACACACACACACCAGCATGCACTGCTTAACACATCTGCTACAGTGCAGAGCTGAGCAGCAAACATACAGGATGGAGGCTGATGTTGACCTTTAAGGCCGGTTCACACTCGAGATTCCCAACGAGACGAAGTGAAACCTACGACTGCTCGGCCCTTACCCTGACTGTACATGTCCCTGTTTGTTTGGTAAAACTGCACAATGCAGTGATTGAAAACATTCAGGATAAATGCTGCTCAGACACAAGGACATGCGAGACATCACACAGCCAACATACACTCACACACACAGCATCTCCTCACACTCCATGGAGAAGCAGAGGCTTAGTTAATCAACCAAATCCAACTTGCTGCATAACGTGCACAGCAAAAAAGACAACTTGTACATTTTGGCCTAAAACAAAAATTTATGTTGGTAAAACATGAAAATATAAATAACTGACATTTAAGGAAATAATGTAAGTTAGCTCAACAAAACAAGACAGTTGTAAGCTCCAAAATAAGTTGGTCAGTTGTTAATACTTAAATCCTTAAGTTGTGGTTCAATACAAGAGACAATGGTTCTACTAACTCTTTTTACTTTGTGGTAAAATCCAGGATTTTGTTGCTGTCAGGAGCTGGAGTCCACACAGGTAGGTTTTAAACAACCATTAATTTCATATAATTTAACATTAAATCAGACAGGAATTTTAAGTTGTGTTGTAATGGAGAAAGCAACCTACAGGTTTTCAACATTCAAACACAAAGGTATTAGAAGTTAGCGGCTAACTCATGTTAGCAGGACTGCAGGAGTTACCCACTACCATTAGCTTGTCTGGGCAAATCCCCTTCGAATAGGACGGCGTGTTGTCTTCTGACTGGTTGGTATCGTGTTAAAGGGATAGACATTTAACTTAATAAAACTTACTGTTCAGTTGACAAATTAGTGAAAGCAACAGAAAAATCAGAAAAAGGGTTTAGATTTAGAGCTGATACTGCGTCTCAGCTACTTAATGACACAATAACTGGACCAGGCGTTTCCTCCATTTCACAGATTTGCAGAGATGACCCTCCACAGAAAACCATAAAAAAGACACAGAAGCGGAGGGACGCTGACATGAAACTGTAGCGGGGCAAATTAAACTGTAGAGGGGCAAATTAAACTGTAGAGGGGCAAATTAAAGTGTGGCTGCGCTAATTAAACTGTGGCTGCCACAGTTAACTACACGAATGTGAAACCTTGTAATTAAGCGCAGTTGTCAGGTGGTAGCCAAGTTGCTGGTGAGTGAGCCAGTGATTACGACATCAGAATGAAGTGCTTGGTGCCAATCTCCTAATGTAAGTGAGACTTCAATGAACCTCCACATACACAACGGGTCAAAAAAGAAGAAGAAACACTGACAAATATTAGAAGAAGAATTCAGCGACTTTGATGACAAAGCAGTTTTAGCTTTAAAAGATGATAATGGCATTTTTGGATTAAAGATTTGAGCATGTTTATGCTAGACTTTCCCTTAGAGTTTTACCCTTGGCAGAGTGGAGAAGCGCCTGAAATGACATTAGGACCATGTGACTCAAACAAAACACGCTGTCACGTTAGAATGTATCTGGGGAATGTCAGAATTAGCCAACAATAGATTTGCTATCAGAGCGCATTGTGTCCTACAAGAACACGTGGTGTGTGCGTGTTTATGCGCGAGGAGGATTTGAGCTCGTAATCCCGCAGACGTCCGACGCCAATTATGGCGTGACCTTAATAAAGAGAGAGATTAATTTCGCTTATTGGGAATTTCAACCATTAAAGTCACCCTGAACCCAGAGCCCAGAGTCAGATGACAACTGAACAGCGGCGTTATTTTCACCCATGTTACACACTGCTATGACTGCATGTGTGTGTGTGTGCGTGCATGCCCGCTAACGTGCATGTGCGTGATGGACACAACAGAATGGGCTTGGCTGAAGAAGCAGTACTTATCCGCCAAGGACAATCTCTGTCTGTCTGTCAACACACACACACACACACACACACCATTGGTAGTTATGTTTTTGTCACCTCATCCTCCACTCTTTTACTTTCTCCTCTCAAGTGTCCTCTCATCATTTAGAGCCGGTCAAGTGGCCTTTTCACATTTGATAAGAGAGTCACAGTTAAGCCCCTTCTCCTCTCCAGTTTTTTTCTTGCCTTCTTTGTTTTTTTGGCGGGGGGAGAACTTCGAAGGACTGAGGAGGCGGGAGAGGTCAGAAAAGTGATGTTTTTGCAATTGCTGGAAAAATCTGATGAAAAGTAAGTATATAAAGTTTAAAAAAAAAGATGAAAAACATCACTTAAGAGCTACAGACTCTGCTGAATGCCAGGAAGTAGGATGAAGATATGAGAAAATAAAAAGATATGTAGGAATGAATGTCTATGATTGTCCCTGTCTTTATATGTTGTACTGTTCAGCAGCAGCAGGATACGCTGACGACTTGTTATTGATGTTTCAGTTAGTGAGCGCCGTAATTCATATGTTTGTTTTTTTTCTCCCCCCCCCAGGCACTAAAGTCTGTCAAACGACTTGAAGCCGATGGCACTGCGACAATAGCTGATTATTATACTTCCATCTGTTTGTCGGGGCGTCATCTTAAATGGCCTCTGTTCAGTCTGAGTCAGCACAGACGCAGCGGAACTCCGGGGAGAACAGATGTGCTCCATCACCGATGTGCCGCCGGTGAATTATGGTCATTGTAGTTCTCTAACTGTGTCTTGAAAAATTCATCAGAGAGCTTCGAGCACCGCGGCGCCCAAAATGTGTCCAGACGGAAACAAAACAGTAAAAACGAGGCAGGATCCAGATGTAGCTGGAGAAAATAGTGATAATTCACTTTTTACTGGACTTTTGAAAAAAGGAATTACTATTATTCTATTCAACAATCATGGGGATTTTAAGGGTTTTCTTCACTAGCACAGTACTAGGACCAGCAATACCCCTACATAATCACACACAAGTCTAGATTTACCATATGGTTACTTGTATAAAGTTATTTCCTCTTCCTGCTTAGGTTATATGGGTGTGGAAAGGTGTTTCTCCTCCTTCTTCTCCTTAGTCAGACAACACAAGTGAACACAAAATTCAGTTTTTAAATGAAGGTTTTTATTATTAAGGGAGAAAAAAAATCCAAACCTACCTGGCCCTGTGTGTACTTAGACTTTATTTACTGAAGCGTAATTCCTGTTTTTACAAAATAATAAATTGCCTTTTGGGTAAAATGGGTATATATTAGGGATGGGACTTGATTAAAACAAAATCTAATTAATTACAGGTTTTGTAATGAATTAATCACAATTAATCACATAATATTTGCCTCAAAAGCAACATTTATTTTATGTAAATGAATTTTAGTTGCTATCTGTAGCACATTTTCATCAGTGTTTCCGATGTTGACTTACTCATTTTCTTCCCCGTGAAGTCAGTCATTTGTTCGGGTTCAGGTTAATTGTATTTAACGTGTTAACGTCCCACCCGTAGTATATACATATGTATCTTAGTACCAGTATATAGTTTTAGTTTGGGGACTGTATTTCTCTTTGTTGCAATAACGATGATGCAACAGGAAGCTCCTACACCGATGTAAGGGTATTTCTTTTACCCTTTGGATTCACTAAAGATGTTTGAAGTGATCACCCTCTATTCGTTTGAACACGAAAGGAAGTCTAGTCTTGGTCTCCCTATCAGACCCTCAAACATCTGAACAAGTTTGCTTTCGTTAATCATTCTAATATCTTATGAAAACTTTTTCAGATCCAAAAGCACCTCTAACATTTGACACCTTTATGTTCCCGTTGGTGCTGTAGAGGCTGTTCCTGTCCATTCTTTAAGCTGGAATAATAGAATAGGCATATTGTAACACAACACTCTCAGTCAGCTGGCTGACAGATTGTTCTTTGTGCCACCTGACAGGTGGAAACAACACACAGTTGATTTTTTTTCAAGTAATTAGTCCTTCAGGCCATGCAGCAGCACAGCGGTAATTTACAGTTGCATGCTGTTTGTGCAGTAATAGTGTTATGTTTCCAGTGTGCCTACTGTTGCTACTGTACAACACAAGCGTGTGCATGCATCTTTATATACAAACTTAAATTGTGCCGTTTTTTTTGCATGTATATTGCCTACAATTCAACCTCATTCTTTAGCCCTTCATCTGCAAGTGGACAAATGTCATTTCAGCGTAACTCGTCTATCAAATATAGCTCCGTGGGCAAATTCCTGCTCGCTCGTTGCTGCTTAACATGCCTCTGCACACCGGTCCCAGAAACACTCTCCAGCCTTCCCCAGAGTTAATAAGCTTGTTACTCCCCACTGATTCTAATATTGTCTTTCTCACCACTAGCACGAGAGCCTGAAGCTATTAATCCATGGACATATGGATTTTACAACTGCTAGTATTTCATCTCCCGCAGCATTTATTGCATCCAATGGTAAACACTCGACGGCAGCCACAAAAGCAATAACACATACTGTATTGAAATGAGAGCAACTCGAGTATGATATGTAGATTTTTTTTTTTTTTGCTCAGATCACAGTGAAATCATTTTTTTTGCATTCACCAGCGGTTGGAAACATCTGGATTCAGGATTCGAGAGCGCGGCATGTGTTTTCATATTTCCCCCCCTATTCACATTAAGTGCACAGCTAAATTGCATAAAATAAGGGGCTCACACGGCCCCGGACGACAATGAATAATGGGGATAAAGGCAGGGAGAGCCTATATGGTAATGGCCATATTTACAAGGACCATCAATCATCTCCAAACCGCCAGCAGCCTCATCCCTCATAGGATGGAGAGAGAGAAAAGGGGCGGGAAGCCTTCAAAACAAACTGCTTCTTCTTCTTTTCTAGTCGGTCACTCTTTCTCTCTCTCTCACTCTCTGAAGTTCAAATTTAGCTTTTAGGAAAATCAATAACGGTGGAAAATGATGAAGTGCAATCCTGCTGAAAGTTTACCAGCCTACTATGTTGTTGGTTGTAATTAACCAACAGGCTGGATCACATGACAAGCTGCACAAACATTGACTCCTGAGATAGTCAGTTACATGATTCCTGGCCCTGAACATTGGCTAAAGGTGAGAAGACAAATAACTAGCTTAATGAGGGGAGATCAGGTTGACATTTGAGAATGTGTCAAACTCTGTGTTCCAAAAAGAGATCAATGCCTCTCAGAGTTGACTGGTTAACATAAGACCCTGGGGACATAAGGATGACCCCATACCATAATACACATAGAAAAGTTCCCCTTTTCTTTCAATTTCTTCTTTCAAATGTTACATTTTAGTATATTTGGCTCATAGCATCAATTCTCAATTAACATGTTATTCTCTGAGGATATCTCAGAATTTATTGGTAAGCAGGATTTAAAGGTCAATCTTGTTGCTTTTGGTAGGTACTTAGTAGGTTAAGTTAATTATTTTAATGTGATAGGTACACATACAATCAACATTTAGGTAAATATTATATTGTAATATAGGCCAAAAAACATTAAAATGTGATGCATGTAAAGGGATTACATCTGGAAGAGATCAAAGCATTTCTTTCTTTTTTTTACTGTAATTTAATTTCTATGAATTCATTTATAAATGCAATGACAATGTATAAGCATCACATCACATGACTGCTGGGAGATTTTGACACCATAATGGAGAGTTCTGCAAAACCACAAATTCTGTTCAATGCCAGCCCTTTTAAAGGATCATTTCAATTTTATCACACCTTACCTTATTTATCGTTTCAATCAGATGTTAACCAAAGCTTTTGGCAATGACAGCACTACCACATAAAGTTTGACAGGGCAAGAAAAAGTGCTCATGCAGTCAGAAGGTATGGCTGCTAAAAGATTATGGTTTTGGTTTAAAAACTGTTGACGGGACATGAACTCATGTCTCAACGTCTCTACGGCGTCAAAGTAAACACTGGTTTATGAGTGCACACCAAAAACGGGTTCATTGGGAACAAGAAACCGCTCAACTAGAAGTGGCGTAACACACACGCACACACTTATAGGTCAGGGAGAGAGAGAATTTGTGGATTAATTAGAAAAACAATGGGTGGACCTTTTCAGGTCGTGCTCTAAAGCTCAATGATTTAAAACCTTAAATGAATGGCCTCTAATGATTAAGTGAGAGTCACAGAAACAAAAGCACCTGTTACAGAGAATGAGTGAGAGAGGAAGATAAGGAAAATGGATAAGGAGCAGATAGAAGATGGGATGAGAGAGAGAAAGAGTGAGACAAAGAAAGCGGGTATGAATCAGGGAAGGAGCAGAGGCGCTGGGAGGTTGACGCGTGACACTTCAAGACGGAAAAAAGGAATGCCCTTGGGGATTGCCGTGTTTGTAGTTGACAAACAAACAGATACATGGACACTGAGAGAGAGAAAGAGCAAAGAGATGACAGAAAGAGTTCCAGCAAGAACCTGGATCAGAGAGAAAAAAAAGTGGGTAAGAGATATCAGGTAGATCAGAGACACACACACAGAGAAAACAAGGAAGGGAGAGAGCGCAAGTTTCAAAGAGAAGATGTTAGAGAGACAGAAACACAGAATATTATAAGGAGCCACAGTGAAACAAGAACCTACAGCTCCTGAAATCCAACTTTTCAACAAGTCCTCTAACCTTAACTACAGGGGGAAAGTTGTTTGCCACAACCTTTAAAAATCACTCATATGAGCTTTTTGTGATCCAACACTCCTATTAACACAATGACTTCATCTGTCAGAGCCAGGCCCTGAATCCCAACCTTTGCTCTCGCCATCATATCATACCACAGCAGCAGAGTGATTGATTGGACAGTTGCAGGGGCAAGTGTGCCAATCAAATCCAACTACTGACAGGATCTATCCATTGACATGGAGTCTCCATGGGTCAGAGAGATGTCGATTGGATTGACATGATCTATCCCTTGAGGACGGGAAGCCACTCTGCTGGGTCAGAGTCATTGATTGGTTATATAAATCCTGTCTGTTTCAGGATTTAAAGATTATGTTGTCTGTTTTTAAGGTTTTGAACAGCCTGGCTCATCTGTACCAAACTGAAGCCCTACATGTTCCGCTACAGCACTCAGGTCAAGTAATGAGATGCTCATAGATACATGGTCAAAGCCAGAGGCAACCAGGCCTTTGAGGCAGCTGGCCCCCAACCTGTGGAATAGCTTCCTTTTGCATATTAAGGCCCCATCCACACGACAATGGAATTCCGTAACTTTGACAAACTTTCATGCCAATTACGCCTTGTGTAAAGACAGCTCAGGCATTGTCGGTTACCCATTCTGGTATTTTCTGAACCACAGGTTCCGGAGTGGAAAGATCTGACAATGCTGTTGTGCAATTGCAGTGTATACCTGTCATTGTTGCTAATGGTAAATGTCAGATGCACCATTCAAATGCTGGTGTGACCATAGTCCATGTAGAAGATTTTCTATCCACCCTGGAACTCATGTCTCTTTCATGGGGCTTTTTAAACTATATCCATACAGGAAGATCCAATATTTAATGTGTTTATTGCAGCTAGCATTGATGCTAATGAATGTATTTGTTTCCCATCTTTTTCCTGATCCCGATCTGCACCTATTGGTGCAGCATATGTATTACATCCTTGTTACTCCTTATCACTCATTATTGTGTTCCATGTAGATAAAAAATACTTCTGGCAACGTTGCATGGACATAAAAACTTTGGAATCCGCAAATAAAAATCTTATCTGCCATTGTCGAGTGGACAGGGCCTTAAAGGGCCCACAACTTAGAGTTCTTTAAATCACTGCTGATCTTCATTTCATGACTGACTTTCTGACAAATCTCTTTTACTCTTTACTTTGCGTATGGGTTTCTCTCTTTTTTTTTTTACTCTTATTCATTAACTCCTGTCCCTCCTGGGTTAAGAAACTGCTAAAGTTCATGTTTAAGTGGAACATTATTGGGATAATGAAGGGGCTTAAGAACAAGTAATTGCAACATTCCTGGTCCAAGTCCAGCCTTAGAACACTTTTTAAAAACATATTTTGGTTCCTGGTGGTTAGTACAACGAACAAACATCCTTATCGGAACTTCATTTCAAATGACGCAGTCAGATTGGATTTCACTTCAATTCATTTCAATGTGGAACCGGCAAAACATATAGGCTAGCACTTGCAAATAGATCCGTGTCTTTTACTTCGCGCAGCATTCACTGCAGTGATAGTGCTCACTGCAGTCAAATTTATATAGTGTCTGCGGCGACCTTTGCATTGCCTACCAAGTTCACAGGTAAAGAAACAGAGATGTGGAATTGGTCAGTGGTCTGGAGTTACATCTTTACAATTAAGAAGCTGCAACAGAACACTGCAGAGGCCTGATCGCAGGAGAAAGAGACAGAGATAAAGAGCCCTGTGAGTCAGCCAGTGCAGAGGTTTTCAGTATCCCAGGACCCTTCTTTACTGATGCTAATTACAGCAACGATCAGAGGGAGACCCCACCCACCCAGTGTGGATCCGGGCCAGGACCCAATATCACCTGAGGGGGAGGAGGAGGAGGAGGAAGGACAAAGAGACACAGAGGAGTACAGAGGAAAGGGTTGGATGGACAAAGAAGGGGAGGACTGTAAAAATGAGAAAGAAACAATAGGGGGGAGAATTAAGAAGTAAAAGGAAAGGACAGAAAAAGGTAGGTGGGAGGAAAGGAGGGAGGGGGAGAAAAGACAAAGTAATAAAAGACAAGGAGGGGGTAAAGAATAGAAATAGGATGAAGGGAATATGAGGAAATAAGAACTTAGTGTAAGATGAGGGAACGAGGGGTATTTCTGTGAAAGAATGAGAAAGAAGAAGAAAGTTAAAGAAACGGAGGAACCTGAGGAGGAAGGTGTAGGGAGGATGCAGGAGGAAAAGAGGTGAAGGTGGAAGGAGGGCGGAGGGACGAATGTGGAACGACAAAGGAGGAAGGAAGGACTAAATGGCAGTGTGGAGGATGAGCGGAGGGAGGCAAGGAGAAGGGTGGCGATAAACTGTGTGAAAACATTTGCGGAGGGAGGGGATGAAAGCGAGCGAGTGAATCAGCAAGAGACAAAGGCGCGGAGGGCGATCACAGGGGGAGAGAGGGAAGGGCGGGAGACGAATGGAGAGATCAATCACCAACGGCCCTGACGTGGTAACGTCGAGAGGAGTCAATGGCCGTCACTTTCTGTGGAAAACCCTCCACTCGTCTCTCTCTTCCGTCTCAGTTTATCGCTTTCTTCCTCCCTCCCGTCTTAACGACACTTTACATCTCTCAGCTTTTTAATGCTGTTATATTTCTCATCCTCTTGGAAAGTGCTGACCTATGCAGAGATAAATAGGAATATTCCCTTAAGAGCCATTAGAGGCGAATACAAGCCAATGTCCTGTCTGTCGATGCTCTTTGGATGACACTTGAAGCATATTATGCAACACAGGAACTCACAGTGTCACACGAGCAGAGGGAGTAAATTTTACATATGAAAATGCAAAGGAAACACCCCAAAAGCCACAAATTGGCCCAATGCTCGGTCCAATGACGTACATTGATCGTAAGTGTATACCTGAGGATTCAGATTCTCAAATTAAGAAATATATATATATCAGTATTATTATGTGTGTTCCTCTTCTGAATTCTCTCACAAACTGGAAGTCTCTGTTTTTAGATTTCGATAACAGATTTAGTAACAGCAGAACAATGAACATTAAATTTCTACAATTTCCCAGTTTAATATTTTTATTTTCATGGTCTTATATAATAATTAGCTGCATTTATGATCCAAAACCACCTAGGTTAGACCTGTAGCAGCAACAATGCAGTCTGCCTTCTCACACATTCACTTTGCAAAACCCCTTTTCCTGCCCACCCTACTGAAACACCCACTTTGTTGCGATTGACCCCTCGCTGAAGGAAATGTCCCGCCCCTCAGAGAGCTGGGGTCAATCAGAGGAACAGAAGTCAAGTACATACAATCCAGAAGGAGGGGGGGAGTGACTACATGGATCCAAGGGTGGTAATTATTAACTCCCACTCCTGCTGTAACATCACAACAGGAGCTTTTCCTAAGTAGCTTGTGTTCAGCAGCACTTACAGACCATGACAAAATGGGTGGGTGGCCTTATTTCTTAGTTTGGTGTTAGCAGGAGATCTAAATATTTACACACAAGCACAGATAAAAGTGTTTTTTTTCATATTCGGGCCCCTTTAAGTTCAGGAAATAAACATAATGTTGTCCTTTAACTCCCATTTTAATTAATGTCATGAATGGATGTAAAAACATGAGGAGGCAGACTGGAAACTCACAGTAAGCCCATTTCCACAGTATTGATGACCTTCTGGGTGGGTGTTTATTCCTGCTTTAATCGCTCCCTCTCTATTCACACCCCTTCCTCCTTCGGTATGCTCCAGTATTTTATTATGTATTATATGTTTTCATAACTTGATATGTGAACGAGTAGCCTTGGCGAGACACAGTGGTGTATTTACTAGTATTTCTATAAATTTAAAGGAGTAAAACAGTCTCTCTGCCAGAATATGGTCCCCGGGGAAACGTTTGCTTTATGCAGCGAATCATCAGTTCTTTGGTTTATGGATGGTGACGACTTTGCCACAGAAGCAGAACATTTTCTGATGGGTGTTTAAAGCCAGTTGTCAAGACATGACAACGCGAAATGCTGTAAACCTTGCCTGTGGGTCGTTGCTCATCATCATCATCACATTTCCATATAACGACTTTAACATTCGGGTCAGTTTGGTCTTGATTTAAGTTTAAATTAAGTATTTTTTCTGTAGTAAAACACAATTTTTGATTTTTGTTTCAATGTTTCTGCAATATTTGCTTTGTAACAGCAACATCAATCAAATCTGACACTTTTGTAATCATCTCACATGTTGTAGATTTCTTTTGATATCATGTTTAAGCACATAACCTTTGTGGTTGTATAGATTTTCCATATTGATTATCATTTATATCAGGAAAAGTGAAAAAATAAGCATAGGGCTTAAGTGGCCAAGTAATTTGATGCTGAAAAGCATCATATGATGTGTTATAGTGGCAGTTACACAACCTGATTTATTCTATCAAGTGAAATTCACTATTTGCACTAGCAGCCAAATTAGCTTCTTTCCAGCACAAGCATGCTTTCATCTATCTATAGTTAAGCTTTTTATTTTTTTGCAGTGTATTAGTCCTTGTGGGTGATGTGGCACGGCTCATAACAGCCTTCATTTTCTCATGTTATCACGTTGTAGCCCAAACCAGGACGGTCTGCAGGTCGCCCGTATCTGGGATACAATTTTCTTCAGGTATTGAACACACAAGCAAATCATCCACATGAATCAGGGTACTCCCCTTTGGGGAATACAAGACCGGCTGAATAATGCGTCAGTGACTCTGAAAATTCTTGGGGGACTCTGATCCAAGTGTATTTTTTACTTTCACATGCCCCAGGACCAGGTTTGACAAACACTGCACAAGAGAAGGGGGAGGGGCTTCAGCTGAAGTACACTGACTTAAAATTAATGACCAACAATAATATTTGAATCCATAGATTTTTTATTTTGTGATTATGGTATATGTACATGCTCAGAAAGTGCTATTTTAATGCATGTTTTATGGATTTTCTTGTGCATGTGTGTGCTTCTTAATATACTGTTTACTTCTCACTTGGGCACACACATACGTACATATATCGTGAAAAAAAAAAAGGTCATAACACTTGCTGTCATTCACTTTCACTCTATCTCAATTGTCGCTCCCAGGAGATCACACAAAGTTCAGCTGAAACTGACACCAGATGATGTGTGTGCGTGTGTGTGTGTGTCTATGTCTGACCATGAAAGCTTGCATGTTTATGTATCCACCTGAGAATACCTACACATGCTTCTCTGTGCACACCGCTGTCTGTGTGTGTGTGTTCTTGGCTGACACTCTGACAGAGATGGATGAGGCGAAGTCGACCCTGCGAGCGGCCGGTGCGCTTTTGCGTCAGGCACCCCTGACCTCGGCGAGGCCGGCAGTGGCGGACACGCTCTCCCACCGTGCATTAGTTAATGACCAACTGCTGTCTTCCTGCAACACGGGTGTTTTTTTTTTTTTTTTATAGTCGAGAAGAGGCGGTACACGTGTGTGCGTGTGTGAGATGGAGTGCGTAGGAGCAGATGGGTAATGGGCTGGAGGGAAGGGTGAATCGACAATGACTTGACGAATTTAAACAACCCCGGAAGACTCTTTGCTCGACTCTTCGCTTGGGTCCCATCCAGAGTCGCTGATATAAAGAGGACGAATCAATGCACTTCCACATTTATTATCAGAAACACTTCACAGCTCTATGTGTGGTGGATTTAAACCTCAGTTTATCATTAGGTAATAATTATGTCTGTCATGTTAGGGTTAGACTGACAGAGTATTTTAGCCGTTATTGTGTCATGGATATTCCACCTGATCACAGCTGTATTACTATCATTAATTTTTTTTTTTAAATCATTATAGTATTTGTCATACCTATTAGACCAAAAATGTTGGTTTGTTCCAAAACCTGCTGATATCAGGGCCATGGAGCTCCATCAAAGTTAAAAAATGTCCACAAGCCATATGCTGTAACTACTCGGTAGAGAAAATGCATATTAACTTGCCACTGAAAATAGTCCCGAACAACTGTACCGTTTATTCCTGTTTGAATGACATTTGCTAAAAATTAAAGTGCCCATGGAGCTGCAAGTCTAAAAGTCAGAAACTTTTTTCCCCTAAACTATATACACTTAAATATTTAGTTTAGACTTTTGTTTGGGCATCCTCAACTTCTCTTAACTTTCTAATTTCTGCATGTGATTTAATTCTGTGGGACATTTACTAACATTCTTGCCATGCCAGAAATGTGACTTGGTCTTTTCCGGGTTGTAGAAACAATGGCGCTTTTCTGTATGTGGTGTTTAGGGATCCTTCAAGGCATATCCGTGAATATGAAAGTGAGTCTATATCTTTTAAATCTTTGTGTAAATAAATTGTCTGTTATTGTCTGTCATTCCTCTGCTGCGAGGAATGACTAAATTGCTTTAAATGACTAGGAACATTCTTACAAAGAGTAATCCATTACCACACGGCCACAGACAATTTATTAGTGAACCTTTTGCTAAGCCACAAAGTTTTAAATAATATAGACTTACCTTCCAATCCATGGATATATATAAAGACACATACAACTTGAAGCCCTTGTTGAGAATGTTGGTTGGTACCTGGGAGGATGCCTTACAAATGCAATGCACAATGCCCAATGTAAACACTGGGTACAGAAAAGCGCTATTGTTTGTACAATTGGAGAAGACCAGGCCACATTTCCGGTGCAGCAAGCAGTTGGAAAGACCCATTCCAGGGTTTAGGAACACTTCATGAATCAGACTTGGTTTTCTTAGTAGATTACGCTAAGGTCTATCATCAAGAACCTTTGGGAAGATGTTGGGGAATGAGGCCCATCGTGTGTGTGTTTGTGTGGGCGGTTATAAGAAAGAGAGATGAGCAAGGTACAGGGAGGAAGCTCCTTTAACCTACAGGTCAATTACATGTCATATTGTGCAAGATGGGTCTCATAAAATAAGAATCTGTGTGTCAGTTGAATTACACGCTGTATTCTGATAGGATGGTTTATAGTAACAAATTTTAGCTGCAGTCGCCTCTATGTATTGTCATCTTTAATCTGGGACAGCCCAAAATCACGCTGCATGTGGGAACCTTTAAACAATGCAGGACGGAGAAAGAGGAGATGGGAGAGAGGACACCTTACCTTCTTTGAGCCTAATTGCTTCTCTTTTTTTCCCCCTACGCTGTTCTCTCCTCTCATTCATCTTTAAACATATGGAACGAACACCTCTCACCTCCTTTCTCCTCCTGTCCCTCCTTTCTTCTCCTTCTATCGTTGGCACAGTGCTGAGCCAGCACTTCTGCCTCCTTCATCCCTCGCTCCCTCGAAGCCACGGCAGTGGGACATGGAGCACAATGCTAATCAGGCTCCCCCCGCTCTCCCATTCGCTCGCACGAGAGAGAGAAAACCCCGTCTAACGAGTGTCAGGAGTCGTAAAAAGAAACAAACTTTGCCTTTTATCCACCTCATTTTTCCGCCTCCTGTCCCTCAAACGCTTCCTCTGTCTCCTTTTTTTCCCTTTTGTTTTATGCCAGCTCCCAAATGAGGCAATCAACAGCCACGGAACTATATTACGGTATCATTTTTTTACAGCCGTACTTTACAGCCATATGTCATTTACACTGTAGTGTTTTCATCTGCAAATTGACAACGGTGGAGTTGGAGTGAGGCGGTGATAAATCAGGCGGATATCGTTGTGTTAATGCTGTCTTGGGTTTGAATCATCTCATCCCACTGTGTTGTCCATTTTTAAGGTCGCACACACAATAAAGTTTTAACTCTTCTTATCGATGGGGTCTAATCATTTATTTGGGTTTCGCAAGTTTGCCACTTCATTCTGGAACAAACTATATGGATATATTTATGGTACAGGTACTTTCCCTGATTTACCCATAAGTTGCCCTCGCTCAAGCTCACAAACTAAACAGATTTCGCAGCCACATTTCAGAGCATCAATTATTATTTGGGGAAATAAATCAAGCATATACTTAACCAACATTTACAATTTAAAAAATAAACTTGATTAAAGCTTGTGTTAGGATGGCATATGAACCTTTTAAGGCACACTGTACCCTGAGAGTTAAAGGGGAGCAGCGGGGGGTCATTTACGGCAATACTAGGCATCAGTCTTCTGTTTCTATGTGCAAATAACATCAATTATGGTCTTGAAGATGGTCCACATTGATTGAAACAATGCATAAGCCAATCAAAGCATGAGATATGGAGATAGCTAGCTTGAAAGCCAATGAAGACTGACTACAAAAGTTTGACCACCTTTGGTTTGAATGTCAGCAGTGCAACCCAATGGAAAATTCCCATGATGAGACCATCCATATCTAATAGCCAATAGCCAGGACTTTCAAACGACATGTGACATTTGTGAACTGTGCTACTTACAACTTGGCCATACCATTTTCGCAAATAAGACTGAAAAGGGGGCTGCATATTAAGAAGTTAATTACTGTATTATTGTAGTATGCCTAAATTGACACATTTGTGGTTTTTAGGACCTAAAATTATCTCATTCAAATTTTCTCCTCTCTCAAGCTACTCTCTGGAACAAGAAAAAATGCAGATGAGTCTGACTGGCTGAGTTGAAAAGCTGTGAATGGTGGTGACTGTGTAAGTGTGACATCACAACTTAACTGAATTCCTGATGGCTCACTTAAAATGCAGTTTCTGAATATGGGTGGTTTAAGCAACATTTTGAAATATATTATAGTCAAAAAAGCAATTAAAATCTTATTCTCTACTATGGGACCTTTAAAAATAAGTCATTCTAAAGCCATTCTCGGCTCATCAAATCACCTGAAGTGTTGTAGATAAAACTGTCAGTTACCTGAAAGACTGTCCGTAAGACGGAAGCGTGAGAAAGAACCGTACGACTTCGCACGCTTCCCACATCGGCAGTGGCATAAAGAGCAGCAGGAAAGGAGGAGCAGAAGGCCGCGAGCCACGGATAATAATACACACTGACTTTTTTAATATTCAAAAGCAGTATTTGTGAATGTTTTACAAGGCAGGACGTGGCTGTAGCTCAGCAAACAGACACAAGACACATTTATTTACACTCGTTTCTCTTTGCTTTTTCTTGGCAAACATGACGTGTCACAAAGTCTCCAGTCAACATAATATCTCCCAACTTAACCATGACTCTGGTGGCACCCCTACACCGAGTAATGCAAACACAGACAGGCGGCCGATTGCAAATCCGACTTCAAAGACTCATCAAGGCAACACGATCGTCCCGAAATGACTTGAATGTGAACCGGCCATGCGGCAAATGCTTTTCATTTCGTGACATTAAAGAGTCGCCCGTGGCGGGTGTCGGCGTGCTCGCGAACAAGGACACGCGACGCGCGGGAAGCGTGTGTGTGTGCGTGTCCTGCAGCGGTTGTGTTGTCACCATCTTGTCACCAGATTCTGGATGACACTACTAATTAGGCGCTCGGCGACAGACAGGCAGGCCGCACAGCCAGAGATGTTTCGCCCACAGACACACACACACTGCCTGACTCAAGGGGTACCACTGTCGTCGGGACAGGAAACACCCTGAGTGCTTGGACAACCTGAGGCACCATGGGGACCCGCATGCTGCTCGTTGCCTGGGGCGACGCACAGCGGGAGTCGCTGGCGATGTGGTTTTATCTCCCAAACCTCTCACCATTATTCTATAGCTCTCCTCTCTTTTCTTCCCATTCTATCTCTCTCTCTCTCACTATCTCCGATCTGTGTCTCTCTCACTGTGTAATCATATCCTTTACACCATAGGCTCCCAATCTAATCTCATGCATCGGTACTCTTTAATTAAACTGATTTGCAGAGACTCTCTCCTCCAGTCTGTCCTCGATTCATTCATGGCCCCATACTAAAACACGCACACACACACTTCTGTGTAGCAGTACATCCTCATCCCCCTACGTTCTTGTTGGCAGCGCTGCAATCAACTGAAATGCCACGTATAGCTGTGTGGAAATGTTACTCCTAATTGTTTCCCGTTCTCATTGAAGCGGCCGTTCCCCCTGTCGACTACAATTGCCGAAAACGGCGGCGACCCCGACAATAAGCGTGACAGCGGGGCGGAAGTCGTCGGGCTCCTCGTTTTTGTTTTTTTTCTTTGTCAGCTGAAATTGTAACCGGTGATAATGGGGTTATCCTAACAGAGCGGTGTGTTCACACTTTTTTTTTTTAAAACCTGCTGCAGCTAATCACAGCAAACAAGAGAAAACACACACGCGCACAGTTTGTACAGTAGCTCCGGTACCTCTGAATCACAGATAATAGAAAAAAAAAAAAAAAAAAGAGTATGTCGCTCTCTTTCCCGCTCTTCCTGGCTTTTTATAATTTCCTCTTTGTTCACCTGCTTATCTACCTCCTCCTCTTTCTCACGCCGTTCTCTCGCCCCTCTTCTGAGGGATTCAATTTCCCTCCAGCTAGTAAACTGCTCTGTAATTATACAAGCCGCTTTATTGAACTGGACAGGGATATTTCCCTTTATGCATTCGGAGACGGGGGCCTCCCTTTACAAAAAAAAAAAAAAAGAAAAAAAAAACCATCAGGACAACCCCATCATCTCCAGCCTGGACTGTGATTTCCTCCTACATCCGTGCATCTGTTCATCCGTCGTTCCTCCTCTCCCAGTCGTCCATTTAGTGTCTCTCTTCCTCCCCTCAGTCAAGCGGGTCAGCTTGTCTGGCCCGCCGCTAGCGCCTCATTTATTGCCGTCGTGTGTCTCCATTACACTGCAGCAGAGCGGGGCTGGCTGTGAGGGTACAGAACCGAGTGATAAAAACTCAGGGCTGCATTAACCGGGAGGATAAAAGTAAGTCGCTCAATTTTACTGAAGAACCAAAAGAGTTGAGTGCGGTTGAGCGAGTGATTTACTGAGGCGTTCAGGTGCAGATCAAATTAAATTCTGTTTGGAGCGTGCGTTGCTACGCTGTTTACATGCACAGGTGTGCTAGAAAGAGATTGTTACTTGTTTATATATATTGCTTCTGTGATGATGTGAAGTCTAACAATCAAATAGAGTCAACTTTGCTCTGTGTAGATTCTGTGATGTTGGAGCCGGCCTGACTGAGGCAGTTAGACACACACCAGTGCACAGGAGTCAGAGTTTTTTTTTTTTTTTAAAAAAAGGGGGGTAAAAATACATCAAAAGGATTTCGGTGAAATATTTCTATGCATATGGCTCATATGGCTAGAACAAATAAAGGTACCAGGAAATACAGCAAAACTTCTAAACCAAAGCTCCTTTTTTATGCCATTTATAACATTGCTCCTCACTGGAGCTCCAGAAAGCACAGGTCTTTTTAAGGTTTTAAGGTTTGGCTCATCTCGTGAATATTCATAAGCCTCTCTTCTGATTGGCTGATTCTTTCACTCTGAAATGTGACTTTGGGGGAAGGTGGGCCATGCTGAGAACCTCTACAGGCAGAGGGGAGCTACTAGATGACATCACAAAGTCAAGGAAGTACAAACGAGCCAAGAAATGTCCATGTTTCTGTGTTTGATGCATGAGGCCATTTTTGTATAAACTCCAGACCTTATCTAGAGTAAAAGAAAATGAAAATGGCTGGTTGCATGGCAACAAATAACTTTAAAAAACATTTGTATAAAGTTGAACCATGTGGACTTATTTTTTGTAGGTTTTACTCATAGAAACAAACAGCAAAGGTGCTGTACTATTT
Organism: Lepturacanthus savala; assembly: GCA_030544235.1. Taxonomy (NCBI): domain Eukaryota; kingdom Metazoa; phylum Chordata; class Actinopteri; order Scombriformes; family Trichiuridae; genus Lepturacanthus; species Lepturacanthus savala. The sequence continues at coordinate 15,008,718 of CM060483.1, read as the reverse complement.
AGATGAGTTGTAGAACTCTGGATCTGACTTTGTGAAGGTCTCTCTTGTCTTGGAATTGACCGCATTTTTGTCTCGGACAAAGAGGACACAGGATTTTATTTCAAGACTGGACAAGACCACGGCTGCAAGAATATGACCATTAGCACGATTGGTTGTTAAAAAGCCTTCTTCAAATGCAACCAATGGCCTACTCGTAACGGATGTCACCTCTTCTTGTGGCCCCGCCCCCTTCTCAGCCACATTCCACAAAAAGCAATGAGTCAGTGAAAGTGTGTCATGCACAGTAGCTGACTGAATTGATATTACACACACAAATTAACCTGTTAAAGTCCAAAACCCTCTGATATGGGGGCAGCTTGAGTTTTATTCATATATTGCACTAGAAAGCCTCAGCTCCAACAATAAATAAAATATTTTTATCTGTAGTAAAACACATACAAACATACCGTTACAGTATCAATAGATATCGTCAGTATCATCAATACAATAATAAAATAATATAATAACAGTAGTAAGGCTGCGACTATTTTGATATTTAATTTAGGTTTGAGCTGTTTGTGTGATTATTTAATTGGGTCCTTTATAATCTCCTACATCTTATATATTCTTCATGTTCTGTAATGATTTCAACGATTTTATGGACAAATAATTTATGTTTGAACTCTTACTTATTTTGGTCAGTGTGGTCTTGTTTTTTTAAAAAAAGTACTCTAGCTGTATTTGCTCTGTAACAGCAACATTAACTGATTCTGACACTTCTGTTGTCGCCTCACATGTCACAGATTATACTGTAATCTAATATCATAACACTGTAACATTACAGATAATACATAATAAAACAACTAAAAACCCTTTGACATGCTTTTCTGTCACCCACTCTGCGGGGATGTCAATCAATCAAATCAATCTTTATTTGTCACATGTGATCAATAGTCAATATGTTCCCATCAGTTCCTTTAAGTGTGCAATAAATCAGAGTTATGTTAATAAGTAATAACTGAAAAAGAAATTAAAGATCAATATAAATGTGTATACTTATGTGATTGGATGAGGAGGGGGTGGAGCAATTTAGGGGCTGACCTCATTCAGGATCCTGTGGCCTGAGGACATGGATGTATTATAGACTTGGATAGTGTACTGCCTCTCAGCAGCACGCCAATTTTTTCCAGTGGCCAGTCATAGTACTGCCAACAAAAAATACCATTGAACCCAAAAACCCTTTTTCCCCATAGACATCAATAGTAAAAGAGAAGCCTGTAAAACTGTTGACAGGACATGCCTAACTATAACCCCTGTTAATTACTAATCTTTGTATTCCATATTTTAAGTCATGCAAAAAAAAATGTCAAAAAACCTTTCTAACAGCCTGAAAAGCCTGCGTCAGTGCAGCAACTTTCATTGAAATAAATGGTGGCCATTTTTCAGCGCTATCCAGTTCTATAATACATCCATGCCTGTGGACAGAGGCTCTTCCTGCCTGGTGTATCCAGGGTTAAGGTCAGCGGCGGCGTGCTCCTGCCTTTCTGAAGGACACTCAAGGACACTTCAGAAAAGCAGCAGCTTGTCTAAACTGGAGCTTACTTCATCAGCTCCCCAAATCCTCAGAAGAGTGGACAACTCGATTGCTGTGTAGCATAAGTATGCAAAGGATCTGGCGAACAACATGTACGGCTATAATGACTATCGTCAGTTCGATCATTACTGTCATGCAACAGGGAGGTGAAACAGGACTAATTGCTTCTTTCTCGGGTCCCGGGAGATCTCCTCTGTACGTAAATGATGGCTTCTAGAGGTGCAGGGAGAGCGGGGAGGCATGGAGGCAGGTTTTCAATAAGGTGATCAGCCTCCCCGCGTTGCTCGGCTCTCTCATTTTCCCTCTCTTTTGTTTAATTGGAGAAAAGGTGAGGCAGAGCGGGAGGTGGCGGTGGAGGAAATCCTCAGTCATTTTGTCTATCTAATTGCTGCGGGCATGGGAGGGAGGTTTTTGTAATTACAGTTAAGTCAAAGCCCCTTTAGGCTGCTGGGGGGGGATTGAGAGCAGATCGGTTAGGAAATGAGGAAATGGAAAGGATATTAAACGCTTCAATTAAAAAAAAAATAAAAGGAAGGAAAAAAAAATATGCTTTGCAGTTATTAAAAAAAAACTATCCAGCAAACACATCTGGTGTGGCATGGAAGCAGATTAAAGTATCACATTGATACAAAAAAATCTAGTTGCTAAAGTAAAATTATTAACATGATTAATCCATAGTACACTATTGTAGCTTGAGAGGAGGCTGCTCATGAGCAGATTTGTTTCTAAACAGAATTAACATTTCAGAATATAACTGCTCAGCCTTTTTTTGTGATTCTAATGGGAAGAAGGACACGACTAAAAGGTGTCATGATGATGTAAAGAGGCCAAAAGCAAATGGTTTTAACTAAAGTATGTTTCTGACAACATCTGAGGGGAGAAATAAGCAATGCAGGGACATGATCCTGATTCATATTTAAACAGCACTGCATAGGTTGATAGATCAGAGTTTTGTTCCAAGTGTGTAACAATAACACAATTTTCCAAATCCAATTTTACGTTTTGTGTTATTTTGGGTCCAGCATGATAATATAGTATGTTAAAGTGAAAGGAAAAGGTCAAATAGGGGTTGGTGTGCTGGAAAAGAAAAAATATATACCATCCACCTGCATGGTAAAATGTTTTACGTGGTATATAACAGCAAAATCAAAGGTATACAAAACAAACAAAAAAGATTCCAAAAGGGTTTACGTGTCCAAATTCTATCAGTTGTATAGTTATATGATCATAACTACTGAATGATGTAACTGCCCACCATCTACATTTATACATATATTCTCAAAGCATCAAAGTAACTATTATTTTGTGCTGGAAAATAATGAAATAAATAGGTGAATGTAAATTCTATGCATAGGGGTGGATACCTTTAGTATTTCCAATGTTTATTTATTCATTGGACGCTCTGAGGGAACAAGGACAACTCTGGCGGTTATTTTGCGGGCGATGAAAAGTATTTCTGGTTTTTGGACCGATTACAATACCAAGGCAAAAGTCTTGTTGGGATGTATAAATTCAGACAAACATTGTGTTGGTCCACAAAGTCATTGTCAGTGACAGTGGACAACCTCCAGGCTGTACATCATGTTGACATTACAGATTACAGTCGGGGAGATGTAGCTCCAAGCTCCCAGAAAGCAGTGCTCAGGTGTCCCGGGGTATAAGAACAACCTGAGTATTCTTAAATTGAATGCCAATCCCATTTAAATGGCGTTCCTTGAACAAAAACGTAATGTCAGTGTTGCATTTCCCCAGAAAGTATAAATGAAATTCTGAATCTTATATCTTCACCTGCAAAAAACTTTCTATGCATTTCCTCTGTGGGGGTTAAAGGCGATATTCATTTCGTTTTAAAAAGCCTGCTGTATATGTTACACAGTAAAAAGCAGCATGAGTTCTGCTTCATCTCTGCACGTGCTGCAAGTCCAGTAAACTATTGTAGTTCGGATCGATCTCTCTCTGTGGAGGGGAAATAATTTCACAGCAGCCGAACTCTGGTTTTCTTTTCCCCGGGCGACTCGCTGCACGCAACCTCTGTTCCCAGCGCTTCACTTTGCTGAACTTCACACATGCTAAAATGTTAAACTGTGATCCGCGCACACATACTTAAACTTCCTCCACTGACATGAGCACTCCCCAGCTCCCTGACTGACATTAATCTAACATTTATAATTCCGCTGAAAGCCCCACATAGCGCAACACGGCCCCCAAGGGGCATGTGTGTGTGTGTGTGTGTGTGCTTGTTAATATTTGAAGCTGCTGTGTTTAAAGCTTGAATGTTCACTTTACATTGACATGCTTTATATATAATTATATCAGACCGACGCTATTACAGCAATAATTATATTGTATCTCACCTTGTACCTGGTCACATCGTTTAGTAATTATGTTACACAACAGTGTTTGTGCTGCATTGTGTTTCAAGGATACAACATGAGGCGCTACTTAATGAAAAGCTATATATATATATATATATATATATATATATATACACATCAGAAATACAAACTATACATTGCTAAATGACTATTCTAGCTGCAAATGTCTGGTTTTTGGTGCAATATCTACATTACATAGGTGTATAGAGGCCCATTTCCAGCAACTATCAGTCCAGTGTTCTAATGGAACAATGTGTTTGCTCATTGCATCAGAAGGCTAATGGATGATTAGAAAACCCTTGTGCAATCATGTTAGCACAGCTGAAAACAGTTTAGCTGCTTAGAGAAGCTACAAAACTGACCTTCCTTTCATGAAAGTGAAGTTTGAAGGAAAAATGTTATTATTTCAAATACAAATCATTATTTCTAACGTCTAACGTCTAACTTTCTAACTATTTTCTGTTAGTTTCCCATGGTGGTAAATAAAAGTGAGAATTTTCATGGAAAACACAAAGATGTCTGAGTGACCCCAAACTTTTGAATGATACTATATATATATATATATATATATATATATATATATATATATATATATATATATATATAGTTATACTGTAGCAGACTAAACGTGATTTACGTGAATAACAGTCCTGCTGCCTTCAGATGCTGCAGTAGAAGCTTTTCATACAGTATAGAGCAGCAGTGTACAGCACATACATTTATATATAGATCAATGCAAACTGATTTACTGAATTTACTGCTTAACTGCATTAAAAAAAAATCTGTGTCATTTTTGGTGTTCAATTGAAATATGCCTCTCCTCCCACCTGTGATCTCGAGTAGTAATATTTTAGTAGGCATATTGATAAAATCCAATAAAGAATAGAAAATCTTTATTTTATTGGGACTATATGTCTCTGGGGCCATTTGCACCTTCCCCTCGAAATGTATTAAAGTGTTCAAGTGGTTTAAAAAATGTCTCCAAACTTTTAAGTAATAGATCTCAATAACTTTGACCTCGTACTCAGATGACACACAGAGCTAGAAATCATTTTCACAAAAGTGATATGTTGACTAATGTTTTGGTCAGAAGATTAACATCTAACCTAGGGCTGAGCGGTAATTCAACACTGTCTCTGACAACTCTTAGTAATAAGAAATTGCCTCTTTTCAATGGTCAATAATGAACCTTTCATTTATCGCCTTGATTGACAGGTCGATTTAATGATACCATTGGTTGAAATAGCTCCGGGCAAAATGACAAAATGTGGTTGAATATTTATATGATTTGATATAAAAAATGCAAAGAAACAATTGAATTTTTTTAGCAAATATTGTAAAATAACTGAATGTGACCAGGGATGTGAACTAAAATTATTAAAAATACATTTTTTCTCATTTCAGGAGGACTTTAAGCAATTAATACATAATGTATTTGCGCCTCTGTGAATGTATGTGCATGTGTGTGTGTGTGTGTGTGTGTGTGTGTGTGTGTGTGTGTGCTCTTACTGACTAATGCAGAGATACTGTCATTGAGGGTACAAGGGCATCGCTAAAAGCCCCTCTTTATGCAAATGTAGCAGGGATGACAGTGTGTGTGTGTGTGTGTGTCACCAACAGGACATACATGTATCTCATAATGATAACTTATCACAGCAAGCAGATACGCCTGATATGGAATATGAGAGACACACAGAACGTGACTTACCCCCCTCTCTTTTACATGGAGTGCTCATTAACAAATTTATTAATGGCCTCTTAATTATGTCTGCTTATCTTCTTCTGAAGCACCGGCACTGCCCCCAGACTCCAATCTCAGCTTAGCTGCAGACACACACACACACACACACTAAACTAACACACATTACAGTATGCACATACAGTATTTACATAAAACCTCACACACTACTTATGTGTGTGTGCGTCTCTTATCTTCTTCATGACAAACACACACATTCATTGAATTACTGGCATTTTTCAGACAAAATTATCTGATGAAGGTTCCTACGAGAGTCATGAATCGACTTCAGCCGCTATTCATTCCTTCCTTCTCTTTATCTTTCCCCTCCTCCTCCTCCTCATCCCCCTGTTTCGTGACATAATTGAGGGCTGCAGGTAGCTCCATCCTTCCCTTCCTCGTCTCCTCCTCCTCCCTCTATCAGTCCATCGCTCCCTGCCGCTCCTGACCCTCTTACCTCCCTCCATGCTACTACCTCTCCTCCTCTTTATCCTTCTATATCTCTCTATCGCCGCCATCTCTCCCTCGTCATTTTAGAGCTGCTTTTAGTTCTTGCGTTCCCTATCTGTCCATCTCTCTCCGGCTCACTAGGATCTATATGAACAAACCTACTCCTTCTTTACCTTCTTCCCTTTCACGCCTCCCTTTCTTCCTTCTAACCATCTGTCTCCTCTGCCCCTGCAGCGCTGTGTTAATGAATCCTCGTCGCTTTTTTAAACAAACTGAAGAATGTGCTGTGGAAATTAAGACGCTTCCAAAAATATCTTGCGTCTTAAAATATGAACTTGAATTGACTTTAAACTTAGTAGCTGAGAGTAGTTTCCCTTATTGCCCCCGTTGCCGTATCAGGTTCGCTCAACTCCATCTTCTGTCTGATGAGCCAAAAGAAAAAGGAAGTGAAGCTTTTTTGCATGGACGTTTCACTGCTGATGATCTTGCGGTGATTTTGGTGAATTTGTATGAAGAAAAAAGCAAACACCATCAATCCAGGTTAAAAACGCACTGTAATGCATGTTACTGACATTTGTACAGAGTAAAATATTCACATCTTTTCCCTGTAATGCCTTACATTACTGCATTACAGCAAAAATCAATGCATTACAGTAATTTATTACTTTTGTAACACGTTCCCAACGCTGTTGTGTTCACACGAGCAAAGAGGAAACATTGTATCACATAGATAAGCATTAGTGATTATAATTTACATCTCACTGATATAAGCCTCAGTGTTTTCTGCTCACGCCAACCCAACAAGTCCTGCTGTGGCATAAAAAAAAAAAAATGTACTGTATATCTCTGCAGATGTTCACCCATATACAGCAGGCCGCTTTCTACAAACACTCTTGGCACACATGATTTCTAAATACCCCCAGCTGCCACGCCGCAACCTGACACAGATGAATAATGGCTGTCATTTACTATGAAATGGTGCAAATAAGCACTTTCGACCTTTCGACGGGTTTGTGTGCAGCTCGGTACGCTGCCGGGTTGAAAATGGGTGTGCGAGTGTTGGAGCCGCAGCGTTTAGACACACTCCGCTGCCGAGTGCGCCTTTATATCTCCAAAACCCAAATAGAGATGTACTGATATCGCAGCTGTTTAAAGCTAAAGCCGCGCGAAACTCCCCCCGGGCTCAACGGGACCTGACAAAAAGTCGATACTCTCCACAGGCTCACACTTTGTAAAAGAGGAACCTGCGATATCCAGACGTGGTGAGCCTGAACCAAATTACCACGTTATGAAATACTCCAAATCACATTCAGACACATTAACGTGAAACCAGCAGGATACAATATCATTTACAGAGATAAATACTCATAGATCGCACTTATTCTTTTCTTTATCTCTTCATCCTCCTCCCTCTTTCTCTTGGTTACTTCTAGCTAGAGGTCAGATTTCCAGTCTGTCCTTGTCTGCTCTAATCACACCATCTCCCAATTCACTTTTAGTCCCAGGGGGACAGAGGAGGTTGGTTTACTGCTTGTTTAATGTGTGATGATGCATACTTTGTCACTTAAATCAAATGTGTATTTTATGGCTGCAAAAGCATTTTTTAACATTTAGAAACATCTCAACTTCTGTCCAGGATTTAACATCACTCTATGCTGCATATAGGTGTTGTTCAGATGTTAAACAAAAATGTGTAATATGTGTACAGACAAAAACTAATTATATCCATCAATCATGGGCACTGTCATTGCTAATGTTTTGCCTATAAAAAACTGAGTATTTAAATTTTCCATCAGCCTTTTTATTGAATCACAGTTCATTAACACACGCCTACACAGGTTCTGATGTGCTGAAGATGGCAGCTCATCATTTTTTTAATCCACAAAAAGATTACAATGCTCCTGACAAATATTATTTACCAGTGCCGTGAAGTGCTTAAGTGTCCTTGAAGAGTCAAAACCCCTGCTAAAATTCTCTCTAGGACCCAAAACCTGTGCTAAAGTGCCATTTTGGGAGCTGAACAACATGCTAAAGTGCCCTCCAGGACACAAATTGTATGCTAAAGTGCCCTTTCGGGAGCTAAAACATGCACTAAAGTTCCCTCTTCAATGGTGAAGACACCTTTTTTTACCTTTTGCCTTTTGTCTTTTAAAAAGGCTGTGCATGCCACTGTTTATTTACCAAATATAATGACTGAATATCAGACTTATTACTCATTTAAAAAGGATACAATGGAAACTATGATGATATGATGAGATAAATGGTGAAGGACAATTTCAAGAAAAAAAACACTTGGACATATAGAGGCAATCGATAGATTAAATAGATCTCTCCCTCTCTCTGTCTTGCTCTCTGTCAGAGCTGGGGTGCTAAGATGGCGTCCTGCCACAGAGTCCATGTTCTTAGAAGCTGACAGCTGAGGATTTGGCTCAGAGGCCGACCGCTGCTTGATGTGGCCAGGCCAGTGTTTAGCTCCAGCTGGAGCAGCAGGCGAGTGGTGAAACCTACCGGGGACCTCACACACAAATCTTTTTTGCACGTACGAATGTGTGATGGATCCAACTCTGTGAATCCAGCTTGTTCTCTGTCACATTTAATTCCAGCTATTTCACAGAGCAGCTTTTACGTCTGCGTCATCTCATCTTTATCAACCCACACTTCCGATAGTCTGGCGGGGAAACAGCGCCATCTTTTTACAGTATTGTTTTTCCATTTCTCTCAAATATGCTGCACTGTGTGTACATTTGAATGCCAGCAGCTTAAGGTGAGAATCGTATCTGCAGAAACTGTAAGCCCTGGTTTGAGCGTGACGTGAATTTGTGATGAAAAACGAGTCGAATAAGTTATGTCGTCTGGTTTCATTATAAGGATTTAATGCTTCTCCGCTCCGATCGAGGCATGTCCTTAAGTAGATTACCTGAACCACACGGAACATGTAATACATATGTTAAACGCATCCAGTTATGCATAGGACATGAATTAAAGGGGCAGGCGGTAGATGTTCTGTAGATATGAGTCATCACTGTAGATAGCATCATGGCTTTGAATCTGTCTTGTGACCTTTGCTGAATGTCAGCGCCCGACTGCGGCTCCATCCCGTCACTTACCACTTCAAGACGTCTAATAAAGCTGCAATGGTTTAAAAATAATGATGATAAATATCTGCGAATGGCTGTCCTTCATGGCCCAACGGCTTTAAGGGGGGCTTGCAACGTCTCAACTCGCGAAGACGGGCCTCTCTCTCCCTGCCTTCGTCCTTTAGCGTGCGCTGCTGTGACTCACGGCGTCCGCCGCGAAAACCGCGTGCCTCGTAATTTGACAAGAATGGATGAAAGTGATTTAAACCGACTCCCCGCCAACCTACAGGACTTTCATCTCGAGGATAAGTCGGATTTAGCGAGACCTCCCACTCTCCCTCTCAACATCCGTCAACCGCTGGGCGTCAAGAAGCAAGGAAATCCAACTTAGTGTAACGGGGGTTCTTTGAAGAAAAAGATTTGTAATATGTCAACAGCATATTTCTACCTGTGTAAACAACTTTCAGCATTTATTTTTTATAGTTACATTCATTTTCCTAAAGATATTAGATGTTTGAATTGGCAAAATCAAGTTTATATGACGACAATATGTCTCAGTGTTGTTGATGATGTTGCTTAATGGCATTGATGACTTTTTAGTTAATTTTATTTAAACATGACGAAATCATGCTCCACTTTGAGAAGATCATGGATGTATTATAAGGATTGATAAAAATTGGTGACAAATTAAAATCTAAAAACTTTTCTCACTTCAGGGGTTGCCCCTGTGTTACACAGCAAACTGGGAGAATAGAGTCGATGTCATGTATTATAAAATAAATAGGATTTGGGAGCTATGGGAATCTTCTCGGATTAAAATTTCAAAATACAAAGACTAATAATTGATCTTTTTTGCAGTTGGAGCTATCCTGTCAATAGTTTTTTTTTTTTTACAATGGTGATCAATGGGAAACAGGAATTAACTTCCTCTTCTTTTGTTAGTGGGAAATATAATTTCACGTGTGTTTTACCAGTGGCAATCATGAAACTCTATCTTGATGCTAATGGAGCTATTATTTCATGACACCACTACTTTAATAGCCTTGAAATGTCAGCATTCCATTTGTTCACATGATAGACTTACAGTAATGAACGGCTATAGGTGCTTTCCTTTTCAGCCTCATTCTAGGTTCCTCTCTGCAGAATTGAAATCTAATTGCCTGATAGATAATTTAATGACTGTGGTACAGCCCCAGATTTTGAGACTGTTTTTAGAGTATAGGAGACATATACATACTGTATGTGTGAGGCTTTATGTATGCATGCAGGTGTGTGTGTGTGTGTGTGCGCGCACTGGGCTTAGTAGGTTGCACTCTGGCTTGTCTCCAGTTTTACAGATTGATGGCATATTAAAGTGAAGGACGCGTCACACACCTGTGCTTGTGTACCACAGGGGAACAACACACAGGTAGACAGGGTGCTGCAATCAGCAAGGTGCCCTGCTATCACACACACACACACACACACACTTAGGAACTGACAGTGTAAGGTACCAAACATGGCAAATCCACACACAAAGAACACATGTACATTTTTGGTCCCCTCTTTCCCCTCTCTTCAAAAGTAAAAAAAAAAAAAATCTTCTCCCCTATTGGCTCAGTGGTTAACTGTTGGTGAAAGTCTGTCGACACTTGTTACTTTTTAATAGGTACACATGTGCGCGCGCACACACACACACACACACACACACACACATACATACATTTGGAAATTGACAGTGTATCTGACTTATATAATTTTCAAAGGGAGCAAACACATGACAAATCCACGCACAAAGAACACATGTATGTGCTATATCACCCAGGTTGACATCTACATGTGTATTGAAAACAAACAACATGCCCAGAAGGGGTAGATACAGTATAGTATAGATCACAACTCCATGCCCCCTGTCCTCTTTCATCATCATCATCATGTGTGTATATGTCTGTGAGCAACTGCAAATGTTTAGTGCATGTCTGTGTGTTTACCACATTTGTATACAGTAACTGTGTGTGTACATTATTATACAGTAAGATAATAAAAGGATTTCTATATGGATGACACACTCGCCTCTGTTCGTCTATAGACGCACGCGAGTTACATTATTCAGTGTTATCCATGTACTGATGTGGTGGCAGTAAATGCAGCATGCATGTTGAAGTGCTCCACGTGTCTTTAAAGAGGGAGGCAGGCAGAGGGAACAGAGGAAATGGAAGAATTGGTGAAGAGGCTACGACAAAGACTGGAAAGAGACTGAAAATAGAAGCAGGCATATCAAGACAGATAAGTGTAAAAAAGCAGGTTGGCACGCCATGATTGGTGTAAACGGAATTGACATCACAGAATTTCCCTGGGATGTTTGTCAAAATCAGTTTCCTGATGCTAAGACACACCAGGCACATCAAGAAGAATGTTTAAGGATGGCATTTTTTTCCCCACTTCAAGGATCGTTTACTATGAACTTGTCTACTGAAGCCATATTATATTGTTAAACATATGACATTATATATAATCCAATGAATTTAATGAATGCCACCTGAAAATTACAAGAAAAGTCCTTAAATTTAAGCTTCTGCAATAATTGCAGAGAAAGGTGAGTGTTACATTCCTGGGATGGTGCCAATTTATTTCTGTACCACTAGCAGATTCCGCTACAATGCGAGGAATTTGAAATGCTTTTATCTATTTCATAGCATGTTTTCTGAGTATTACATATACACTAGGGTTTAATATTTTTTTTTCCTGAAAAAGACACCAATAGCTTTTTTTTGTAATTTTTTTTAGTCTATAGGCCTTACATATATGTTTCATTAAATATTTTTAGGCATTTTTACACCTTATTTCTAACATTATTAGGGCAAAAGAATACAGTTTAGGCTATGTCCATATGGCAGTGTCCTTCACCATATTCTCCAGTTGTCTCTTAATAATAACCAAATCCTCACCATCTGTAAATCTTGTACAGTGATACCTGTTCCAAAGATAAGCAAGCATCAGCATCTACTTAATTCCTGGCATGTCGCACTAACGTCACTATTAAGGAAAATATTTAAGAAAACGGTTAAAATTCAGGCCCTTTCATCTGTAAATGGACGACTTGAGCCCTTGCAATTTGCTTACCAGGCAGGGGGCAGTAGAGGATGCAAAGCTCTTTATACTATATTATACTACACTAAGAACCTATACAAACACTTAGAAAAGCCACAATCACGCTGGCAGGCTTCTGTTTGGGATTCAACACAATGCACACTCACTGCACAACCGCAGCTTTTAATGGACAGGCTGCTTTGTGATTTTGACTTGCCCCACCGACTTGTTTTATGGATCTTAGACGTCTTAACTGCCTGGAGAGCAGAGGGTCCCAGTAAATGGCCGTTCTTCAGACTCCATAATCATTTCCGCAGGCACGCCTCAAGGGTGTGTTCTTTCTCCCCTTCTTATTTTTATTATGTACACTGATGGTCGCAGGACTTCCCGGGAGGGGGGACAGCTACTTGGTTAAATTTACCGACGAGCGAGGTTCAGAATCCGACCATGGGAACGTTCCGAATGATTTTAATTCATGACTTGATAACCGTTTCTTGAGCTTAAACGTAAAACAGAATAGAGATGCTGAGTAGAGTACATCAAACATAATTGAATTGTGGAAATTGTTTCATCATTTGAGAATGCCCGGCGCTCTCTTTGATAGCCGTCTTGAATTTGACGTGAACACTGAGGATGTTGTGGATCGGGGTCAACAGATACTTCACCTTCTCCACAAGTAAAACTCTTTCTCTGCCAGGCCTGTCACCATGTGTCACTTTTACCAATCCTTTACAGGGTCTATTAAGTTTTTCTTTTCTTTCATTTGCTGGTTTCATAGCCTGACTACAGACTAGGAAAGGAATAGCCTCAACTGTATTTTACAAATCTGTTCTAAGATCATCGAAGTGAAAGAGAGAGACCTTAATTCTTTCTGTAATCAACAAATCTTCCGGAAGGCAGCGAGTATCATAGCTTACCCGGGGCATGTCCTTGCAGGTGAATTATCTCTGTTACCATCAGGGTGTTGTTACGCCTTACCTGCTTGTAAAAAAAACGAACCGACATTCCAAATCATTTATCCCTTCTGCAGGCAGACTTCAAAATCCCTGTAGGTGTTCTACTATTATATTAAGATACATTTTCTGTAAATCATAGATTATATCATATTGTTATGTCATACTGTATGGAATTATATATCATCAGATGTATATACATTTTACATTATAACTTACGTTGTGGGGTATGTTAAGATTATGGTACTGTTTATAGTCATAGACAGAATGACAAGGCAAATGAGTGTTGATCTGTTGGTCCAGAGCACCTGTCAGTAAATCCAACACCACCCTTGGGTGCCACGCTCTCAGTGATCCAAAGCAAATCAACACATAATCAGATACAGACGCAAGCAGGAAAGCATGAACATGCAGGCTTTACCCGTAAGGCTGATTTATTCCTGTCAGTGGTGGATACAGCACTCAGATCCTTCGCTTTAGCAAAAGCAGAAATTCCACTGTCTATAAAGACTCAATTACAAGTAAATCTGCTGAATTCAACATGTTAAGTATTATCAGTAAAATGTCCTTAAAATTGTTGGAATCTTTGGGTAGAATACTAGCACTGCATAATATTACATTATATATAAGTGCATCACATATTTGTTTAATATACTTTATATGGAACCTTTTATAAAAAAAATGTATATCATATTCAAATAAAATAAAAGGAATGTCAATTTAAACAGTAAGAATATTAAAATATATAATTTAATATCAAATCTGTATTTGAAAAGTAACTAAATCTATCAAACACATGTAGTGCAGAAGAAAGTACAATATTTCTCCAAGTAGTAATTCAATGTTGCACTCAAGTACATTAATTAAGTAAATGTACATAGTTACTTTCCACTAATGATTCTGGAACATCCCTTGACATCATATTTGAAGTGTAGAAGTGACATGTGCATGTGTATGTGAAAGAGAGAGAGTGTGAAGGGTAAAACCACACACACACACACACACACACACTAGGTGGAGGAAAATGACAAATGATTTAATGAGTTGTCTTTTGGACAGTGTCACTCTGGTCAGGGCCACTGAGCTGAAAAAGAGATCACACTCAGCACGCATGACCGGGAGGTGTGTGTGTGTGTGTGTGTGTGTGTGTGTGTGTGTGTGTGTGTGTGTGTGTGTGTGTGTGTGTGTGTGGTATGTGCTGTTGTTTTTGTTGTATATCTGTTTAGGGCTGTTGTGTATCTCCCTTTGTCTTTGCATGCCTCTTGTTTTGGATCCAGGTAGAAGTCTTTCATGCTGTGTTTGACTCCCTCTGTTGTGTGTGTGTGTGTATGTGTGTGTGTCCTGTATCCCTAAACTGGCATCTCGATGTGACACACGTCCCGCTTAGCTCTGCACACAATCCATGCGGCAAATTGATTGCATATAAAATGCTAATGCAGTCATTACTGTCCTCGGCATGTTAATATTGCAATTTAAACTGCACAAAATGATTAAAAGGACAGTATGCTTTGCTTTCTGTGGGGTTTCGTGACATTGAGGAAGGTAATGTTGGATTCATGGTGGAAGTTGTGTGTGTGTGTGTGTATGTGTGTGTGTATGGGGGGGAGACAAGATGCTGACTCGACGCTCGCCGGCCATTTGTTACTAGGGCTCTCAAGACACGGTGAATCCCAGCAGAATGGAAATTGTCTGATGCAAAATAAGATGTTGAGTGCAGCTGGACATAAATGCAAACATATTTGCATGCACGCAGACGTGCATCATTGGAGGAGAGTGTGTGTGTGTGTGTGTGTGTGTGTGTACGCGTGTGGTACAATCTCAGCTGGAGGTCATCTGAAGAGCAAATTTTTCTGGACGTGCCAAAAATGTGCCACATCCACCTAGCTCACATCATTCCCACCTGTGCTCACCGACACTCATGCTCACAGTTCAGACAAAGTTCTATCCTTTGCTCAAACATAACAGGAAACACACACACACACACACATGCAGGCAAGTAGACCAGAAATATTCTATTTTGTTTGATAATGATGATTGATGCCTGTCCAAAAAAAAAAACTCTGCAGCAAAAACAAATGGTGGTCAGCTCCATAAATCAATCGGTTGGGGGGGGGGGCTCTGAAAGCCCACATTGATCATCACACAGGCCAAAACGTTAGCATCTCCAAATCATTTATTCCGGGCACCATTTCATACACAACATCTGCCGCACTGGCAGAGACAGAGGGCAGAACCTGTTATAAAACAACGGAGGCATGCTGGCCGTTTCTTGTGGAGCATGTGGTTACGTTGCAGAGCATTTGATCTCACAAGTAGCACAGATTATTCCAATTGGGTTACAAGCAAATGCTGCCACCCCAAAGGGAGGAAAGCACTTGTCATTTATGTTATGTGATCAAATTGTGTTGTTTGTCACCAAACTCTGGACACTGAGGGGGTTTTCAGAGGGTCAGATTGGGACCAGAACAGCAGTGATACATGATAAAATGGGAGTCATTTTATTGTGTAGTCTGAAGCACCGCTGCAGCTCTGATATTGTAAAAACCCTTTCATGAGCATCCTTTCGGAAACAACGATGTAATGAAGCAATTTTAAATGCCCACTGGCTTGTAGCAAGTTAATTTACTGTGCTTTACAGTACAGCTGTTCGTTTCTGCATTCCCACCGCACTGTTTGAAAAGGAGGGTGCGTCCGTGGAACCGCCGTTGCATTCCGTGTGCGTGTGTAAATGGGAATTTGGAAATGTTTCCAATCGCTCCGAGCAATTCCAGCGGGGACTGCGAAAGGTAAAAAACACTCCTACGGTGTACTGTATGTTATCTCGCTGTCACCTTGGAAATGGAAGCGCAAGCGATATTAATTTAATGACATTTCAAAGTTCAGTGTAATAAATACCTTTAAAATCTCTGTCCCGTCATTGTGCTCGTCCCAGTAAGTTTTATGCGCAGCAGTGAGTGCTCTGCAGGCCCAAGATTTCATCCCTCAGGCTTCACACAGGCTTTTTTTAAACAGTTTCTCCTAATAAGACACTGTGATTGAACACCAATCGTGTTCCGCAAAAGGCTGGGCTCTCAGACACACCCCCTTTTTCAGTTTTATTTGTAAAAATGGCATGCCTAAGTTTTAAGGAGCAAAGTTCCCACATGTCGTCACATGTCGTTCGAAAGCCTTGGTGGCCATCAGATTTGGATGGTCATCTCATAGGGAATTTCCATTGGCTCACACTGCTGTCCATCAAACTAAAGTTGATCAAACTGTTGCAGTCAGTCCTCATTGGCTTTCAAGCTGGCTTAGATTGGCTTGTGCATGGTGTCAAAGTGAAACAACTTCAATACCATAAATGTTGTGATATTTCACATAGAAACCAATGACTGAAGCGTAGTATTACCATAAATGACACCCTGCCACTGTCCTGTACAGCTCATGGTACAGCATGTTTTAGGAGGTTAATATTGAGATGTCCACAAACACATCCACAAATCCACAGACACAAAAAGAAAAGAATCTGATTGCTTTCGGATACCAGCAAAGGTTGTAATGGTGCAAATCTTTTGCTAAGACAGATTTCTTTGTTGTCTTAAAGAAGCATTGGCTCTCTACCACTGATTTTTAATCAGATTAGTAAAGCATACAAAACAATTTCATGATAATCTGACACTTTCAAGATTGAAAGCAATAGCTATAAGTAGCATTCAGAGAGTTCTCCTCATGCCCCCGATCCCTCCATAGAAACATGAAGATGACGTATAGGCCCAAGAAGAAGGAACAACTGAAATGAAACGATTAGTGTTCCATACATTAGGCTGCATCACACTCACTCCTGATCCTTTGACAATAGAGCAGCAGTTACATAACCTGGCAGCACAATACCTACAGTAGCATATGTAGCAATTGTAGCCTCCACTGGCTAACTGACTGGCCCAAAGACAAGATGATTAGACACAGTGGGGAAATACAGGGGCTGAAGAGAGACAGGCAGACACCAGGGGGGAGAGATAGACAGTTATAAGAAAGCCAGATGTCCTTGAGAAGATAAGTATGTGTGTGTGTGTGCGTGTGTGTGTAGTGTGTGGAGGGGGGACGGGGGACGGGGCAATCAAGGCTCTGAGAGAAAGGGAGACGGAGAAGAGAAAGTGAGTCAGAAGATGGATGGCATGATGCGTGTCTTATGTAGAGAGTTTGTTTGCAACACCATTGTTCCCCTTTGTTTCTGGTTGTGTATGTGATGTGTCTTCCTGTTTCTATGGAGGCATGGAGGGATGTAGGAGGACACAATGAAGAGGAAGGAGGAGAGAGAGAGAGAGAGAGAGAGAGAGGAATATAGTCCTCTCATGTTGTGTCCCATCCAGTGTCCGGTCTATGAGGCAGTAAATCGCCCTGGCTCAATGTGTGCTCTCCAAACGCTGCCGCACATTATTGATAAATCAGTGTGTGTTAATGAGAGGAGCTGATGTGGCCTGATGAATCACGACACAACAATGAGCCTCACACACACACACACACACAAACACACGCATGAACAGGGAGTGTGTATGGCGTGCACAAACACACATAATTTTTCTTTCTCCTGCAAACACGTACAGACTAACATACACAACAATACACACACACACACAAACCAATTTGCAGTAGCTGGGCGAACACTTGGCCTCGCGCTGCAGTAACAACTCTGAGTGTTATTCTACCCTGTTAACAGAGGAGGGCTTCCACAGCAGCTCCAGCAGGCAGTCAGAGGACAACACAAGCTATTTTGGTTTCACTTTGATATCCAATAGGCGGCTTAACATCCTCATTAGATCATATCGGTCCAGCATGCACACGCACATCACACACACACATGCGAAGCTGGAGAGAAATTATCTCTCTCCCACACTCCCTACCTAAATTATCATGAAATCTCCTCATTTGTTTGTGCGTATAAAACACATCAGTATGATTTATTAGATTGTGTGTGTGTGTGTGTGTGTGTGTGTGTGTGTGCGTACAGGAGAGTGTGTGTGTGTGTGATGGGGGGGTATCCATACAGCATGTGTATTCATAATTACAGACATACTATTTGTATTTGTGTATATCTGCACATCAAAGTGTGTGTGTCTGCTCAGGTGGGTTTGCTTGTGAGTGTGTGTGTGTTTGCGCAGGGCGAGCTGACCTTGTTATAAGCTGAGTGGGCTGTAGTGCCGGGGCATCATTAGTATGGGTTAGGTGAGGGTTAGAGGGTGTGTGTGTGTGTGTGTGTGTGTGTGAAAGAGAGTGTGTGTGTGTGCAGAGGTGAGAAGGTGACAGTGGGAGAGATGGGGGGATGATTGTGTAAGGGAAGGAGTTAAAGGGGAAGAGGGATATGTGGGTCAGACCGGGGCACGCAAACTCACGTCACTCCTCCCATCTGTCACTTAGAAGCAGGTAGATACGGAATGTTTGACGACACACACACTTCATCTCAAGTACAACACAATAGCTTGAAATGGCTTTCAACAGCACAGGAGAACTTGAACTATCCGGCCACAATGCTGTGACGCACACACACATGGTGTTAATTGCTCAATGACATCCGTGATCACACAAACACAAAAGCTGCCCATTCGAGGTGCCATTGGTTCAGCCGTGGCTATTTGAAGTGGCACGACGTACTGGACTGCGAATTTTGGTGACCGGATTTTTAAAACTGGGGCACAGAACGGCATGTGTGCTGACACAGCTTTATTCACATGGTTTGATGTTTTATTAAGTGGCTCAAAAGTGTCTCAGGAGATGAAACAAGTTGAAATATGTGTGGAACTTCATCTTACAGAAGTTATAGTTCTATTCAACTTGGGCAAATTAAACCTTTTTTCTATTACCACCTTTAAGATGGCGTGACAAGACTGCATAATAAATTCTATACATCAACTTGAGATATACCTACACCTATATACCTATATTTATTTCAAAGAACTGGAAGACATTAAAAACACTGCCTAAACTTGTAATTGGGAACCATCTGCTGCCCATTGATGCAAACAGACACTAGTCGCATCCACCACTATCTGTTAGGTACTTACAGAGTTCAATTTAAAGAATGGTATGGCTGTTACATGCCAACTGATACTCATCTTCAGTTACCACTGACCCAGAAAGTTTGCTAATCTACTGTTTGTTTTCTGGTCAGTTTTTCCAGGATATCGGTTGCAATCTCCCTCTTAAGGGTGATCATGTTGCTTTGGTACCGTTGACGGATTTCCACCGGCTGCCAGGAAACTGTAGTAAACATTACTGACTTGGGCATACCTGCACATGTTGTCTTAAATGTCACTTGACATTTAAGCAAGAGGCAAACATAGTAATGAGCGTAAATGACTGCACTACTGATGTTGTAATATGCTAAACTGTTATTAGCGAAATCGGGATGGAATTCAACTCTATACGCTTCAAGTAGTTACTAGAATACTGCATGTCCCTGTTTGGATTTAAGGTAAATGAACAAGAAAAGTACAGAGAATGTGTGCTTGATAAAAGCCAAGGGAAGATAGCCATAGTCAAAAGAAGCCACCAATAAACAATGTGATCCAACCAAATCACAAGACAATGGTAGAGACTCTAAGCCACAGGATGCAGAAAAGGCCAATAGAAGCCAGATGATGCCAGTAGAAACAATGGTAGCCAGTTGGAGGAAAAGTGAAGGCAAGCTGTAAGCAGGCTGCTCTGAAGTCCTTCCAAGAGGAGGAGGAGGAGGAGGAGGAGGAGGCTCGGGAATATTCTAGACGTTTATTTCTGTCCAGGGGTCAACTGTGGCCCCGGGCTGAAGCTCAGAGAGGGAGGGAGAAACTCGCAAATGATGGGAATACAAGCTCGTGTACACCGAATAGCGCACACGCTCATGTCCAGGGGTCAGCAGTGTCCTCCATATGCTGAACACTCCTTGAGAGAATGATGAAGATGCACACCGCCGCACACTGTATTTAACACAGACCCCTGTAAATCACAGCCTGATGTGGTGAAGCTGGTAATGCGTCTCTGACCACAGCCCCCATACCTCATTACCATAATAAATCCATAAGAGTGTGAAAAGCGGTGGAGCCATTAAGAAGGAAATGGCTTTAAAAAAAAATGGGCATGGCTCACGCATGGCCTTTTCCCGAAGAGCTGGCACTGCCACGACCTGTCCAATATATTTTACAACCGTAATTACACTAGAGAGCTGTCACCTCTATATGGTAGATGCTTCTTCCCACGTCAAGAGTTTTCCTGTGTAATGAACATGATGAACTTGGCATACAGAATATCAAGAAACACACAAACACAGTTACACAGGCAGGAAAAGACACACGCCAGCTGTCTAGTGAAGTGTAAAGGTTTCAAGGCTTTCACCAAAAACCTAAATAGATATTTCTAAATCAAAGAACTGATAATGACAAAAAGACAAAAATTACAGTATGTCAAGGGTATGGCTTTAACAAGTAACTTCCAAATAACTTCAATAAAACCAAAATTACCCTCTCCCACCAAAAAAAAAAGAAAAAGAATTCGTAGAGAGAGTAAAATGCTAATATAACTTCTAATAATGAATACATATTGAAACTGGACATTTAAAAGTAAAAACCTGCAAAAGAACATTTTGTCCACTGTTAAATGGCCAACCTCACGACACTGTGTGTGTGTGTGTTTACTGCTCAGTCACCTTACCTAAATTTAGAAATGTATTTTGAAATGGATCCAAAGGATTTCATCAAGCCAACAGAACCTCTGAAGAACCGTAAGTCATCAGCAACGTAGAAGGCACCACTTTCAAAATTCAATTTGGCTCGCCACAGACACACTCATCACACAAATCAATTGTCACTGTCTCATTTAGCGTCGATAAATAATTTCGCAATTACATTTAACATGCAAACACACACAGGACAAATTAGGCCGCACTGTGTTTCACTTGCCTTGAGGGAAGCACAAGGAGAGTAATGGCCCCCAGAATCGCAAATGAGGCGCCTCCTGACATTTTTATATCACAGTAAATCACTGTATGTATGAGCCAAGTCCGCTGTGTGATTACCTGTGTGTGTGGGTATGTGTGTTTGGGTGTGTATGTGTTGACATGTACCTGAAAAAAGTCATCACCACAGGTACAACACAAGTCATGTCATGCCTCTGGTCAGTGGTACAGATCTGTCTGCATTAAGCCAGAATTCGCTCCATCCATTCCCCTGTACAAGCTCCTCTTCCGTAAATACAGGACATGCTGTATACAGCAGCTATGAGGAAGATTGGCTGGGATGTTTTCCCAGATTCAGATTAAGCCCTGAACTAGAAATTACAGGCAGTGGATGTTCCTTATCGAAGCTTTTGAGTTGAGCAGTAATCTGTAGTCTGGCAAGTCAACCATCAAAATCCAGTTACACCGTACAGGCAGAAAATGGAGCAAAGAAGACGAAAAGCTGAACAGGGTGCAGAAAGGACACGGGGAGTGGAAAAAAGTGAAAAACAGGAGATTTTAATTGGAAAGGTCTTTGGGAACTCACCTGGTCTTTTTTCCATCTTTCTCCCTCGACTGCCACATAATCGAACCTTGGATATTAATATGAGGATTTGCTTCTGGCAGAGCGACTTGTTGCTCTTCGGGCAGGGCTTTCGCTTGCTGGCGATCTGCCGGTTTGCCTGGGGGTCCTTGACCTCCCTGCGTTGGCGAATTAGGGAGCTGGCAAGAGCGGCCATCTTCCCAGTGCTGACCCTGCTGCCGCCTCACCAGCCGCTGGCGGCTCGGTGGCGCCCAGGTGTCGGGGGGTACCGTGGGCCACCCCCCTGCCCACTCACCCAGGGCGACGGAGCACCGCTGAGGGAGGGGTGCAGAGCGGAGGAGGGGCCTTCTGAGGATGGACCGAGGCGGCGGAGAGAAAGGCAGGAAAAGAAGGAGAGGAAGGGGAGGTGAGGAGGAGGTGGCGGAAAGAAGGGTTGAGCCCTCAAACGCCCACCCAAAACTGAAGATGCCCGTTGAGGTGCAGATTGAGATGCGGTTGCCTTTAAAATGTCCTTCTGCTCGTTTGCTTTCTGGTTGCAAGTCAGATTCCAGCAAAGTCTTGATACGTCACTGCACAACTCATGTTGTTATCCACCCAAAACACCAGTGTTCTGCAGCTGATGTCCCCTGGTGCCTCTGTCCCAGTCCCAGTGTACCCTTTACCCCCTTCCCGGAGCTCCGGGGAAGTTTGACTCAACCCCGTCCGAACGGGTTCATTGACTGAACCATCCGACGCATTGTAAAAACCAGAATCAAACCAGAAAAAAAAAAATCACGTATAGTCCTGTCAACTTGCTGAAGCAAGCCTGACCTCGTTCAGAGGGACTGAAAAACGTCCGGATATCAACTCTTCCAAAAAAAAAAAAAAACAAGAGTGACACAGCCGGGACACACTGCAGCTCCTTTTCTTCCCGTCCCCTTACCTGTAAAATTTCTCCATACGGAAAACACCGACAGAGTGAGAGAAGTAGAAGAAGAAGTAGAGTCAATCCGACCTGAGGTATCAGCTCCGCATGCTGGGACTAGGACGAGGGGATGTGGACGGACGCTGCCGGACCGAGTGTGGCTTGTCTCCTCGCCGTCTCTCAAGCCCTCCTGGCATCACCTTTGCGTTCACCCGCACCCTGAGAGAAGAAGGGGGGAAAGACGGGGACTTGAGGAATCCGGCATTTTCCCACAGACAGAGGTGACATTCATGAACGAGAGAGCGTTGGGGATAGGAGAGACAGGCAGGGAGACGGAAGCGAAAAGAGGGAGGGAGGGAACGCAGGGGAGTCTATCTATCTCGCCCCCCTATCGGATCAAGCGCTCAACTCTCTCGGCGGCGCGCTTCACCACGGCAGAGCGCAGCGCTGTGTCCTTCAGCCACGCATGCTGCCTCGCTGCCGGGAGAACGAGGGATGAATGAATGGAGGGAGACAGGGAGGGAGGGAGAGGAGAGGAGATGAGGTGAAGGGGGGGTGGGTGCTGGCAGGTAGTCTTGCCTTACGGTAGATGCTGTACTGCCACTCATGCGAGTGGGTCTCCACCGGTGGGTGACAGTAGTCCGGTCGGGTTCTGTTGAGTCCAGCTGCACAGTGTGTGTCCATGGGAGGGAGACGGGGGGGAAAAAGTGTGTGTCTCCTGAACAAGGCACCTCTCAGGCTCAGCGCACACGTGTGTGTGAAGAAGAGGTGGGTGTATGTGTGTGAAGAAGCGGCACAGTGTGAAGGTGTACCGGTGCGAGGGTGTGTGAGAGAGGCAGCGTGTATGTGTGTGAATGTGTGTGTGTGCGCGCGTTTCTGTCTTGTCCCTGTTCACAGTGCATTACCGAGCGAGCGCTGGCAGCATGCTTCACACGCTCCCTCTCTCTCTCTCTCTCCCTCTCTCTCTCTGTATCTCTCTCTCACACACATACACTCCCTCTCTCTCTTAAATCTATTTCTCTAAACCCTCCCCCTTGCTTTTTCTCTCCCTCCCTTTTCAACTCCCCGCCTGTCACTTAGATCCCTCCTTCGAAGTCTGCGACTCAAAGTCTCCTCCTCCCCCCTCCGTCTCGTCTATACTCTTCATCACTTCACATGTGCCGTACCGGGCCAGGCTGAGCTGGGACCAGATTGGAACCGGACCAGGTCGGAGACCCGCTCCTCTCCCCACCCTCCTCCTCTCCACTCCACCCTCTACTCCTCCATCCCAGCCCACCGTCTCTGATGTGATGTTGGCTTAAAGAGACAAACTAAGCGAGGGTTGACAGTGCCGCGCTCTCAGCGGTGACAAGGACGTATAGATGCCGTGACACAGGCTGAGTCAGTCGGGTCCTTGCGTCACTGCCGCCACAGCACCCATACGTCCTGGAAATGCGTCAGTGAGTCGCTCGTTCACATATACTGTATGTACAACGCTAAATAACACAGGGCAGGAAATGAGCACTCAGATGATCAGGTTTTAAAAGACGCACATAGTTTATAACTGGAAAGGGAAAGTGTGTCGCTACAGCAAACACAATAAATCTAAGTGGAACCGAGTGGCTGATCTGTAAACTGTGGGCGTTTGGATGGATGTGACATTTTTACTCAAACTATCTAGTTTGAGTAAAAATGTCAGAACTCTCCTTTTTTGTTGTTTTCTTACAAGTAAGATGTGTTCTTTCTTTAAATGTTGATGCTGTCCAGACTGAGATATCTCAACAACTATTTTATGGATTACAATGACATTTTGTACAGACATTTATGCTCACCACAGGATGAATCCTACTGACCTTAATGGCTTGTTCTCCTTCTCCAGAATGAGGACAATTGAATTTTAATAAAATATTTCAACTTTTTAGATTTATTGGCAGATATTAATGATGCCCAGTGGACAAATCTTAATGAGTTTGGTAATGCCCTAACTTGTCAATTAGCGCCATCAGCCAGTCAAAGTTTTCAAAAAGTTGAAACTCTCAACACTTCAACTTTATTTATACTGGTCCTTATATTCTGCATTTAAATGACTGAACTATAAACATTACATATGCTGCTTTCACTGTTAGCTCGGTATTGTTTCATGTAACATCCTGTAATTGTGCAGAAATTTGGGCCAGGACACTCAATACTCACAGGAAACCATCCCAGTTAAATTAAGTCAAGAATAAATGAAAAATAAATGAATAGAACTCTACAGGAGTTTGAGCCAGCACTTGCAAGAGGCAATACCAGCATCAAATCTAGCTTGCAATTTAATCTTCTGAGAGTGCTGGTATTGCCCCTGACTTCAGTTGACATCTCTGTACCTTCTCCATTGGCCTCTGTTCAAATGCTGGTCGGTGAGGGTGAATTTATTTCTGCTCAGGTTGAATAACACACAAGCAAGAGATGAAGTCACTGAATTGTATTTATGCAAGTTAAAAAATATCTGCCTATCTATCTGTCTATCCTATCTATCACTTATTTTGGCAAACACTGGATATTATTATTATATTATTTTTGTTCTACAGCTACATGTTGTTTCTATAAAGGCAGATTAACACAAAGTGTTCAGGAGATATATTTGTATGTATTGGGGGTGTATCACAAATCTGTAAGGAATATCTAAAATATGAAATTGTATCTTTTTCTGGCTTTGTCTTGGCTACCAAATTTGGTGATGACTGCGCAAAATCATTTCAAGCAAATGGGCGTGGCTTATATGGCCACACTTGCCTATTCCATATGATATAGCGCCACCAACTGGCCATACTGAATCAACCTGTAGTTTTTAGGTCTCTAGCAACGCACATGCCAATTGCGAAGTCATTCAGATGAATGGTTCTCGAGCCTTGTGAAGGACAGTACATACACACACAGATTCCTTGACTCATAGCTAAATAATATTAACAACACTGTGCCGGAGTGGTGAAGAATAATCGAGGGCAGTTTCAGTGATAAACTGCCCACACTGCTTAAAAAGGAAAGAATAATTCCCCTCCTGTTCATGACACAAGGTTCACATAAAACTGTGATGACAGCAGAGCAACACAGCCTCAGCCCTGGAGCAGTCAGCGTTCCCCTGAAAAAGCAAATGTAAAATGATAGTGGGATTCTGTGATTGTAGGCAGACCTGCTACTGGTCTCCCCCTCTCAGTTTCTGCTCGCCTAGCAGGGAATGAGAAGAGAAAACCCTGCAGGATTTCCCCTACGCACACACACACACACAAACACTCAGTCACCTATCACTACCGTACTGCAGTTTCCTGAGCTGTAAAATAGCGTAATTATCTCTCTCCCCCTGTCCTGTCCTGCATCCCCTTACTGCGCCATGAAAACTCCCCAACCCCACCCTTCTAACCAAGCCCAGTTCAGAAGTTACCCCTGCATCTCCTCCTCTAACGCACCTCTTAAATCAAAGGATGCAGTTACGACAAGCAAGAGGAAACTGGTACAAAGGCAGGTATGTATATATCGAGAGAGCGAGGGAGGGAGGAGGGTTGTAAAGAAAAGCGGTGGCAAAGACGAGCCAAGCCGTGGTACAGAGAGTGCCAAGGGGGAGAACAGTGTCGCCAAGGAGACAGACGGGAACGCCGGCCAAGACAGAGAGACAAGCGAAGACGGAGTATTTTGTATTGTCAAAATGCGTCACAGGCGGTATAGGGAGGGAAAGATGTGCATTCAGGTGGGTTTGTATGTTTGTGGCCATGCACTTGTGCGCCATCTCACAGCCATCCAGGGGTAGCCAGGCACGGATCTGTTTTTAGAGTGAGTCAGTTTCCATCGGCAAATGCCTCTGACACCCTGACCAGGCCACACCAGCCACAGGGCAGCCACAGCATTCCCACCCCTCCCTCGTCCTCCTCTTCCTCCTCCCCATCCATCCCTCCACCCTCCTTTCCTCACCCAGACAGCCTGGCCCAGTTCTGTCTGCATGTATCTGAGTTCAGTCCAATTCAAAAAGCTTTTTATTGGTATTGCGCTACACTAGCTCTAGCGTAAATAAAGATAGATATTTACCTGCTTTTGATAGTTGGGAGTTGCTAGTAACTTTGGTTTGTACGACAATGGAGTCAAACCTGGAGGATTTTGTTCCCGGCCCACTCATTGCAGAAAGGTGTGACATTCCTATGAGCCGGAAAGGCAAGGAACAGGTGATAAAAGGTGCTGGTGACAGCTTTGTTAGAGCAAGGATTGTTGTCAGCTGGTGTACATGGTTACTTCTAAATATCAGAAGGCAGGTATTGAAATTGGTCAGGTTGAAAGAGCTTGAATTGGAGTTTTGTCGGTTAGAGCCAAAGAAGGAAATTAAATGTAATCTCTAGGTGAGAAAGCCTGACGAAGAAAGCATGCATTGCTTTTACGGGGATTACAACTTCATGCAACTGTCTCCATCTGATCTGATGCGAGCAGGAATATTCGCTTTGTGTGAAAAGGAAGGATGTGGATAAATATTTCATTCTCTTTGAGCGTGTTGCAACAACTTTAAAATGGCCTAAAGAAGTGTGGACACTCTGCAGTGCAGTGCATGCTGGTAAAGCTCAGGAGGTTTGCTCAGCATTGTCTCCTGAATATAGCCTTGATTATGAGCATGTCAAAGCTGGTACTTTGAAGGCGCATGAGTTTGTCGCCAGATGTTTTGTAGGTATAAAAACTGATCAAGTGTTTTTAGTGCAGGGTGTTCAAATTTTGGGGGATCTTAAAGCCGAGAGAAAGCTGAATTTGTCTGATGTTGCACTTCTTCCTTATGAATATGCACTTACCCTTAAGTCTGTGTTTGATGAGAAGACTTTTGCGAGCTCGGATTAGCGACAGCAGTTTCAAGGAAGTTTCAAGGGCGCCTGTGGTGCCATCTATAGCCTGTGTTTTCAATAGTGCAGAACGCAAGCTAACTGGGGAGAATCAGGGAACTAGGGCAAGTCCAGTGTGTTTTTATTGTACGAAACAGGGTCATTTTGTTGCAAATTGCTATGCTTTGCATAAGGAGGAGCAGAAGCCCCCTTGTATTTTTGCCGAAGATGCGAAATACGTCAAAGGTTGATGAGTTGGAGTATTTTTATGCAAGTCTTAATTGAAAAACAACATCCGTGGCCGGGATAATGCTTCGGCAGATGCTTTGTCGTGCTTGTAATTATTAAGCATTTTTTTGTGATAGATTTTTTTTATGTGTGATTAAAAAAAATAATAATAATCACTCATTTAGGGTGCGGGTGTTACGCACTCTCCCCTTCTTGTGTTCTTCTCCATCTCTTTTCTTCTCTTCCCACTTTCATGTGCTGCAGAGTGAATAGCAGTAGTTTAGGGGGATTTTAAAGCTCTGCGGCCAATGGTTGTAAATGGAATCATTTTTCTCCACAGCTAAGCCTCTGGTATGGTGCCCTCTTTATATGTTTCTGGTCACAAGGTCTTTTGTTATGGCCATAACAATACTGTTCCACATTTTGGATCTCACCAGTCAAAGATAGTAAGTGTACAGCCATACCAGCAGCCTCATGGGACTGTAATGCTCCCTACACCCCAGCAAACAAAATCGTTCAATCGATGAGGCCCTGGATGCTATTCTCATGGTGTGTTCAGACAGGTTATGAGGCAAATTTTTCATGTAGTATGATTGCATCTAGTGTTACGCAAAAGGCTCAAAGACCAAACAGAAATCAAACTGTACTGGACCATGGTGTGTGGTTGTTAGAGGTACAGACAGATCAAACAACCAACCAGCCTTGCCATCACTAGTCAAGGTGGACTGAAAAATCAATCTCAATGTCTTTTGCTCTTTATCCACCTCCTTTTCACTTTGTCCTCCTCACTGTCTATGCCTGCCTGACAGTCTCTTTTCCGCTAAATGAGTTGGCATGACCTCCGGCATGCACAATGCCGCCATATGGAGATGATTACTACTTGCTTTGAAACGTGTACTATACAACATTGTGATAACTACAAAGGGTGCAACAAATGTCATCTTTCTCTTTGTGCCTCTGTGTGCATCGCTTCTTCATCTCTCCCCATCTCCTCCTCTTCATGTTACCGATCTAATTGTCTTTTCCCCTCCCACCGCTTCTCCTCATGTAGCCCTTTTTATTTCTGTCTTTGACACTCTAGAGGTGACTGGTCTGGTTCTCAGTCTAATCTCCAGCTCATTATGTAAAGGCATGTTGGCTCATTTGTTATGTCTGGCTCCAACAACTCTGATTAAAAGATGTGTTTTTTTTTCTTTCTATCTCTCTCTCTCTACCTCCTTCCTCCATCCTGGCATCAGACAATGGGAATGAAAGGAACACTGTCCTTCTTTGAGAAGATTTCCTCTTCTACTGGTGTAGCAACATCAACATGTTGATTCCGAAATGGGATAAGTGAATCAGACTTTTGCTAGCAACATATTAGTTATAGACATTTACTGGCTAGTTTGTATCTATGTATGTATTTACAACTGTGTGTAATACAATAATACAAAGTAGAACAAATTGTATTTGTCAAATCAATTCAATTCCCGATCCATATGTATGTTAGAGAGAGAGCTTTATATCTATAACTAGATGCAGCAGTAAGGTCTCTCCTAGCTGCAGCAGGCAGTCAAGTGGGAGCAAGGGAATGCGTGGCAGCATTTATCAGCCCTGTGAAGGCCAGAATATACTCCCATGCAGATGCAACATAGACAGCTGCAGACACCGTGAATGCGTAGTAGTTTTTTCTACATTACTTTCCACATGGGCTATAGGAAAAGGCTCTAAAGAAGCATTGCTGGCAGTAAGTTGAGCTGCCATCAGTTTTCCTCACATCGATCTGCAGCATTGCTCCAATTTATGACGAAAGAGTTCACAACACAGAATGCCATCTGCCCCAAATGGCTAAGTACGTGTGACTGCGTTACACACTACTGTCGAATTCTACCCATATTTGGTGGGTGGGTGCTAATGTCAAGCCCCGCTCATGTGATATTGATTTGCAAAGGACTTGTGGAGATGAGTAGTGTGTTGGAAATAAAGAGTTCACAAACTGAGGGTGTCTTTCTGATCAAAGTTTCTGGCTGAAATGGGTTTCTCAATATGTACTTATTCACTTAGTGGCTTGCAGGTCCACAGTGACATAAAAGACTAATTAGTCCTCTCATCTCTAATTAGCATACTGTACTGTAAGTAGATATATGAGGCTACCGTAACTTTTTGCCAGACAATAGGTCACTACAGGGTCATTCCTTTAATTTGTCTCTGAACAGGATTTTGGGTACTCCCACTAAAGAGGACGAAGCCCAAGACCGAGTGATAAAGAAAACTGATGTTGAGAGAGAAAGCAAAAAAAGCTAATTTGTAGAACTTTCCCAATATGAAAAAAAATATGCTTGTTCAGTATAGACAGAGCTATATACTGTAACACATAGCTCAGGATTTGTCATCTCAAAATCAGCAATTGCAAAGAGCGAGCTGAGGGCGCTAATACATTACGACTTCATATTTCAGCCCACGTTCCTGCCACGACTTGGTGTCACAGATAAATAAACTCAATAAAGATAGAAAACCAACACGGTGCATCTATAAACCCACAAATGGAGCCGTGTCAAAGCTGATACAAGAGGCTGAAAAGCGCATGTTTATCATTTGCTTGTGTTTTACGAACTGTGCGGTAGTTTTGTGTGTGTCATTTTTCTGTGTGCGTATGTAGGTGTCTCTCCATTTGAATGTTACCCCCCTGCTCACCTCTAAATCCCTCGATACAGCTGTGGATTAGATGCTGGTAAATTACACCTCAGTGGCGCCGTGCCGCCTCAAATAATACAATAATGCACCATCCCTCTGTGTCAGTTACTGGCTCCAGCCTGACAAAAATGACCCCCAAATTGGGATTAATATGGAGGGTTTTTCTGTCAATGAACACATAATGCAGGTATCCGCTGCTATGGCCTCCCTAGGTGCTGCAAATGAAACTCTTGTTGACAAAAGGGAGTCTGGACCAGGATGCTAATGTGTGGTTAGCATGTTTTACTGGATGTTCTTAGGCTGGAGGTTGTGAGATGACAGTGGTGGATGTGGGGAGAAGTTGATCTTATTTTTTGAATTCTGATTGTACTTTCTAGAAAAACAATGAGTATTTACAGTCAGTTACCCCTGAGGTTGCTGTAGTTTCATCCAAACCAAAAATAATGCAGATTTAAAGATGTTATGTTACTATAATCAGTCTCTGTTGTTTTGTTTGTTCTGTTTTAACCAAGAACGCATGAACAAGTTTTAGTTTCATGTTAAGTGATGTTTAACTGGCCGTCTGCAAATGGAAACAAGTGAGGGATTACACAACTTGGGTGTAATGTACCTTTTTAATACCACAGGTACTACTTTCTGAGGTCTCATCAAACAGAAGTGCCTCATTCCACTGTAAACCCTATGTTTGCTTTTTATTAGGGCTTAGTAGCCTCTTAGTTTAGGGGAAATTTCCACAAATTAATTAGTAACCTGAAGTGCCTGAAGATATAGTGTGACACAGTGTCTGCTGAATTTGCTCTGTAAAAAAGTACATGCACTATAACAATAAAAGAGTCAATTAGCAATGGCTCTTGTTGTGATGTCACAACAGGAGTCCAGCACTTTTAGTGACAGTTTAGACCAGTTTTTTAGACCAGTTTACCAGTGCCTGATTCATTGATATCACTTCAAATCAAGTCACATAAGTAGTGAATCTACAGAATATGTTATATGGGAAAAACCCCATTGCCAAGTTTTACAAAGAAGTACAAAGACATCAAGCGACGTGATTCTCTGTCATTGTACTGCAGTTACACCATGAAAACATTGTTGAAAAATCCTTATTGGACTCTCCTGGCACCTGCTTTCAAGAGGGGTCAAAGAGTTGTGACAAGAACTCAACCTTACTGTGATTAACTCTCGACTACAGCCAATCAGACAGCCATTCAAGCAGTCAGCCAGTGGTCCAAAGACTGGTAACCGTCTTATATTCAGCCTTACAGACAGTGAAGCTGCCCGCCATCCAAAAAGCCCCCCCAGCTTGCCAGGAAGTGCCAGATGCAGCAGGGCTTGTTGAGTCATACTGTAATCTTACCCAGGACCACACTTGCCAGCAGCACAGCACAATAACACACCATTACACTGAGGTTCCGGTTAGAATTCAGGCAAGAAGTGCAAAGGCCTTTAGGTTGTAGTTTTTTTTCTCTCATTGTAAAAGCAAATAAAGCAAGTTAACAATCTACTTTGTCACTGTTTGTGTACAATTTATCCAGCCTATCCAACCTTTTCTTTCTAATTTGCAGCTGTGCAAAGAAGATAACCCCTATTTCTCCACACGGAGTGATAATGTGAGTGCGGTAAAGCATTCCTCTTCTCATTTCTATGCCTGTAGAACAAGACAAGTAGCCTGTCAAGACAGAAGACCACAGAAATACATTAACGATCCAGTGAACAAACTGTGGAAAACAACTCAGGACCACAGGCTGGACAATTAGCGCGAGTACAAGTGCTGATATGCTCAGAGAAACCACGCCACACTCACACATATCTCAGGCATGAATCGGTTTGACTATTATATTGACATTAGCCTTCCTAACTTCTAAAATGCATTTTACAGTATAAACTAAATTAATCCTCCATTTATAAATGCTGAAATATATATCATTTTAGAGGTATCGAAACTTCAAATAAAACCCAGAAAGTGCATGATATGGGACCTTTAATCAACATTTGGATCTTTGACCCCTTTAACAGAGTAAAAAACAGATAATATGGTCAAATTTAATCATGACTTCTAAAAATTTGGCACATAGGCAAATTCACTTTAAGACCATACATAAAGCCTGCATTACACTCTGAAAAAAGATTCCATATGAAAATACAAGCTACCCCCCCCCCACACACACCAGTTTTTCTAAATTAGAATAAAATTTGAGCACAAAAAAGTGTGAACCTTTTAATAGCCTGATATTAACTCCAGATTTCAGATATTTATTGCCATATACAGCAGCATCAACTATAACGCACTCTCGCACAGTTAAATAAAATGTCTGCCTTGCACTTCTTTTGCCTCGAGTCATGTTGTGTTCCATTGAGAGCTTCATTAGGTTTGAGGTTTGGCAGGACTTGTTAGTTATTTTCTCGTCATAAATATTGCAGCAGCCTCTGTCACCATTCATCTGAGCAAAGCCAGACCTTTGTGATTTGGCCAGAAATAAATGGGAAAGGCCAAGAAGAACACAGAACAGCGCGGGGGACAGGAGCCGTTTAGTGATCGAGGAGCTTCAGTACAAATGAACACTAAAACAGGAAATGACTCACCCTGATTTCACCCTCTTGCCGAGAAGCATCCTCCATCTCTCTCTGCGCTCATGTGTGTGAGAAAAATCTTCGGGACCATTCAAGAAACGATAAAATCCAAGGCTCTCTCCGACTGAATCAATACAGCATAGCTGCTGTGACTGAAAAACCGTTGTGTATCAAACCCGCTCCGGTGTTGGCAGGCACGTCAGCCTCTGCAGCCGTAATAAGGCCGAGTCATTCTTGATACATTACTCTCAGTTTAAGGAATAAAAAACACACATATTTCATGTCCTTTCATCGTCTATGGTGTTAGATTTTCACAAATCACACTGAAATTGTAGTTATAATCACTTTTACCCACTTCAGATGCCAGCTTTCTGGCCTTCTCATAGAGATCCACACTATCTGGGCTCATTAAAAGCCTTGTTTGGATGAGAGTGTGTTCTTACTCATCTTGTCTCATTATTGAAAAGTTGAAAAGAAATACCTTAAAAAGAGCTCCTCTACAACAGTTTTTTACAACAATAAAATATAGCAGTAAACTACAGAGCATACCGATACCAGAATCTGACGCTTTCACATTTCGATCATATTAAATACTTACTTAAACGCACACAACAAGAATCATGTGCAACATTGTAAAACTGGAGAGGGAGCTCCAGCCAAACAGGGATACGACTCCATCTGTGCAGTTACTATTTCATCCCAATTGCTGCACTGTCCCACTGTACTGCAGAGTCAGTCCAGATAGGCAGCTGCACCAAGAAAACCAATGGCAAGGTACATTTACTCAGGTACTGTAGTAGTAGGAGTAAACAGCTCTACATTTCAGAGGGAAATATTGTCCTTTCTCCACTATAATTACATGGAAGCTTTAGGTACTTTTCAGATGCAGATTTAAAAAAAAAATAACATACAATGAATATACCTTAATATTCTATTCTACAACGCCATTGAAGACTATTAATCTAGCCTGTCCTGTACTTTTCTTTTTTCTTCAGTACTCTGTGGGTGGTGTGTGTGCCCCACGATTGGCTGGCGACCATCTGGGGTGTATCCCTGCCTCTCGCCGTAACGCGCTGGGATTGGCTCCAGCAGACCCCTACAACCCTAATGAGGAATAAGCAGGTATAGAAAATGACTGACTGACTGACTCTCTGTGGGACTTGATGCATTTGCAGGTTTTCTCCAGACATGGCTGAGAATGATGACATGCACTAGTTTGCATCGTAGTTGGTTTATGGTTTTAGTTCAGTAATGGCGGCAGAGAAAGATGCACGCGAAGGCATTCTGACCCGTTTTGGAATATTAAACAGCGTTGCCGCTCCTATGGATGTCAGAGCGAAGCAAAAAACAATCTTTGGTGAGTTTTTCTTGACATACACTACCGTTCAAAAGTTTGAGGTCACCCAGACAATTTTGTGTTTTCCATGAAAAGTCACACTTTTATTTACCACCATGAGTTGTTAAATGAATAGAAAATACAGTGAAGACATTGATAAGGTTAGAAATTATGGTTTGTATTTGAAATACGTTTTTTTTTTCCTTCAAACTTTGCTTTCGTTAGCAACTTGTTATGGCAGATACAGACAAGTTAACCCTTGTCATGGAGAGTGGACAGACTCTGTACAAATGTAGTGACGTCTGAGATCAACGCTTTTATATCAGCTAAAACCACCAATCTGTTTCACTGGATACAGAGCAAATATATGAATATATATTCTGTCTTACTCAACGACATTAATATTTGAATAACTACTTACTTGAATGACATATTTATGGTTACAATTATACTGCTAAGAAAGTATAATCTTATAGTTTTTTTCTAAAATGAGAATGCGTCATCATACAAATCTGCTGATGCATAATTTAATCGTGAACGGATGGACTGGTGTTTGCAGGTGGGAATTGATACAGGAAAATGATCAGAGTGGAAAGAGTGAAATTTAAAATACAATCAAAAGCAGTCGGGGTGAATGCAGACAGAAAATTCACAGTGTTTCAAAAATGAGAGAATTAAATGCAAAACAATCATCACGGAACATAACTCTATCACATTAGGCCTGTTTTGATTATCATGAATTAGTGAATGCATACAATAGGATACGACACCACGCAGCTTTATTGTCGGTTTACATCGAAATTCTTTCTACATCCTTAGGCAACTCATTTAAGACAAGGGAGGACATACAGTATATATACATGTAAAGATACATACATAAGGTCTAAAACATAGAACAGAGAAATATTAAACTCTTGTGAAAAGTAAACTCCTGATTCCTATTCTTCACAGTTCACTCCTTTGAGCAGAAATATGCTGCTCACCAGTCCGGCATTCTGCCTCTTAAGTAGTTTAAGAGGTTATAAGTGATATTTCTATGCTGTCTGTGCACTCTGACTATCTGAATCATCACTTTAAGATGGTGGCCTTTGTTTTTGCATCCCAACAGCCAGCTACTTCTACATGATATACACCGTTGAAAAGTTTGGGGTCCCTTAGAAATATCCTTATTTCTGAAAGCAAAGTGCTGTTTTTTCAGTGAAGAAAACTTTAACCTCATCATAAATGCACTCTATACATTGGTAATATATCTTAGAATAGTCCTTTACCGACTATTCTAGCTGCAAATGTCTGGTTTTGGTGCAATATCTACATAGGTGTATAGAGGCCCATTTCCAGCAACTATCACTCCAGTGTACTAATGATACAATGTGTTTGCTCATTGCGTCAGAAGGCTAATGGATGATTAGAAAACCCTTGTTAGCACAGATGAAAACAGTTTAGCTGCTTAGAGAAGCTATAAAACTGACCTTCCTTTGACAAAAGCAACATTTGAAGGAAAACATTATTTCAAATACAGATCATTAATTCTAACCCTATCAATGTTTTGACTGCATTTTCTATTCATTTTACAACTCATTGTGGGAAATAAAACTTTGACTTTTCATGGAAAACACAAAATTGTCAAAC
This sequence comes from Lepturacanthus savala, assembly GCA_030544235.1. Classification (NCBI taxonomy): domain Eukaryota; kingdom Metazoa; phylum Chordata; class Actinopteri; order Scombriformes; family Trichiuridae; genus Lepturacanthus; species Lepturacanthus savala. The sequence continues at coordinate 14,972,851 of CM060483.1, read as the reverse complement.
TTTTGAACGGTGGTGTATATCTGTGAGATCAGGCTACTGTTAATCTACCTAAAGTATCTGAAGTTGGCTCCATATTAATCAACTTAAAACAATAAAATGCTCTCACATGTGATTCGTGGTTAAAGTAGCAAAGTGTAATACCCCTGACAAGTAAGGGGCAGCATTTCACTTTCACCACCATCAATGAAGTACTTGTTACACCAACACTGAGTCTGTTTATTTTCTGATCATGGCTGCTCTCAGCCTTTGTCGGGCTGAATATAGAAACACTCCACAACTATTCCCATAGTGCAGGTCTCTGTAGCTTCCCTTGTGGACCTCTGATCTCTTGTGAAAAAAAACACACTTAGCCTACAGTGAGATTGGAGGAGGTTGAGATACTGAAATAATCAAGCCAATTAAAGGCAGAAAAAAATGAAAGTGAGTCAGCTCAGAAGGATCTCTGGCAATCTCTGAAACAATACTTGGATCAAAACAGCCTATTCCTATCATCTACAGTGCATGCATGTGTGTGCGTGTTCCTGCTGCTGAGTATACTCTATGTCCAATAGTGGAGAGATGAACAGCAGTCGATCCCTCTGTGAAACAGTCACTCTCCTATACACAAACAGTGTCTCGTCCTCTTTGTATGCGTCTCTTTTGCAGACATAACTATGAATATTGATGTTGTGTGTAAACACACACAGGTGAGGGCTCTCTGCATGTCAGCACAAGTTAAAAACAGAAAGTGTTGGTTTTAATGGTATCAAGGAGACAGGATAAGACAGGACAGGATGTGACAGGCCAGGACAACAGGAAAGCAACACAGATTCAAAGTGCATTTTTAAAAAGGGTGGACAGAAAGGAACGGCGACAAGAGCAGACATTGACATTATGTCCAGAGACACAACTATATATATGGACATGAGAGTAAATGAAAGGAGGGGGACAAACGAAACTGAAAGACGAGGAAAGCCGACAAGGGACGGGGGATTGGACCGGCCGAGCCCATGGAAAGGAAGAAAAGGCGAGCGGCTCTAAATACTTAAAGAGCTACAGCGGACTGTGGGAGACGCAGAGAGGGAGTGGAGAATTGACTCGTTTGTCTTGTGGAGATACAAAACACAGCCGAGCAAAGCGGACAATCTGTCGGCAGCACAGGACTCAGCTCTGTGGTCTCGGCAGCGAGCTCTGCAGGCTTCAGCCTGTTCATTAGAACTTTCTTTTACTCCCTCTGAGAATTGTGGAGGAATCGGAGGGCTGGCTACATACAGCTACAGTACTTTGTAACTTTTTTCTTACAAAACCTACACTGCACTGTTGCATGTCCCAGTCTTTATAAATTATATTACTCTAAATTACTTAATAATAGCGGAGTTTCAATTAACCACCAGATCCCATATAAATGCTAAGTGCAGGTATATATTTTGATGAATAAATGCTGAGTCTAATTTATTAAAAAATGATGTTAAAGGAAACCCTCTTGCGTAATATTGCTGGTCGTAAAATTGTTGGTCGCCTGGTGGCTCTGGTGCAGCAAATATAATAAAGTATGACATGGAATTCAAATTTTCTGTTGTAACATATGCAGAGAAAAGTTGTGAGAAGACGTTTAACTATAAACTATATAACTATATAAGTAATCTTACTTGTATGTAAAAATATATGTTATAGAGTAGTCATACTGGTTTAACCCATTGAAGCCTATGAGTCTTTAAGTTTTTGACTCATAGGCTTCAAAATGTTATACTTAAAATAAGAAATGATTAAGGACACATTCGGTAGAAAACTTAGACAAAAGGTTTTAAGCAAATAATTAAGTTTCCAAGTGCTTCCCCCCAAATCCCCCCAAAAATAATTTTGTACATGCGATAAATAATTTTTTGTTTATGGGCAGATTTGTGCAAGGGGCATCTATAATAGCCATTAAAATGCTATTTTCTAAAAAGAAAAGAGTACAAGGTGGACAAGAAAAGAAGATGCATACATGGTTGTTAGTGACTCAACTGATATAATTATATGCATGAAATCTCTAAAAAAAGTAGTATAAAATGTAAAAAATGACAGTTATAGACTTAGCGGCCCTGAGGCTTAAATAGTTTAATAAAAGAATTTGGGTAAATTTGCATTTTTTATCCAGTTTTGCAGGGTAAGATGTTTATCAGGAAGGAATTAATCGTCTGATGTGTTTGGTGATTGAAACAAATAAACACAACAACATTTATTTGGTAATTTACAGTATTTTAACATGCAAATGCGACTCCACACCCACCATCAAATAACGGCAGTGTGTCCGTTGCGTCCAACACCTCCTGAGTGTGTATTTTTGGAGCAATGGGCCTTTGGAGCAACGAGCATTTGTCTTCAGGATAACTGGACGTCGGACTAATGGGCTTTTGGTCCAATGGGACATTTTTTGAACTATTAGGGTTTCGGAATAATGGGCCTTCAGACCAATGGGCAGTTAACCAAAAATAGACCTGGAAAGCTACAGAGGCATGTGAAGTGCCAAGGGCGGAGGTTTGTTTTTAACTTTGGTTGGGACATTTTTTGTCAGAAGGCCAAAATAATTGTGTACTTGCTCTTTGTCACTCTTTTCTCTTTCATGGGCACATGCTCGCGTACGTGCACGCACACACATACACACACAGAAAGGGGCAAAGTATTCACTTGAATATACATTTGCTTGGCTTTTATATGAAGCTGGATTTTATTCTATAACCTTCTATTTCCTTTTAATAGACTATTTAAAGCTCAGACCATAATAAACATGTAAGGGTTAATTTACCAAGTACCTTTGTGTTGGTTGTTGCCAAAGAATCAGCAATAAGAACAAGTTATGTTTTCATGTGTTTTACAATAAATTTCACAAGCCTTGACACAGTTTCCCTGGTAACACCTAAGAACCTAATGCCATTTTACTGTTAATATCATGAGTAAAATTGGCTGGATTGATTGTGATTGATAAAAAAATATTGGTGGTAGTTGTAATATACATTTTCAAAACATCTTAAAGGCATCATCCATGAGGGGTATTTAGAGATACTGAAGGGTGCTGGTTCAAATTAGCTGTATGAACAGCTCAAATAATTGCAGACAATGCCTCAAAAGTGATAAATCCAAGATGGCTACAACCACCAATGGACCCTGAAATGAACAATGAAATGTATTTAACTACATCTCTTGAAATTTGTTGAAATGGGTGGACCCAATGCCATTTATCCAGGTGTTATAATCATCATTGGCAACATTTAAATAAAGAAGGGTTTACAAACCAATAACCATTAACAAACTGTGTAAAATAACACAATATAATATTAACTACATTTAATGAATTAAACTATTAACAATTTATGGATGGCTATTATAAAGTGTTACCGACTGTACTGTTGTGGTCTTGTTTTTACCGGCAGTAAAAAGCTGTAATCTCTTCCTTCCCAATGATTCAGTGTAATTTAGAGTCTGCAATGGTCAACAATAATAAAAAAGGTGCAATAGCATAGAAGGAAATTTAGTCATGCTCATCACGGAACTGCAGTGCCACTGTTTTACAGGCAGTTCTCTCACTTCCGGACCAGCCACACACATACAGCGGCATCTAATTAAAAAGGTTTTAAACAATTGTTCACAGAGGAGCTCCCATCAAGACCTGGTTGAGTGGCGCTACGTTAACTGGAGCGAGTCAGAGTGAAAGTGACACGTGAAAAAAAATGGGAATTTGCAAACGTAGCAACTTCAGAATGCGACCTAACCAAATTAATTTCTGACTGTCTCCGCGTTAAAAAATGCCTGATCACGTTCATCGTTTTTAACAAAACGCATCCGCGCTCGAGGCCCGTGTGAAAGCCTACACGCCTGCTTGTTTGTTTAATTGCTCTCAATGTCATTAGGAAGCGGAGCGTGACACCTCGGTGTGAGATGCACTCCGAAAAAGACTGAAATGTGTAGAAAACGAGAAAAAAAAGGACTCCGGAGAAGGACGGGGACGTAACAAGCGGCACAATCGCTGGGATACATTGTGGGGGCATCGGAGCGGCAGAGCTAAGCACTTGGATCCAGCCAGTAGAGAAAAAAACAACACACACACTAAACTGTGGAGTGTGCGAAGAGCCAGAGCTGTGAGCCGATTGCGAGCTGGCAGGCGGCGAAGAGCTGGCGCCGGGGCACACGGGCCCAATAGGCTGGCACCGCTGCAGCCATAGAGCTGTTGTGCGATATCACAGCAAAACAGATTGAGATTAGCTTGCCATGATCCACTGAGGAGAAAGGGAGGATGGAAGAGGAAGCGAGGGATGGAGAGGGAAGCTACCGTAGAGCTTTTGCTATTTGGGAGGAGGACCCTTGAAAGTAAAATGAGGAGAGGATGATTTTTTCCTTTATTTACTTTTTTTTTGCATTCTCTACACACACAATCCAAGTCCTTTTTGGTCACATCTGGTTTTGCCATTATTACACTGATTGGACAATATCCACTCTATCAGTGCGACACACGCACGTACTCATAATTCTATCTCTAGACTATTTTCCAACATGTCCCTTTCTCTTTATCTCATGTCCTTTGTCTTCTCCTCTGGTTTTGCCTCAGGGTTTGCGTCTATGTAATCTGCGCCACCTTGACAAGCCAGATACGCCTCCCAGTCGACCCTGTGTAAATTAGCCCTCATTAGAAAATATGGAAGTGTCTCCCCGCTGTTCGGCTCATCTTCGTTTTTATAATCTCAAACAATTATGACATCGCCTGGTGTGAAACCTCCTCCTCCTCCTCTTCTTCTTCTTCATCTCCCTTTCCCTTCTCATCATGTGCAATAGGAGCTGGTCTAGTGTGTTCCAGCCTGCCTGGCACGTGAAGAGAGACAGCAGAGTGGCTTTTGATGGTATTAGTGTGTGTGTTTAGAGAGGAAGTGTGTGTGCACGGACACCACACAGCATGATATCGTATGTGTATTCTATATTTACACTCTTATACTCTATAACACACTGTATAGTAGAGTTTTTGACAGCAGGGATTTTACAAATTGGATTATCCATTATCACAGAGGATTACAAATCTGATGGCAGCAGCCAGGGGACAATCCTCTATATAGCGTGATTGACAGGCGATCGGCTCTGTCACATGCGGCCCACGCACTGGGCGGGCCGTGCCCATGAGGAAAACAGCAGCTCGCGAAAGTAGGAAGCGTGGCGGCTGATTGGCTGGCGGGGGGAGGCAGCAGAAGTGCGGCGATCACATCGTCAGTTTCGTTCCCCAATCAAGATCTAGCGATGGTTCGTGTGATGGATTCATTTGTTTACTCTTTTGATGTTTCAATGCATTTTAATAAGAATTTATGTCAATCAGAAGTTCAAGAGGATTTCTAGTATTAATTACCCAGATTAATTACCCAGGAGGAGATGCACTGAAAGACGATAATTATGAACATTGGGTGTATATTAGACAATTACTTTACGCTTGATTTGGGAGTTCTGCAGGGAAAAGGAAAGCAATGGAAAAGTGTTGATGGATTAATAAGTAAACCCACTGTATAAAAGGTTATGGGGCAGTATTGGGGAAGGTGGAGTTTTTTTTTTTTTTTTTGCAGATTCCTAAAATGTGTCAGAGTCTCTCTCATCATTGGTTATGGAAGTCCAGGGATGATGATTAATGATGTGCTACACAAATCTGAGACAAATCAGTTTAAATAGAGAAAACTCTTCTGGCAGTAATGGATGGAGAAAAAAATATACTGGGAGACTGCGCGCTGCTTTTAATTTTGAAGATTTAAACATTCATTTGGATCGCAAACAAATCAAACCTACTTTTTTTTTTTTGCCATACACTTCCATCACTACTGATGCGGTGCCTCAAAGTAACAAACTGCTTCAAGGAGCAGTTTCTTGAGTAGAATATAATATTACAAATGTTCATGCTGTGTGTTATTAGATCCCTTCCAGACCGGAATGACTTGTCGCATGATGAGAAAACAAGTGTCTTGTCTGTTTTCATCAAGGAAAAAAAATCAGGTTAATTTAATTTGTGTCCCGGGATGAAGTGGGGCCTTCAGGTCTAATGTTGTATAATGAAAACAAAAGGAATAAGCAGACGCTGTTAAATAAAGCTGTTACATCATGCAGTGGTGGTGAATCACAGTGTGTCATCCAGGCTGGTGGTACGACAGTGTGTGTGTGTGTGATGGGGGGTGGGGGAGCTACCAGTGGTTAGAGGGTTAATTCAGGGTAGTAGATGAGGCAGTGCAGCTGTGACCCCTGTCAATCTGCTGCTTGTTAGAAGCAGATAATGACTGACAGGGTCACGCCGTTGCCCTCAGTTGACTTTAGTGAACCCTGAGTTATTTATTCTGCTGTGTGTGTGACTGGATCTATAAAAAATGCATGTGTTTTATCATGCAACAGGTTATATGGGTCCGTATATCAATGTGTGTGGGTGTGTAAGCAATTGTGGGTATGTAAGAGCAGAGATGGCCCCAGTCTTAAATCATACAGCCCTCGGTTGTCATGGCACAGCGTGTGTGTGTGTTTGTGTGTGTGTGTGAGCGTGTGTGCGTGTGCATGTGCACGTGCGTGGCGGTGGAATAAATAGCACTAATGTTTTCCATGCCCATGTCACCTTCATTTTCACAGTCCGTACTTTCACTTTGTGGATTCAGACACACGCAATATATAAAAAAAACACGTGTACACAAAGCCTTTAACCTTCATCTGGAGCTTTAACAGCAGGTAGATGAAAAGACTATAAGTCAGTATAATGAATCACACTCATCAAAGTCTATTAGAAGTCACCAATTCGCATGAAATGGTGTCCAACTCTGTCAGTCAGTAAAAATATTCTTTTTTTTTTTTTCTTAATTTTCAAGGTGAAAAATAAAAAGTTGAATGTTCAATGCTGGACAAAGTTTGTTGTCCAGCATTGATTTAAAATTATTGCAATTAAAATGCATCTTCAGCTTCAGACTTGAAGAATCATAAGCAATGCAACATATCGCCAGCTGCTATGCAAAATCCTGTCATGTGTCGAAATATTTTATCCAATTTCATCTTGTTTAATGGTGATTTTTGTTGGTGAACGTCAGTAGTGATCATGTGGACAGCTTAAAGGGACACTGCACACATTTTCTTATTTAATCGAATGGGAAGGTGTGTCCAAACTATTGACTGGGACTGTATATACAGCTCTAACCAAGTTTCTGTCCCTGAACCCAAACACAAATGAACCATAGTGGTGTCAGATCAAAAAAACACTTTCACTTTTGCGACAGCGCTTGGGAACCTATTTGGCAAATAAGGTCCTGCTAATAGGGCATCCGATCAGAAGTGTTTCATTTTGTTGGTCAATTACAAACTACTTTGTTGTTTAATTTGGAAGATTTGCTGGTGGTGGAGGATTTGTAATGAGAATATCACCACCTCACTGATTCAGCCTTTCCTTTAGAAAGGAACTTGTACCTTGTACCTCTGGCATGTCTAAATTAAAGCATGAAGGACTTTGTGGACAGTCTGATGACTTAGAACTATGTCAAAAACACTTATCTATAAATCCAGTATATTTATGGACTCAAAAAATATTGTATAGCACTCCTTAAACATCCTTCAGCTGTCCAAAAAGAATAAATTTATAAACAGTTTTCAGCGAGAGAAAGGGTCAAATGTCTGTGCTTTGAGTTTTAGCTCTTATAAAATATTGATTGTTTTTTTTTTTTTTCATCCGGTCTTTCCCCGTACTCACACCCGGCCTTCTTCTGAGAAAGGAGGAAGGAAACATCACCTAAGAGAAGATGGGAAGAGAGATCTGTGGTACAGCGCCTCTCCAAAACACTCACACATTCACACACACTCTGACCAGCCGTTACAGCTTCTGTACTTGCTGACGAATATAAAATACGCACAAAGAAATATATGGCTGATGAACGTGCAGAATCCGACTGTGAATACACATTCAATTCTATGGAATATTGTGGATACTATGAGCGCAGGCGTGCACAAACACACCAAGATAAGCAGGCTGTATAGGCAGATGCCCCACAGCGAGAGACGGGCGTCATAAATATTCATATATTCCCATGATTGCAGAAATGTAAATAAGTCAACAGTCGTGAAATTGCCAGCATCTGGTCACTCTGGGGGGAAGAGGACAAGGGAAGTGCAGGAGGAGGAGGAGAAGGTGGGCGGAGGTGGAGGGGCTGGGTGAAAGGTGGAGAAGGATGGAAGAGGAAGGTGAAAATGGGGCCGGTGATGAGAGGAAGATGAAGGCTGAGGACAGGCGGGGGGGGTGGAGGTGGGGGGAGGGGAGTCAAATCACCCAGATTATTTTCCACTTTCAGCATAATGACTCTCGCTTGGATTCGTGTGCAATTACTTAATGATAGATATCCTGGAGAGCCTATCCATTTCGTGTTCTTCGGGTGGAGAGCAGCAGCAGCTGTAGCGAGTGCTGAGGAATGAGGAACATCTGTTTTACACGAAGAGAGCTATATGTCTCTCTGAATACCAGCAGATCACACGTTGGCTTCTGATGTCTGACTGACTGAAACCTAACACCAGAATCCTTGTGGTGAAATAACATTTAAAGCTGCAATCTGAAAGCTGAATTCCTTATCACTGTTAACAACTGAGTCTATTAGAAACAACAATCCTGTTATGACCCACATAGAGAGAACCTATATGAAGATGTATGCATCTATGCTGCATATATAGCATATATGCATATATATTCCATATATAAGCCACATTAAGATGCATATAGGCCAAATTGAGGTGCATATATGTGCATAAATATGCCATACAGGTCTCATGTATTGCTTTTTTATATCCACAAATAAACCCTATATGTACATAAAAGATATGTGTCCCCTGCAGCTCATGTACCCAGTAGCAGGTTCTGGTCATACCTACTGTAGCTTATATCTCACTTTGGCAACTGTCACACATGATGATTTGCTCATATATTTTCTTATCATCAAGGTAACAACTTAATAATAATTAAAAACCTATATGTTTATATAAGGTCTTTTCATGTGGGGAACCATCATCATATGAAACAAGAAATCAATGTTGACAATGAGGGAAATAATTAAAGTCGCACCACTTTGTTGCCCTCCCAGACCATTGACCTGTCCCTGCAAAGGTAATTAGCCAACGGGGACGCAGCTCTGTAACACCCGCCCACATGAGAGCATTGTGTTGGAAGTGACACTGCGATAAGAAAACATTATTTAATATTGTTAACTATGTTTTACACATAATTTAACAGCGTAGCGATGAGCTGTGGATGGATCACTGGAAAACTGGTCATTTAAGTCAATTTTATAGGAAAAAAGTCCACATTTTGGCTCAGTATTTCACTCAGCTCAACACATCTGCAGTTCAAACAGCCTGCATTGCCACAAGGTTTAGATTCATAAGACTGCATCCTGTTTGTGAGTGTGTGTGTGTGTGTTATGGTGGAGGGATTTTAATATTTGGAGAGAAAAAAATTAAAATATGAATTACTGTAAGAGTGTTTGCGGTTATCACTGGAAGATGGCTTTTTTTTTTTTTTTGCTTCTGCTAAGCTGAGCCAAACTCATCTGTGCAGCCCTGACCAGGCTATGCATGCATAAGTAACCATGCTGCTGATACTGTGCTGGAAGGCACAAAGAGAACTCATACAATCTAGGCCAGAGCACTTATCATCTGTTTGGTTTGCTCTCCTAGTTACTATTTGAAGTTTTTAAACTAGCGCCTGCTTAAAAGTTTTGCCCCCAGAACGCAACATACATATTTTCTTTACTTTTAGATTTATTTCGTTCACTTATTTGGCCATGTTTCTAATACTGAATACAAATACATTTCATTTTGAGACATATTGGGGCTGTGAGATCGGTGAAATCTTCGCTTCATAAATAAATGTATGATACAAACCAGCCATGTGTGTTCAAATCACTTCACTTCTTCAGTTTTAGGGTTTCTCCTCATCTTTCAGAGGTGTGGTTTGCATTTTTTTCCATTTAAAATTCTGTCTTTGCAATTGGACATTCAAATGCTGACGTGGCGGTCCTAATACGCCAGGACCATCGTGCACCGGAAATGTTTTAATAGAAATAGAGGTTAGTTCAGAATAAAAGTCAACTTCTCAGATTTTTTATTATTATTATTACCTTTGTGAAGGGATAAATTTGACATGACATATCGTGACATTGCCAGGAACTGATGAACAAAGCTTCACAGAGCCACTTTTTATAGGAAGAAAAACAAGGATGTTAAAGCAGTAACAGATGTATGAATGTTGTCAGAAACCAGAAATGTATGGGTTTGGCTGCTTGGTAAGTTGTCAGTGAGGAGAGAAAAAGGTATTTCGTAATATTTTTTTTCCAGTTACAACTAGGAAGCAAGAAGTATACCACAGTAGAAAATATAGATAAATAATGCATCTTACCGTCCTGCTAAAGATCTATACTCCTTGTATGGTATTTAATTGGTATTTGGTTTGATGTCGCTGGCTGGTCTGTGATCACACATTTTTTTATGTTGCTTAATGAAATCCCTGAATTCCGGCGCAGCCAATTAGACATTGTAAGATGTTCTCCCACAATAACAAAATCAAGGGTTTTATAATCAACATATTAAGATTTTACATATTTCTTTTTACCATCTACCTGGCATTTTGACATGAAGCACATTGTACTCATCAACATGAAAACGGGCAATAACAGTAATTAAAGTAAGATGATATGAATCTGAGTTTAACATGTTGGAAGATATGATTATTCACAACATGGTGAACAAGCAAAGCACAGCTTTTGTGATTTCTGCAGCCTCAATAGCTCAAAGATAAGTCCCTGAATTGTAGAGACAGCAGCAATGCACGCGCAAAGGAAGACGATCCCTCTTGTATTTGTGCTATTACAACGTTCCACAGGGTGCGAAGGGGTTGGAGAGGTCGCTGTGACTGATGAGGACGCCTAAAACAACCTTGATCTCGATATTCTTTCTGCCAATGAACAGCCTGAAACAACCCGTCTTACCTTGCATCAGCGGCTTCGGTGATACTGAATATTCTTTTAACCTATTTAACGTGTCCTTTTGAAGAAAAAAAAAAAAAAGTAGGAGTTCATGGATATTCCACATGATAATAGAACACAGTGTTTACCCGTGAAAGGGGTGATCATGGCTGTCCTTACAGTACATTATAGAGCTATAGCATTAAAGCGAAGGTGTGTGTTCGCGTGTCCAAGGTCTGTAGTGATTGATGTTCCTTCAGAGGCCTATGGGCTTTGGGGACCACAGATATGACCTCCGCAGAGGTGAGTGGATCAGCAACTCCGCTATGACTGACTGCCTACCTGGAGGAACATTCTAGACGCCTCCTGTGACCTTCTCCTGCACAGAAAACACGCGGGACACTTTGTACACGGAGGTGAACTGTGTATGTGTGCGTGCATTAACACACCAGTACACACACCCCAGAAACATCCAGTGGACGTTCCTTATCTTCCTAGAAGGGTAATGGACTGATAACCAAAATGCGCTGCAACCCCCCCCCCCCCCCCCCCACATCTTCTCTGAATATAAGCCTCTGGATCTGACCAATCACAGCAGTGAGGTAATTCTAACATTATCATTCGGATACATCTCAGGCTCTACCCTTGAGGCACACACAGGGAGACACTCACAAAATGAATAAAGCATTTGGAGATTGTCAATAATGCACATGGACATGCACAAAGAAGTACTTACACACACACATATATACATTCAGGAAAATAAACAATTTAATCACTAATTTAAACAGCCTCCCAGTTCCATTCATATGCAGCGACGCGCACACACACACACACACACACACACACACCGCAGCAGGCATTATGTGTGTAGCAGCCTGCACACATGACAGCATCCCCAAGGTCAGTCAGTGTGTAAGACGGTGTGTGTGTGTGTGATGTTAGATAACTTTATAAGTAGCGAGTGTGACATCTGCCGTCCCCCCCTGTGAGCATCTATTACACCCGTTGCAGAGAGATAGACAAAGACAGGCTCGGTAAACTAACTAGCGAGAGGACACACGCTCGTGTGTGAAGACACACTCGGCCGCGCGCGCTCACACGCACACCTGGGGGTTGTGGTCCTAAATCTTCGTCAGCGGTGCCAGCTCGCCTGAGGCTCAGAGCAGAAAAACTCACTGATGAATTGCTCTATATTAGAGAGTGTAGAGAAGAGGCAGAAGTGTGTGTGTGTATCCATCTGTATAAGGATGTATGTTAGGGCTAAAGTTCCCACAGGGATTGGCCTCGAACCAATCAAGCCAGCATGGCGTGATTAACCCCAGCGTGATTAAACAAACCGGGGACATGCAGGTATGCGTCCTCCTCAGATGATGCTCACACAGCTTGGGTCAGTCAGTTAAACAACGCATTATATCGAGGTAAGGCTGTTTAAATTATTTACCTTTGAAGCACTAATTCCCAAAATGCACCATGCCTGCAAGATTTGTCCAGACTGATTCAGCAATAACTCGATTTCAGTTGAAATTTCCACTTTTCCACTGATCAATATGTTTACATTAACAATGAGTCAATTGATTGTGTGTAATGTGAAAGTGGTCACACAGGGATAAATCTGAAGGTAATTAGCACCGGACTCTGCAGCTCCCCTTAGCTCTACAGACAAACAAAGTTAGCAACTAGCATAGCATAGTGGAGCTTTTAGCAGCTTACAGTAAGAGCCAGACATTTCTCTCAGGAGTTGGAGGAGATCAACGCAGAGCCAAAGGGAAAGTGAATGGTCAATAGGTTGACCTGGACTAGACTCCAACTGAATGCTAATGTTGCTTAGAGTCTGCTGGATGTGTGAAAAGGTAACTGTCAAACGCTAATCACATCAACTCAATAAAGTGATGATATGTCAAAGCCATATTTATGGTTTATGGTGCCCCATTAAGCATAAAGTATGCCCAAAAAAGTATATTTCCAAAATTAATTGGAAAAAAAAAACAAGACGAACTGTAAAAGAATTATAATTTTCCTACCACCTATTCTTGTCCTTCAGATACTGGCAGATTTAGACCAATCAAGTGCTGTGTTACATGAGCAATAAATCATCAACTATCACCCAATCATATACTTAAATGACCTATTCAAGGTATAGTTATTGCATTTGTTACATTACAATAAAAGCTGCAGGTTTGTGTTACAGTACATTTGTAGTTTATTACATGTGTAATGTCTTTTTTTAAGTTGAGTCAAACAACACCTTTATCTATTTTATATGTAATGTTATGCACTTCATTGTATTTTAGATTATGTACTGTCTTGAAGTGTAATGTAATTCTAGCACTTTTATCTCTTACTGCTCCGAATTGCCTGTCACCGACGACTCATGCTGAGCGACTGCAGACAGAAATATCTAGTGCAATATATGTAATGCACATTTTTCCCCGTCAAATGAACAAATAAAAGCTGTATGCAACTTAATGTTGGATTATTAAATATGTTTTCATTATTCTGAAATGAAAACAAGAAAAAGTAAAAGTAGGAACTAACATAAGGGTGCAAATAAAAACGACTTCAACAACAAAAAATGCATAACCACATTTAAGAAAAGAAAAAGTTGTTATATAGACATTTAAATTAACAGTAAAAGCTTAAAATATTTTTTTAACATTGCCTGACAATGAACAATTACTTTGCACTTGATTGGTATAATTATTCACTTTTTGACATTTTTTGCTATTGTCATCATCCATATATTCATTGCCATGCATATATTCTGTTAACATGCTTATTTAGTTGTCATTCACGTCTTTTAATGATATTTATAACATTTTGTTGAAATTCAAATTCAATCATATTTCCATATTATATTGCTACTTGTTTCTATACCATACTCATGCTGTGTTGTAATTTCCCTCAGGGATCAATAAAGGTACCTGCTTACTTTCACTCAGTGAGTCTTTTCCTCTCGTCACAGCTATCCATGTCATTATGGGCCTAATATTTAAAATTTGCAATGATTGGGGGAGTCCTGAAGTTCAAAATTGTGAATTTAAAGGTGTTTGTTGTGTTCATGTGGCTTTTTCAAAGTAACCATCTTGTGCTGACTCCAAGCTACTTGAGCATTTAGCTTGGAAAAAAGAATGACTCCCATGTGAGTGTTTCCCATAAAACTCTATGACGAATGAGTATACCCACCATGATATTACACTCTATTTTAATGCTATAGTTCTATTCTATAGTGGCCATATTTGAAAAAGCGTGTGGAGCTAGGGAGGATCTGTGACAAGCAGACACCTGTCACTCAAAAGGCCTGAACAACTTGTCTGGACTGACGGGCACCTTGAGATCCCTCCTGGATGCCTCAGGGATGGAGGATTGTTGTAGCCAGATGTTCCTGTGAATCATCATCTGCCATGATGCACAGCAATGACAGCAGTGAAGGCACACAAGGTGAGGATGGCACTGGCAGCCATGCTTATTTCGGATGCTTCCCCCAGCAGCAACTCCGTCAGCGGTCTACTTCCTGAGAGAGAAATAGAGCAGAGGTGTTATTGGCCACCGCTGATAGTTGTCAGGTTAGGAGGAACAGGAGGGCAGCTGTGATCCGTAAATCCCGCCATTTTGGTCATAGGGACATAGATGGAGATAGGTGCCTTGAGATTCTTTGGCTCTGCCGCCCTTCCTTCCTGACGCTAATAAACGGCGGTGAAACAGTGCCATATGGGTTCTTGGCTGACCTCCTGAGCCCGTGGAAAATCCCTGCTCACCTCATCCATAGCAGCAGGCGGTCTGTGTGGACAGCTGCCTTTTTGACGATGCTTTGATGATATCAGGCCTTTAAAGAGTCAGTTAAACAAGCAACCGCAATGGCCTTGTGTGCCAACCTCCAAGGAGTCCATCCATAGATCTCAGTGCAAATTGTTGACCCAACCACTGGCTCAGAAATAGATTTCAATTCCACCTATTGATCTTTTCTCCTTGTCCTACAAGACTGTATGCCTTTTGTCTTTCTCCACCTTAACAGATGCATCCATTGGCATTTTTATATTGACAATTTTGCTTTGATTTATCTGTATGCGCGATACCACAAGTGTATGTTTCTGGTTTCCCTTTGCTCTTTGACCCTAACTTATGTTCTGGTTTGGCAGGGACTCTCTTTGCAGTGGATGAAGCCTAGTGAGCTGTAACAAATGACATTAAACCAAATTGATTGGTTAAAATAATTGACTGATGGGGCGCTGACCTCTTAATTAAACTGCTGAACACTGAGTGGTTAAAATGCTTTGAGATAAGCAAAACACACCAGCAAATTTCATTGGAATCCATTGAAGACCTGGACATACTAGTCACTGCAAACATGTGCATAGTGCAGGAGCATCTTATACGACTACAGTATATGTCTTCAAACAGACTTCCTCCTCACTTCTCTCTCTTATCTGGTTGATGCACAATGCAAAGTCGACAAAATAGTAGAAATAATGGAGCTAAGGGAGGGAAGGAGATGATGCAAGGGCATTATGTGTGCAACACCCAAGAGGGATTCTGTTTCTGCGTAAGCATTAAGTGTTACATGCAAATGCCTGAGGATTGGATTGGGATATAAATGAAGTCTGGGAGGTCACACCAAAGAATTAACTGGAAGCATGAGTAAATGTTTGAAGTTGAAGTTCATTGCTTTTCATTAGAGGAATAGATACTGTAATAGATAGACATGTTTAGCATTCGAATCAATGTTTGAAACAGATTTTCATCACAAGTAGTTTGACATTGCTCTTCTGTAGTAAAATGGCAACAGTTTTATTCTCGTTTCAGTTCCTTTGAGACAGCAGAAACAAGTAGTAAAGACAGCGCTGACCTATTACCACCTGGTTAATTTGATACGTGAACATGTTACCAGTTGCTCAAACACATTCAGCAGACACCGCGGAGCATTAATTATAAATCATTGTTCGTCAAGCTTTCAGCAATGTGGGCGTAGCTGACTGTTAGTGAACTAGACGGTTGATGAGCTATTGTTTCAGTTTTTTATATTACAGTGACTGCATCACCACATAAATTCCCTCAGTTTCCTATCATACACTCTGCTCCCTGCTCCCTCCCTGTAACCGGCACTCGTCCCTCCTCCCACTTTCATTGACAGAATCTGAGGTAGACATCATGTGGTTAGTTTTTTTTCTCTCCCCCCCCCCCCCCTTCTGTGCGTGTGTAATGCTTTCTTAACCTCTCCCTCTCGCGCTCTCTACATCCCCTCTCTGCAGGTGTCCCCTCCCCGTTCTGTTCCATTCACAGCGCAGTGCCGAGCGAGATGACTCATCCTACAGTGGGAAAAGACGTGAATTGCTCTCTGTGTTCATCCCAGCCCTTTGGTTCTCTTCCAGTCTCCCTCGCTCTCGCCGTCCTTCCCCCGGCTATCATTCACACCCTCCCTCCCCTGTCTCCCTCCACGTATGAGGCACCGATGCGCAGCTCTGCTCCGTCACATGCACACGGTGATGGACAGGAGAAGTAAGTAGCTGCGACAAAGGAGCACATGTTATATATGCAGATAGAGCTGCCTGACAGTCACCTCATGTCCCCTCGCAGCAACTGACTGTTACTGTACACATCACTACCAGAGCCTGGACACAGTCACAGTACATTCGCCTTCACTGCTGGCATGACAGAAAACCTTGTAATGTTAAAGACAGATTTATACTCACTCCTCACTCACATTTAATCTCAACTTTGTGGCAAGTAGAAGTATTATTGCTATTTTGGGGAATTGTTTCTAAACATCTATCCATCTATCTATAAAAGCAAGGAGCCGATATTAGATAATTTTTACTCACTTGAAATTCCTTGAAATTCTTCTGCATGAAACCTCCATCTCTGCTTTGACACATAAGTTTGATTAAAATATGTGTTTGAGGAAGACAGTTTCCATTTCAAAAGTATAAGCTTCAAAAAAGCCAGTTCATTACAGTTTACATGTAGTGAATCATTATTGGGGAAAAAAGTGTTTTTCTTTATCTCTGCACTACACGCTGTAAATGTCACTGCACAAGTGTGTGTCCCATGTTCTTGTCGGTGCATAATCCTAAGAAGATACAGTGCAGAGCCAAGGGTCTGAACAGCATTCTGCACTTCCCTGCTGGAACTGTGTGTATAACAGCAGTGATTTAATATCAGCTGTTTTGTGGATATTTGAGGATTGTAATTCCTGCATATGTTTGTTCTATGGGAATGCTTTGCATTATAAGGACTGACATGATGGATTGCCCACAAACAAAAATACACATGGAGTTATGTACACATACACACATGCACTAGGATTCTCCTCCGCCTCCTGTTTTAATAACATAAGGTGCCCTACAAAATAATAGAAATATGAAATAAAAAGTTATGTTCGACCCAGAGTATTATTCCATTTTATTCTACCAAATGGTTTTCTTCTTCTTTCTTCATCTGTCTTCATCTTTCCTTTTTAAAATGCCTCCCCCCCAAAAAAATACACACTTCCTGCTCCATTTATTCCTCTCTCCTTTTGTCCCTCTCAACTCAATGTCAATACAAGATGGAACAGTGCACGCATGCACACACACACACACACACACACACACACAGCCTGAAAGGCCTGGGCATCCCATTAGAAATCAATTTCACCTCACCACGTGTTGTTCATTCACATTCTGCGTGTGTGTGTGTGTGTGGATCTTTAACGCTGTGGGTGTGAAGTGTGTGTTTACTTGAGGTACACGTGTTTGAGTGCAAATGTATAATTGATTTGTGTGTATGTGTCAGTGTGTGTGCATGCAACTCTAGCTCGATCCATTTTACATGTGTGAGGAAGCCTTCTTTTGTTTTCTAGTGTGTACATGAGGGTGACAAAGGTTGTGCGGTACATTTCTATTTGGTGGTATGATTAAGGAGAGAGGAATGGATGGATTAGAGGAGATTTCACAATCTATTCCTACACATAGATGCACATGCATGCACACACACACACCGGTATTATTCAGCGAGTCCTATTAAACTAAGTGCAAGAATAAATACAGTTGTGTTGTAGAATTATTCATGTTTCCTGTCTTCTCCTGGCCTGAGTGGCCCATGCAGGAGGAAAAAAGGGACAGAGAGGGAGAGGAAGGGAGGCTAATCACAGAATGAAGAGCGGATGATGGTGGCAGGTTAGCCTGCAGGCAAAGAGGATGATTGACACCTGAAAAGTTAGTAGTTACAGTACAGGCTTTCTGTTAGAAATGTGTAGTCTACGAGCACAAATTGACATATCGATGATGACATATTTAGGCCATAACTTTAAATAGCCATCTCATAAACATACAATCAATTTTTGTATTTTTTGGTATTTTTAGCAACAAACATGTTTCTATGAAAATGACACTGTGCAATCGCTGTCATTTTAAAGGTCCAGAGTTTAAGATTTAGCAGCATCTAGCAGAACAAACTTGGCAGAACTAGAATATAATATTCATAAGTATATTTTAATCGCGATATAAGTGAATCAAAACGAGCTGTTTTTATCTACATGGTCTCTCTCCATGAAGCCAGCCATGTTTGTACAGTAGCCCAGAATGGACATACCAAATAATTGATCTAGAGAGTGACTTTCACGGTCACCATCGGTTCTCCTACAGACTTAGGTTACTCACTTGGTTTCAATCATCAACCTCACCAACAGATGCCAGCACAAACTACGCACTGTACCTTTAAATCCTTCCAAACTGTATCTCGCAAATATGTGTTAAGTACAGAAGATGCACATTTAGGTGTGGAGTCGTTTAAAAGCAACTTACTTACGACATATCTGACAGCTATTACTTTTACAATGAGTGTAATGCATGAAAAATTATTTCTTTACAATAGAACTGTCATTTAAGTCACTTTGAGTTAAGCAATGATAATCTAGGAACCAAGTTTTTCCCCCACCCATATACTAATCTGTGGTGCAGCGCCACATAATAATAATAATAATAATAAAAACAAGCACTATATGCTACTTGATCTGCGGGAGACACTTGAATTCCTTTAAATTTGCTCTAATTTAGTTTTCCTGGCCAACAGGCTGTCAACATACCACTGACATATTAATAAAACATATGACTATTCCCAGATGTCCCATAGTTTAACTCACCACATACCACTGATGTCAAACTCAGTCCCGGCTTCACATAAACGCCTTCCAGGCCCCGCAGGAGCTGATGAATTATTACGAGCTGTTTTCATAAATAAACTATAAAAGCTTCTAAGGGGAAACATTTGCTGTAAGGTCATGAAATGAGGACAAGCCGCCTTGATAATGCTGCTATAAAACCAGATCATCACACACTCTTCATTGATCCCTGCGGGGGGAGGAGGGGAAGAAACCGGCTTCTTCTTTCACCCCTTTCAGCCTCGGCTCCTCCCTGTTCTCCTCACAGAGATCAGGGTTTGGGACTCAAAAGAGCAGCAGGTGTGAGTTTTTAAGATTCACCTTTACGCGCCCGGTATAGTACAACGGCTTTTCTTATACCAGGAGTAAACTTTGCTCAAGTAATTGCACTTCAAAGATATGGAGGCCATGACCAATTTCCCTCGCTCGCCTCAGATTCCCTCCTCGGCGATAGTAATTACACAGAGATTTAATTAATGTGGGAACAGGAAGGGAGGAGCAGGGGGGTCTTTGAACTGTATGTTTGGAGTAAACGGAGAAAGACTTACAGGGGAAAAAAAAGAGAGAGAGAGAGAGATTAGTGAGCAGAAGTAGTTATTTTAGATTGCCGAAATGTGTGCCAGAGTTGAGGCCAATAATCTCTAGTGGATCCGTAATGTGTCAGTCTTCTGTCAGCTTCTTTATCCATCTGTCCCTTCCGTCTAATCTTTTTTCTTGTTGGAAGTTTAATGTGTCCCTCTCCGCCGCTCCGTCTCTCCCCGCTCGCCTCTCCATCACGGCGTCTTTGTCAGCCCGTCTCGTGCTCCTTTCTCCGAGGGGGGGCGGCGGCCTCCCTCCCTATCTCCTGCCGCTCCCTCCTCCCTCGTTCCCTTTTTTTTTTCCTCCCGGGGCTGCGGAAGCGAGGGGAGGAGAGGAGGAGGGACAGAGAAAAAGAGAGAGAGGGAGAAAAAAAAGAAAGCGGACGGCACAAGAAGACAACTCCTTAGTGCTGCGTCAGCACCGGGTGTTGTGCCAAGGTAGTTCCCCCCCCCCCCCCCCCTCCCCCGATAGGAATGTGTCCCACGAGAGCATGCAGACACTCAGGGAGGAAGTGGATCTACATTTCTACACTTCGGTTTTTGTAGTTTTATCATTGATGTTTCATTGTTTCCCCGAGACTGAGTAGCAATGTGTGATGATAGGGGCTGTCGGACAGGTAGGGGTTGATTTAATTTGAGCCTGAATTGTATGCACGGCAGAATGACAGAATTGCATTGAAAGAAAAAAGAAGAGGCAGAATCAATTGGTGGCACTCGGTTTTCATTACGTGGCACTGCGCCACGGATTGGTCTGATGTGTGGGAAGGACAAATAACACATTTATCAAAAATAGATTCCTTTATTCCTCTGTATATCCTAAGTGTTGCTGAAGTTTCTATTATTTTACATGTACAATGTAGCTAGATATAAGCTACTTATAGGGTGATAACAAAAAGCATATCCCCCTTTATTGAACAAATGAGGGTCAATCATTTTGTGTTTTATTTTATATGTAGATCAGATCAGGCTCAAAAATACTGGCAAATATGGAGAACCTCCCTCTTTCCTAGATCAACTTATATGGGGATACATGTGTTGATGTCAGCCTGAACATCCAGTCTGAAGTAATATGTATGTAATAAGTAGTATAGAAGTGGATTTGTATAACAGAAAGCATTATATTCTGATTATAATTAGATTAGATGTACTTTATTCATTCCACAATGAGAACATTTAGCTACAGCAGCAATGTGCAATATATATATATATATATATATATATATATATATATACACACACACACACATTTCAAGTCAATGTGTTAAAGGTGATTAGCTGCAGTGATCTGGATTTTACAGTATCAGTAAATTTCCAGCCTCTTTGGTATATTATAAAATAATATAAACTTCAGCAAAACGTAGGATACAGCAGTATAGAAGCATTTATTTTTCAATATATGCTTTATGTGTCCTTAGCGAAATGTCTTTGATGGGGAAACTACCTTGGCAGGACACCTGCTGCCTCTGGAGAATAATAAGAAGGGTGGGATAATTCACTGACAAATGACTAATGAGGGAGAGAGAGGAGGGAGAAGGGGGATGGGGGTGTTCCAGGTGGAGTAGAATTTGTTGCAGGATAACTGGGATGTCCTCAACCCCTCTGGAGGTGAAATGTTCCAAGAGCTACTGCGGCCAGGTGAGACTTGGGTATTTGTGCTGCGTCACCGTCACGTGCGCGCGTTCACGGCCTAATTAACTTTCACCTGCGTCTCAGCAGGATTTACAGCGGATCACTCAAAAACTAACAACACGACAACGGGAAGCTTGTTAACATGCGTTCAGCGCGGGATTTACAGCAACACCCGGTGCAGAACGAGGAATAAATTCACCTGTTAACAGGATTTACAGGCGGCGCAGCACGTTCAATTAATAGCGTAACATGTAGCCCCTGTACTAACAACAATAGGGGATTTACAGCCAATTATAAGTCATTTAAAATCATAGTAATAATAATAAAGTCTTACCTTATGCATTTTATGCAGGTTTTGATGTCTTTTTCCGTCTTTTTTTCTCGCAAAATCCGTCTACTGTGTCATCAAAGTCCATTCGGTGATCGGTCAGTTCTCTTAGCTGCGTTAACAACGTCAGTCCGTTTTGCTTCATTTTCGTCTTTAAATTCGTTTTTATTCCCGGACAGTCAGAGAACGAGGCTCCACTCCGCGTTTTCTAAAAACCATTCCGTCTTTTCTTCATCACTTATCTCTCATTCAGTCGCTCCACTTCCCTCGTGACGCTTCGTTTTCGCGCAGTAGTTTTTTTTTCTTCTTCGCGTTGTTTTAGATGCACTCTGCTCAGATTGACCTATGACCCCACAGACACATTTACCGCCCTCTAGTGGTCATCACACTAATTCTTCTTATTATTATTAACTCTGTTGCATAGTGTTGCCATGGCAACATTTTTTCTAAAAAGCTGTGATATGGAATCTATGTTTTTCACAGGATCACATCTAAGTAATATTTCATGCAATGGAAAGTTAAGTTTATTCCAATTATAGCATAATAATGTTAATAACAATATTGTATCCGCAAATATGATAAGTTCTAACTCCTCTACTGCAATAAAGGAAACTAATCATTTGAAGAATACATTAAAGGTATGTGAAGACTGTAAGAGGTGGTTTATCTATTCTATTTTATAATTATTGTTTTATTTTATATGTGTATCATTGTACAGTATTATTGATCGATTGCCTTTATTGTCTACTCATATATACCATTAAAAACCTACAACAGACCATAGCACAGATAGGCAGGTAACAGCAGATAGTTTGTTTTTTCCTTGACCGGCAACATTTGTAAAGCAAATGCATTTATTCATTCACAGACACAAATCCACTCACAGTGTGATGACACTGACAGCAAGTCTTCAGTCAACTTAAAGTATTGTGAGGTAAGCATATTGCGTTTTTGTTGAAAGGGAAAGCCCTGAGCACATCTTCCATCTTGGCTGCATCAATGATACAAAACGCCCACTAATGTTATACAATAACATTTGGCTGAAGTGTAAAATGAGCGATGAGCGACGGCTTAAACCCTTATTTTTCCTTTCTCCAACCCTCCACTAAACAAATCCGCCTTTTATGGGACATTGATAAAATCCCATGTCAATGCTTATGTTAGTGGCGAATGAGTACGTGCCATCTGTTAGCAGCATATTTGTTAGTAATGCGAGTGCAAGTAAAAAGGGAGAGGAGTCATATTCCTAGTAATTACCATTATGAATTCTCAACTATTTATGGCATAAATTAAGGTATCACACATATAATACAATTAAATGTAAATAAAAATTAAACATCTCCTGTATCCTCATGAGCCATTATATAAATAATTGAATCCATTATCATTTTTATTGCTATGTTATTATCTTTTTTTGTTTTTTATAACTTCAGGCTCACTGTGACTTCCTGGCTATATATCTAATAATAATAATGCAGTTTTAATCACATACTTGAACACTACATGCAAAATATGCACAGAAAGATGGTGTTGCTTGTAGTGAAGAACTCACAAAGAATCATTACCTGAATGCAGTTCTCCGCTACGAAGCGTCTTTCAGCTCATTGTTTTGGTCTTTCTGGAAGCTAAAATTCATGCTAATGTGCCCTGATGGCAGCCAAAACCTCTTAGTAGCTAAAAAGCTTGCTAGCGTGCACTCTAGTTCCTTCATGGCAGCCAAAACATGTGCTGAAGTGCCCTCTAGAAAGCCAAAATTCATGCTAATGTCCCATGGCAGCCAAAACAGTACCATCTTGGGAGCAAAAATGCTTTATAGAGTGCACTCTAAGAGCCAAAACGCATACTAAAGTTCCCTCGTGGCAGCCAAAACATGTGCGAAAGTACCCTCTTGGGAGCTAAAATGTGTTTAAAGTTACCTCTTCAGCTTAAAAGACTCCCCCTCCCCTCCCTCTTTTTCCTTTTCGCCCCCCTGCATACAAATGCCAACAGCAACGTCCAGTGACAGACATGGCTGCCGGCATTACAAATCAAGCAGCCGGACACACACATGCAGGCATTCAGAACGAGAGGAAAGAGGAAAGAGAGGAAGACGCTTGCGAGATATAACGAAGGAACAGAGATGTGACAATGATTAATACTGCAAACTCCCACACAGAAGCAGCGGATATTCCAATCGCAGCAAACTTGATGACAGACACAAACTTATAACAACCCCAACAGAAAAAAAGTGCTTATGTCAAGTACAGAGTGGAAATACTCAGCGTGAGCCTAAAGGTGCGAAAACTTCAGTCTAGAGGGTTTTTTTTTTTACACTTTCAGGCCAAGCCACGAAGTCAACGATATCGACTAGAGTGTCAAAAATCAATTTGGCATCTCCGCTGTAGGCGAGAGCCAAACACAGGGGCCCTGGTTTGTATGGGGCGTTCATACCTTCACACAATGGAGATCGGTTTTACCTTTGCGCACACGATTGGCGCAAATGTGACATGCTGATATTTCACGCGGCTGAGCCAGACCTGCAGCTCAGACGTGTCACGCCATTGGATGAGTGTCCGAAGAATTTAAAGCAAGGTTGACCTTTGGTTGATCCTGGAGCTGTGTAGCATCTTGGACAAATATTGCTGATCTTCTGTCTTCCTCCAGAACTGTGACGCCAATACAACATTCTGCAAACAGTGGAATTCACGATTTGATGCAAGACTGAAACTGAAAGAGCTAAAAAATCCAAACCTCCATGACCCTGTGTGAAAAAGCCATTCCCTCCTAAACCTAATAACTGGTTGGGCCTTTAGCAGCAACAACTGCAATCAGGAGTTTGCGATAACTTGCATTGATTGCATCTTTCTTGTTGTAATTCAGCCACATTGGAAGGTTCTCGAACATGAACCACCTTTTTAAGGTCATACCACAGCATCTCAATAGGATTCAGGTCAGGACTTTGACTGGGCCACTTCAAAGTCTTCATTCTGTTTTTCGTCAGCCAATCAGATGGACTCGCTGCTGTATTTTGGATCATTGTCCTGCTGCAGAACCCACGTTTGTTTCAGCTTGAGGTCACCAACAGATGGCTGGACATTCTCCTTCAGGAATGTTTTGGTAGACAGCAGAACTCATGGTTCCATATATCACAGGACGTCGTCCAGGTCCTAAGGCAGCAAAACAACCCCAGACCATAACTAAAACCGCCATATTTTACTGTTGGTATGAGGTTCTTTTTCTCAAATGCAGTGTAACTTTTGCACCCAATGTAATTGGATACACACCTTCCAAAAATCCAAGTGAGGCCTGCAGATCTTTGGATGTTGTTGTGGGATCCTCTTGGATGAATCATGAATCCTCCTGGGAAGGTTCACCACTGTTCCATGTTATCGCCATTTGTGGATAATGGCTCCCACTGTGGTTCGCTGGAGTCCCAAAGCTTTAGAAACGGCCTTATAGCCTTTTCCAGACTGATAGATCTCAGTTACTTTCTTTCTCATTTGTTCCTCAATTTCTTTAGATCTCGACATGTTGAGGATCTTTTGGTCTGCTTCACTTTGTCGGGCAGGTCCAGTTTAAACCATTTCTTGGTTGAGAATAGGTGTGGCAGTAATCAAGCTTGGGTGTAGCTAGAGAAATTAAACTTGTGTGATAAACTACAGTTATATTTTAAGAGGGGGGCAACAGTAGAACAGTAAAAACATTCATATTTGTTTCCCACCCCTGTAAATGCCATTTTTACAGTCTAAATATGATTTTAATGGTAGCTTTCTTGAATGGAACATTCTCTGACCGTGAATGAATAACTTAAAATAACATACACACGCTAACCTCTCATTAACCTTAATCTGCTCTCCAGCTTCATTTCAGGGTCCATAGCGTGGATTTATTATGGATAGCTTGCTAAAAGTGTAGCGCTCATGCTCTTTTTCCAAAATATAATTGCCATGGATACAAACCTGGCATATTAAATGCGTCGTCCTCCAATGATACACATGCCAAGCACGGTCAAAGACCGGAGTTTAGTCTCCAGGCTCCATAGCTTCAATGAGAAGTGCTAGCGAACCCAAATCAATATTGGTTCTTATTAAAGGCCCCATGAAATGAAATCAATAATCTTTAATCTTGTGGCCCTGTATTAAGTGTTCATGTGCATGTTAGTATATGCAAACATTTATTTTTAAGTATTTTTACTTGGTGTTTACAGTTCATCCAATTAACTTTGTTGTTATACTTTTTTTTAAATCTAATTATCCTTGTTATATAAATGCCAAACACCCGTTTTTTTGTGGCCCAGTCAAATGTTTGTTTTAAATCCCTCTTGTAACTGTTCAAACCTCAAATATTTGTTTCAAATAAGCCCCAAAAGACACTTTAACTTCTGTTTCATTGGGCGTTTTAGTATTCTACAATTAAACTATCGCACTACTTATCCTCAGCAAGCGAAATAATACGATTCAGCTTCATATTTACTGTTCAAATATATATGACAGTGGTATCGATCTCCTCATCAAACTCTGCAAGAAAGCGAATGTGCATTTCCTGTAATGATATTAATTTCAAACCTGAAGAACGTACAGGCTCGGACTCTTAGAGTCGTGGTCGTAAGTGTTGATTTTGATTTGCTGATTATTAACAGCTTAACTGCGGCTAATCCAATCAGAGCTGAGAGTTATCGTCTTCATGATGGGAGATTTATGATAATGTGTTCCGGCGGCGCCGCCAGAACGGAGCCGGGGGTTAGATGGGGAGACGCCGCCTGTGTGTGATCTGCATGAACGGCGAGCGGAGATAGATGCACGCTTGTCCTCCCGTTCTCTGCCCCCCCACAAACTCTTAATACACGTGATCCAATAATGGAGATTAATGCACGCTGGCACCGGAACAAGTTCCACACACACACGCATACAGTGTGAATATAAAGCAATAGAGTGTGTGTTGAGGGGTGCCCTGGTGGGAAAGAAACGAGGGCAGCGGGGAAAGACAGATTGGATTCAGATTCGGAAACAGGAAAAGCGCTGGACTGACCAGCGGCTGCACACACGATGAGTAAAAAAACGTGTGTGTGTGTGTGTGTGTGAACTCCCATCAGGTAAGTGAGGCGGTGAGGAGGTTGCAACATCCAGTTTATCTACCTAAACGCTTCTAGGTCAAGGTTATGGATTTATGATAGCTCCACTGAGAATTGTGGGATATTTTTTTTTCTCCCTCACTTTGGGGCACTGACACACACGCATGCACGCACACATACACACACACATGCACACACATACACACACGGATAGAAAGAGACACCTGACCAAACACAAAACCTCTTCATTTATGCAGGATGTCACTAGGATGAGGGGATGGGTTTACAAGGACCCACAAGCACTGACCACTGTTACATGTGCATGTTAGTGTGTGTGTGTGTGTGTGTGTGTGTGTGTGTGTGTGTGTGTGTGTGTGTGTGCAGGCCAGGTGAACACATGTCATTGTTCAGCCCCAGTTTTTCAGTGACAGGCAGCCGAGTTGCTATGGAGTTACAGCCTGACCTCGTTCACGCCAACACACACACACACACAAACACACACACACACACACACACACACACACACACACACACACAGCCTGCCTGAGGGCTGAGGTTACAGTGGCCTATTTACAAGGCAGATTAGGTCACAATTGGCTGGTGAGGACACACTGAATATGCAGGTAGAGGATATATATATATATATATATATATATATATATATATATATATATATATATATATATATATATATATATATTTATATATTTATATATATATTATAGTAATATAGTATAGTATAATAGAATATAGTAATATAATAGAATATAGTATAATAATATATTGATATACAGAAAATTTTAAAAAATGTGTTTTCTCATTTTCACAGCTTTTTGCATAAATGTTTGATCAGTTTTGGGTTTATTTATGTGACAATAAAACAAAAATGATAATGAGATGGACATTCTCATTCAATAATGAGATTAATGGGCCCCTTTAGTCCTGGTTAGGTGCTCCTGGCCATACCAAGCAGGTACCTGCTGTAATATTACAGTATATATCTCAGAGATATGAAGTAGTATCATATTACATCGAATGATGGTTCATCTCAGTTATTCCTGAGGTCAGAGCGTCACATCTATAAATCACACAATCCAGCAAATTCCTCGCTTCATAATCTGCTTAATAGACGCCAACAGATTGCTGCTGTCAGTGTGGGCATGTGGTTCGGGGGGTATTAACGGAAAACGATAGCAAGTTAGTGTTTGTACCGAAAAAACATCTGCGCCAGCGTCACATACATAATGACAGATAATTGCAGAATATTAATAAAATCGGAGATTGCCTGATGATTTGCTCATATTAGAGTCCATTCACTGATGCGTGGCAGCTTTTCGGAGGGCTTCGATGTGCGGATTTCTTCAAGGTCCTTGTAATCGCTTTTAGTTTTATATACGACTCTTGCTGTTCTGAATTTTCTCTAATCGCGCATGATGTTGCGGGGTCCACTAATGTGTCAGAGGTCGACTTTGGAGCTGTGAATTTGTGGATCATCAGAGATGAAACTCTCCAGACAGTGAGCCTAATGGTTCCTTCCTCATTATGCAAAACGCACATTAAAAAGCAACACACATCAGGGGAAACCGTTTTATGGGGTTCCAAAGTCTCCAGGCAGTGGCAGGTCATGGAAGGTCGGGTAAGAAAAATAATTGTAGCTTACTTTAGTAACGTAAGCAAGAGCTTTTCTAGCAAAAATACAATTAAATAGCATATTATGGAAAATCTAGGGTCAAAATATTTGGAATTGTAGGTTGATATTAACTGACACTATAATAATTTATCAGGGTTGTGATGTTTCTTCAACTTAAAGTCAAGTCTTTTTAAGATCTTTTATATAAAAATTGAATGCCTATTTCACAGTCCTATAAAACCATTTTTTTTTCCATTTATTTCTCAAATAACCCAACAACAATAAATAGAATTGAGATGCCAGTCAACCCCTCAGCTAAATCCTTCAAATCAAATATATTGTATTCTACGGACCAATTCCGAAAAGCTAGTCTATCTTCATTAAACTCACAACTCCTGGTTAAGGGTTAGTCAGACTTCCTTCTGTTCTGCTTAGATTTTCTTGGGTTAAGGTTAGGGACTTTCCATGCTTCGGTGTTAAATGACCTGCGTGACCTGTTCGTTCCTGAGGTAAATTATCTCGGCTCACGCACGCGTAGCAACCGCCCCGACGACGGTAATAAGATTCTACAACACCAACTTCTGGAGAGCCAGAACTTTCGAGCAATGCCGCTATTTATTGAAGCTATGTTATGTAATCAAAAGTAATAGTGATTGACAGATGAAACTTTTTAGGAGAATGCAATACGGCATGAATTTTAAGAGCCAGATATTAAAATTCAAGTCTTTTTAAGGTATTCAATGTTTTTAAGTGTGTCCTGGAAGGTGCTGCTTGATGTGTAGTGACCTGCTCAATTAAAAATAATTTCCTGTATTATATTAAATCCTGGTCATTGATCTTGTAATCTTACCTTTTCAGTATTTTCAGACTGACTGCATGTGTGTATCCTCTGACTCTCCTGGCTCAGTGTGACAGTGCAGAACTCTCAGGTGAAGCCTCCTCAGTTCAAACAGTCCTGGAGCGCCCTCTGTTGGACTAAAGCTACGTTGCAGTTTAAATCCTCCCTCTCTGCCGGTCTGTAAAGGACATTTACGGAGATCAATCATCCTTCCACTAACATCTACAGGGACGATATAATGAAAAAGATTGCATGCATAATGAAAGGATTTCCATAAGCACCTTGATTTGAAATGTAGTGATTTATTTCATGCTAAAGCCTAAAGATTGATCGTATTGATCATATAAACCCCGCAAAAAAATAAATAAATACCAGCAGATCAGTAAGAATACAGAGAAAATAATTTGCACTTTAAAAAAAAAGGAATAAGAGATATGAAACTGTGGAGTTCTTCAGTAACAGATTTTTATCTCAGCACTTTTTACGGCGGCAAGTTAGATTTATACTTTATTATTTCTTTCTCTATTTTTTTTTTAGATAACGAAGATACATTCATTGTATTTAGCTGAACGAATCGCAGCGGTTGAATCAAATAAAAAATCGTTAGATGTTGCAGATCGGAACATTTTTTAAAAAATTAGTGATTAGAGATGAAATAGCGCAGAGCGAGGAGTGATTTTTTTTTTTTTTTAGAAGTGTCATCTGTGTTTCATGCAATCCCTGGACAGCAGATACATTATTCCCCCTTATTCCTTCTACACTGAAGTACAATTAATGTTGTAAATAGGCCTTTCAATAAGGGAAAGAGGGGGGGGGGGTGTCGATTGCATATCTAGAAACTGACATAAAATACAGGATTTGATATTTGTCACAAAGGTTTTTCATGTGATTGTGGTACAATTCGAGGAAAAAAAAAAAGAAAGAACATTGATTGTTTCCAATGTCTAGTAATCTCTAACTAGGCCCATTAAGGTACAAAGTGAGACACGCGCCTTAAACACACGTTTTAAACTTCAAACACTCTCAGTCAAGACGTGAAGGGGGCAATGAGAACGTACCTTCACTTGAACTATACTTTGCCATAAATAAATGCTTTCGTGACTTCTTCAATAAAAGTTGCAACAACTGGAACCGTCTTGGGAAAAAAAAAAAAGTGCTGAAAAACGAGACTCTGAAAACACACATTGCTTCCTCTGTGCGGGAGGAGCTGACATTCTGTACCACCTCAAAAAAAAAAAAAAAAACACACTTTGGTTGTTTTTTTTTTTCCTCAGGTTCAGTCACACATACGCACGCCAGCAGTACAGACACTATAAAAAAAATCATTCAGTAGTGCGCGCACATGACATTTGTAGACTTTACACTAACACAAGAAGAAAAACACCCTATAAAGACATTCCACCACCAGCAGCTTCAAAAAAATGAAATCACAAGAATTTACCACTGTGTTTCTGTTTGTCAGCGTGTAAACTGGCTGTAAATCAATCATGTGCTTGTAGCGTTTTGTACCCTGCCTGATACACGAGTGGAAGCAGCGTTACAGTGCTCGGTAAAAAAAAAAAACCTTGACTTTCCCCCCCCCCCCCGATTCATTAAGGTAAAAAAAAAGCAAGCGAATGTAACTGATCTAGAGGAAGTGAACAGGAGGGGAAAGGAGTGCTGGTCTGGTTAGACTCGTTGTTGCCACTTTCCACCGTTTAGTCGAATCCGCTTAGTGGCTCTGCAGCAGCGGGGTTGCTAACAGTGTAAACATAAGATTGGAGGAGTACCGAGATCGGTGGAGATTTGTGTGGCTCTAAAAAACAAAGACAGACGCAAACCTGCCGGGAGCCATGAGAGGAAATAAATATATATATATGTGAGTGAGAGAAAGCAGTGGAGACTGAAATAGTCTGAGAGATAGGAAGCTGTCCAGGCCCCCGCCAAGCACATTTTCCCACTTCAAATCTCTTCAAAGGAGCAGAGTGGAGGACCCTGTCTCCCTCCATCCCCCCCCCCACGCCCCACGCCACGGGTAACTGGCGTCTGGTGGGAAACGATAGGACCCGGCGACTAACGCGCACCCGCTGAGGGGATAATTCAGCGGGCAGCATCTGGGTGTCTGCCTTGTGTTCCCGCTGCGTGGTTTGTCTCTCCGTGAAAGCACACACACACACACACACACATGGATGAACACACGCAGCTCATTAAAAAAGACCAACCAAGCAGAGGAGACGGGGGGACAATTATCAGAATCAGTCAAGTCAGAAGCGGTCTCCGAAAATGGAAAAAAAAAAAAAAAAATCAAATGAGAGACGCGCTCAACTGTTATGTTTCCACTGACAGAAAGTCTGTGGACGCGCTCGAGACGCAGAAACAAGACGTTGGTCACTCTATGCCCTTTAAGGGCGTTTTGACAGTGAAGTCCCTTTAAATTAGTCCCGACTGCTGTAGATTAATAACCAAACATCTGTCTACAGCTGTTCTGTGCCTATCTTTCTGTTTAATCGTATACTTGTCAAAACATTCTGCTAATTCTCTATATCCCTTATAAAGGATCTACAATAAAACTCCAAAACTTTGAATTGTGCAATAACCCCGTTTCATGAATGTAACATCTGCATCCTTTTTATTATTAACCTGTTCTAGAAATTAGTCGTTCATTTGCGATGGATCTTTTTATCTTTTTATTTGAATGGGGGTTCATAACACTGTCATAATCACCCGTCATTAACGTTAATGAATGCTTATGACCGTTGTTAAGTGTCATCCTGTAAATTAACTATTGATGCAAAATTGACATTGTTTGACATGTCGTTATGGCAACTTGACACACACTAAAACAAAATAACCTGTCACAAACATGACATAGCAGGCCTGTTTTCATCATGATGTCATAAGCTCAATAGATTTTGCTATGTCATGTTTATGACAGGTTATTTTGTTTTGATTTATGTTGAGTTGTCATGACAACGACATGTCAAACAATGTCAACTTTGCATCAAAAGTGACATAATTTGCTGAATGACAGTTAACTTGTCTCAAGCATTCCTTAATGTTCATGACAGGTGTCATGTCATGATTATGACAATGTTATGAACCCCCATTCAAGTCAAGTGTTACCAATTGGTCACAATTATGATGTCACAAAGGATCATTAGTGTCATCTTCAATTTGCTTGTTTCATTCAAACTACAGCGTAAAGCAAAGGGATATTTTTAAAAAAATACATCAAATTGTCACAATTTGAGAAGGTGGAATCAAATATTATCGGTTGAAAAAGGTTTAACTGATTGAAAATAGATAGAAATTTGTTCTTATGATTTTCCACCGTTTCATTCAATATAACTTTACTTTGACGACAGAAGGAGAACAAGCCTGGTAACAGTAAATTAGCAAACTCGTTTCACTTGGTTGCTAAGAAGACAAAAAGTTCACCGCAGCTGAGACTGACGTGAAATATTTACACTTAATTCTTCGCCGACAGATTTATCTTGTAGATTCCATTGGAATTAATTGATTTCATCGCCATTTAACATGCTAAGTGAAACGGGAAAATGATCATACTGAACATGACTTCGGCATGATTTCTGTAAATTGGACCAAGGTTAGATGTTTCGCGATATGCAGGATGTGTGTTTCTTGTTGCAAAACTCAAACATAGCTCTTTGGTACATCCCATAACCCAATGAAATGTAAACGACATTGAAATGTGGTAAAAGACCTTCAAAGGGAATCGTTTACATAAAAAAAAAAAGATTAAAATAAAAGATGAGTATCATGAATACCTGAGAAAGATTAAAAAAAAGTGAAAAAAGATGCCATAGAGTGAGGCCTGGGGGGGGTCAAATAAAAAAAGGAGCTAAATTAGAGTTGAAAGAGAAAAGAGATTCTTTGTTCAAGGACTCGGCAGTTCTCCTCGCAACATTACATTCAGTTACATCAGCCACACCTTTTTCCTTTCTACAGTAATTCACCCACTCTGATCAGGGCCAACAGTAAAAAGGGGAGAAATGCAGCAGTCGAGGAGCTTGTCTCCATCCGTCTCTAGTAGTGTAAGTAATATGTGAGAAGCCTTGGGCGTACATGTACACACGCGCGTGAGTGCGCCGCGTTGATCTTCGCTCGACTTATTTTTACACGACCGACGCTGGCTCTCGTCTCTGCAGCGCCGGGCTGATGAGTCTCGTTAAGGCCAGCTCGTTAGGAGAGGGCCGTCTCCATGGCGACAGCTTGGTGACATCTTGTCTGTGTTTGTGCGCGACGTCCTCGACGTCGGGTGTCAGTAGTAGGACAGTGTTTTAGGAGTGTTTTTTGGTTTAAGAGAGTCAAGCAGCAAGGCTTCGTTGCATCATCGTTCGGCGTGTGTGCTCAGTTCCAAATGATCAAATGGAAAACACCTGATTTTGCTGATTCCGCACGCCGAACACGCGCTCTGCAACACGTCTTCTCCGCGAGCGCCGCCGCCTGCGTCAGTAGAACTTGTCGTCGATCCGGAAGTGGGGCCTGGTGACGTCGTCGGGGTTGAGGAAGACGGATATGGACTTCCCGGGGTTCTCGGTGACCAGCTGCTGCAGCCGCTGCGCCAGCTTGTCCTCCGACGGCGAGATGATGCCGTTGGCGGCGTGGTGCCCCGGCGAGCCGTGGCCGTTGGCGCCCGTCGCCAGCTCCTTCTTCAGCTGGCCCGCCTGCTGGGCCTGGTCCAGGGCGGCGCGCAGGTGCTCGCTGGGGTCCGAGCGCACGTGCGCCAGCTTCCTGGCGACGAGCAGCGCCTGGCTGTCGGTCAGGTGCTCCAGCATGTTGCACTGCGGCAGGAAGTAGTTGGGGCAGTTCTTGCCCAGGATGCAGTGCGCCAGGTCGTCCAGGAGGCCCAGCAGGAGGTGGCCCACGGTGTCCGGATCGGCGCACGACAGGTAGGCGGCGGGGAGCCGGTCGCACGCCCAGAACAGGAGGGTGCGCAGGTGGTAGAGGCTGAGGCCCGTGCGGGGCCGGGCCAGGATACGGGCCAGGACGGCTTTGGCTGCTTGGAAAGCCTGAGCCATGGGGAAGGGGATGCACTTTTTCAACTGGACCTGGGGACAAGAGAGGAGAAAATTAATTAAACAGGAACGGGATTAACGACACTGTAGTGAACATAAAGGTGTTACAGTCAAGTTAAATTCAAGCATTTTTACGACATTTTTAACAATATTCATATAAAACCTAATACATATTTCATAGACCTACCTATGAACATTTGTTCATTTCTATTTAATGGATACTACGACCATATAACATATTTTTTCACTACAGCCTCACCTGTAATACTTAGGTCAGTGTGAATATGATGTACTACAGCAAACAGAGTAGGCAAAAGTCATTTTATTTATTTTTAGTGAATATTTTTCTTCAATCAATTCGTACTGAAACATGTAATTTGCAGAAGGTCCCTAAACACAGAGAATGGCGGTAGATTGGGGAGATAGAGACGTAAAACTGCTAAAACATAAAACAGCGAGGAAAGTTGACAGTTATGTTATAATATATATCGGAGTATGATGGTGTTGCTATATACTACACTCTTTATTTACAGCACAGATAAAACCAAACGTCAAGACAATATCCAATAAAGAGCCACCTTCACTGCAGTTTCATTTCTGAAGTAAATTATCTCGGCTCACACGCGCATAGCAACCGCCCTGACGACGGCAGTAAGATTCGAGAACAACTTCTGGCAAGCTGCATTATTTAATCAAAATAATAGTGGTTGACAAATGACACTTTTGAGGAGAACGCGATATGGAGAAGTTACATGCTGCACAAATTTTAAGACCCAGATATCAAAACTCAAGTCTTTTTAAGGTATTATTTCCAAATTCATAAATTCAATGCTTTTAAGATTTTTAAAGACCCCGTGGGAACCCTGTATTATTGGAGAGAAACAGCGAGAGAAAGGCAGTTGCGGCAAAAAAAAGACGGAGCAGCATTAAGAGTCTCCTCACCTCGCTGCGAGAGAAGGCCAGCCTCCACTCCCTGTCAGGCCGACCACCCAGTGGGGAGCAGCAGGGCAGCAGATAGAAGCCGGATATGGCTTCCTCCTCAGTGATTTTGCCGTCCCAGAAGTGGTTGGCGGTCAGCCAGCCCTGGGCCACGGCGGGCCAACCCCGAAACGACACCACGGGCAGCAGGTCATACAGCACCCGGCTGGAGCCCGCCTGCAGGGAGAAGGGGAGGGGGAGGTATCCTGAATTTGTATTTCTCTCTATAACGTTGCTGTAACATTAAACTACAATCTGCTCGTTTAAGTGAATCGGCCTGCTATCGCTAATCGATTCAGGCATGTGTCCCGAGTATCTTCGTTTTGCCGTCGTGTTGTCCGATCCGTACCTGGAGGATGATGGTGGTGAGCGGCCCGTTCCGCTCCAGGCGGTCGGGGGTGGGGATCCCTCTCTGGGGGCTTCGCCGCAGCTCCTCCACGGCCTCGCTCACCACGCCCCAGAACCAGTCCGTCACCAGGCTGGGGGAGAAGTAGCAGCCGTCCAGGGACTGAGGGGAGCCCAGCGAGGGGCCTTTACCTGAGCAGGGGAAGAAGAGAGGAGGAGGAAGAGGGATGCTGAATTCTGGGTCCCAGAGATCCTACATTCATGGCCAACATCTATGTTGCCTTCATCATTTCCTCTGTTTTTAGGCTGCTTCTCTCTACTGGTTCAACTGCTCTATAAACTAGTTTGTTATAATAAAGGATCCATGTCCAGTGGCAGCTCAAGTGAGAAGTTGTGTAATTATGGGCATCTTTGTTTTTTTTTTCAATAAATAATTTAGTCATTACTTTTGTAAGATTATGTGTATTTTGATAAGCATTTATTATTTACAGCTTTTTATTATCTACCCATTACTTATTATTGATTCATATTAGTTTATTTTTTTAAGTTTTAGATTTTTTTCTAAAAAAGTAAAATGAAATAAAATCCTTTGTATGTACTCCATGACTGTATTTGGCATTTGATAAATTAACGTTATAAAAAAATTTAATTAAATGAGAAAAAAAAAATTAAATGAGAAGTTGTTAGCTGTTGGTAGCTGAAAGAATCATCATTTGACCAGGTTTGTTTTTGCCAAAAAACTATGCTCAAATTAGCTCGGGAAATATCTATTATTTATACTGTTGAACAAAATAATTATTTATATTATATTATAATCTTAATTGATCATTTTGTCTGCAAGGCGTCAGAAAACAGTGACAAAAAATCCCTATTATAGTGTCTTCTTTCAGTTAAAACTATTTCATTCCTCGTTTATGTTACTTATCAAGTCGGGATAGGTTACCTGTCCATGCTCCTTGTGGAAGTATTTGCTGCTTCTCTCTGTTTTCTATGTTAAAATGAACATCTTAAAATATGTTAAATTTGGACAATTCACTTCCTTGCTGCCACAAACACTGTAACATAAGATCCTTGTGGGAAATGTCATGATTCGACCAGTAAATATGTGAATGCCTTCTCCAAATTGCTAAACTTTAAAAAGATTCATATCAGTAAGTGTTATTGATTTTTCTCATTTAGTGAGCGTGCAGCAGTTGTGGTGTAATCTGGAAAGCCGCCGTGTAATCGGACCTTCAAATGTTCAATTCTTCTCATGAATGTTCCGGTCTTTATTTCCCGGGGAAGCGATTCTGGACTCACCTATCTGAGGAGTTATAGGAAAACTGGGAGCCTCTGCTGCAGCTCGCCGGGTATAATTGCATCATAACATCATGCATCAAATTATCTCAGTGAAACATGGACAACATTTTAATCTGCTTCCCTTCGTTCCTCCCCGCACTGCTGCTGCTCCATCATCATCCTTGTCCTTTACGCTCTCCTCTTTATCTCTCTATTTCACTTTCTGGTTTAACCTTCTACCTTCTTACTTTTACCCGTTTTCTTACACGACCGTTCAAAGGTTTGGGGTCACCCCGACAATTTAGTGTTTTTCATGAAAAGTCACACTTTTATTTACCACCATGAGTTGTAAAATGAATGGAAAATTTGATTGCATTAGCCTTCTGATGCAATGAGCAAACACATTGTACGATTAGAACAGTGCAGTGATAGTTGCTGGAAATGGGCCTCTATACACCTATGTAGATATTACACCAAAAACCAGACATTTGCAGCTGGAATAGTCATTTACCACATTAGCAATGTATAGAGTGTATTTCTGATTAGTTTAAAATGATCTTCATTAAGAAAAAAATGCTTTTCTTTCAAAAATAAGGAAATATCTAAGTAACCCCAAACTTTTAAATGGTAGTGTACCTTCTATGTTCCTCCACTGTCTTTGCAATGATTATAGTTAGATCCTAGTTTCTCTGTTACTAACCCATTTGTCTCTCCTCCTCAGTGTCTTCCTCAGCAGGGAGTCTGTTCTCTTCCTGGCAGCAGATGTTCCAGCGTGACAGGACGTTGGAATCGCAGAGGCAGAGGCTGAGCCAGGAGTGGCAGGGCGGGGAGTGCCGCATGTCCAGGGTGACGGGCTGGTTGCGGTCGTGGAGCTTGAGGGCGGGCACCAGCAGGGTGAAGTCCAGGTCAAAGTCGGCCCCCTTGGCGTAGTCGCCGAGGTCTTCGGGGTTGAGGTCCAAGACGCCTTCCCTGGCGCCGCCCGAGAGCAGCAGGTACTCGTTGGCCACCGGGAGGCGCTGGTCCACCTTCTGGACTAAGCCTGGAAGAGGGAGGGGAAAACCACAAATATTCATTTTCAGATATTATATTCAGAGAAATGTGTTTCCGCCAGCAGAATTGATGCAAGGACACATACACAAACAAGCTCGGGACAAGCTCGCCGTATGCAGAGCGGCTTTCTGGGACAGACAACAGCAGGTCTGCGAGAGAGTGAGCTGGGGAAATCTTTGGGAGCGTAACTTGGTTTTGTTTTAAAAGGTGCTGCATTTATTTATGAGTCTGAGCCACGGTTATATTGACACAAGACGTTGTGTGTGTGTGTGTGAAATTAACAACCCCCTCAGTGACCGATGGGCTACACGCATCATTCCAGTGGCTCAGTGAAGCCTCCATGCACTCCACACACTCTACAAACATGATGCAACCGGGCTGTGATTGGCAGAGGGGTGGCTTCATAGAAATCAACAAGAAGCCAGCGTGACATGACTGAAGGATCATTCCAGTCAATGTTAATTTCGTCAGACAAGACTCTTCAAAATATATTTGTCTTGTTTTTTTTTTTCCCAGATGAAATCAATGCCCTTAACCACTGACAACGTTTTAATTAACAGGCATATTAACGAAAAGATGAGATTAAATCTACTTCATTAAATAAAAACTTAATGTGTGTGCTTCCTTTTTTTGTCAAAGACTTAAATTACAATCAAAAAAGTGCTTTCACTGGATGCATGTCACTTGTTTTTCTCTTCCAGCGCTTCTGCCAGGGGTGTGTGTGTGAGCGTGAGGAGCATCCAACGGTGCTGTCGGCACTAAATGCGGCGACATGGCGAGTGCTTCTCTGGTAGTGCTGCCAATTAATAGTCATTTCATGTGTTTCGATAAATGTATTCCTGCCTGAATTCGATATGTATATTTACCTGCCTGCTTAAAAAAAATCTATTTAGTGTGATCTTTGGCATTAGCAACTTAAATATATTAATTTTCATTAACATTACTATAAACCTGCTGTCAAAAACTAAAGAAAGACTATTGACTAAAGCTACTTTGCTACTTTGTATTTTAGTCGACCAAAATGTGGCTAAACAAAAAGTAATATGGGTATTTGACACAAGACCAAGAGTAAAGCTAAATTGAAAAATAGCCAACAAAATTAACACTTATTCTGGTTTGTCACAAGTAGATAGTAATGGGCAGTTAAGTAAATCATCTTATTGTATTATAATTATATTTTAGACCAGACTGCACTGTCATTTTCCAGAATGCTAAAAAGCATTCTTCACTCTTGACTCTAAACGGTTTATATGAGAGAACCTCGAGACTTTATGGCTACTTAGCTGCGTTGTAAACTACTCAGGCTTTGGGCCCACAGGATCAGAAAATGCTGGAGTCAAGTAAATTATGTTTCGCCAGCTTAAAAGAGTGAGAAAAAGAGGCTTGAACCTCGGGGCCAAACCCGTGCTGGTCCGGGCTAACAGCTGTTTACTGCAGGTCAAATGCAAAGCGTGAACACTTTTAAAACCTGTAGCGCCCTCGCAGATGGGAGATCGTGGGAGCTCCAGCTTGAATGTTTCTCCCTCGAGGGCAGTTAAGTAGCAGCAGAAAGCTGAAACGGGGGCATCGGACCAAGCCAGCAGGCCAAGGCTGAGGGCACAAAGCTCCTAACATGATTCCTCTCATCCAATTACATGGGCACACAACCTTGCTGGCAGGACGCCATGTGATGCTTGTATGTGTACTTAAATATTTGTTTGGATGTGGAAAAAAATGGGAGGAAAACGTCAATGCTTCCACTTTTGTAATAACTGCAGAAATCAAAGTGGAACGAACCTCCCGCATTCCCCGAGAATACCGCGCAATCTTCTGCTACGTTGCATCAGAAAGGTAGACCTGTTTGATGGAAAATAAACAAAATGGGATGGGGAAACATCCCGGGAGCCAAAACGAAACTGGGAGTCCAACGTGCTGACGCGGATCTCTCCGGTGCTTTGCTTTGAAAGGGAGTGAAATGAAAGTGCCTCATTTGATGCCTCCAACGTGGGAGCGGTCGGAGAGAAGATGGGTAAGATGAAATATGTGAAAGTGAGTCTTTGATTCTTCTTATTCCTCAGTAGAATCAGCTCATCTCCCTGCTATGAGTCATTTATCTGCTAACTAGACTAGTCGGTCTTCATTTAGGTTCAAATTCTTAAGATTTAATTGCGACTGCTTTTAAAGAGGTGGTCACCAAACTTTAGGTTTAGAATTATATTTTGTCCACCTGGGTAGACTAAATAAAGAATCTAATCTATTTAATCTAATACCAGTATCAATATTAGCATAAATATTATAATACTAACCTGACTGTGTTTTTAACAGTAGTGACAAAAATCTTGTCTCGATTTTACCATTCTGATATATCTCACTTAATATCAGAAGAGTTTAAAGAAAGAACTACCTAGTCCAGCTTTAGATAGGAGTTCTCCCTGCCTACCAAATGTCTGGGGATTTATAAATGCAAGTGAAGCGTTTACAGACTGATTTGTGAGTCCAGAAAATACCTGAACTATGGGAGTGTTCAGAGAAGAGGAGGATCCTGAAATATTGCAGCGATCCGATAAAACGCAATGGGATCTCCTTGCTGAAGGTTTGATTTGTGGATAAAAATAAATAAAGGTGCTTTCACACTACTACTTTGATTACTTGGTCCACACCAGGCAATCAAATTTTAACTATCTGGACACTTTCACACCTGCAAATGAACCAAAAGCAGTGCTATTGACGTTTCATCAATGTTACCTTCAAAAACAGGAAATGAAATTATTACTCTCCCCTCCCGTGATGCATCCTGAATAGATCGATTGGACCCGAGTTTCAGTTCAAACCAAAGTTTGTCATTTGGTGCGAGTCAAGCGGACCGAGACCAGCTCTTTATGGAGGTCTTGGTCCGCTTGATTAATGCGCACCGGAGTGTAACTGACCCAGACCTTGGCTCAAATGGACCATTTGGTGCGCACCAACTGCCATTAATGTGAAAGCACCCTAAGAGTACACTGACATGTAAAGCTTATATATAGTCTAGCTTGTGGGTTAGAACATTGCACAATTTGTCAATTGGAGTTGAGTGATGTCTGCGTTCAGCAGAATCCAGAATCCGTTCAAATCATCAACCTTGTCGAAGCCATAAAACAAGCGAATCACTTCAGTAGATGTGACCGATGCAACATGCTTCTCTCTGCTCTTCTGTCATCTCTGCTCTATTTGAGGTGAGCATTGGTGCAACTTGCGAAACAAATCGTGACCATTTGATGATCAGAATCTTACCCAACGAGGGCAAAAAAAAAAAAAGAAGAAGAGAGCGGATAAGAGAGAGTGTCAAAGGGAGGGACGGATCTGACATCCGCCACCGCTGCGACTCCTCTTGATTCATTTGGTTTTTATCTGACACCGATAAATTGGGTCAAATAGGCAAGGAGGAAGGAAAACAGTGATGAAAAAGAGAATAAAGAGCTTCTTATCTCCCCTGCAGGGGCTTCAGTTGGGAGAGACGAGAGCGGAGGAAAAAACTGTATCAATTAGCGAAGGCTTCTCCAATCTCTACGCCTGGCTGCGGGAAGTTTGAGGTTGTTCCAAGGAACTCAATCTACTTTTTAATCCAAACTCTCAAATGGACAGTCGCACGCTACTTTAGTGGGCATATGTCTCAGACTGAGAACAGAGCTGGAAAAGAGAAAGTCGAGGTTGGTTTCACAGCCACGGATTAAACCTAATCCTATAAGAAATGCCTTTGAATGTAGATTTCCATTAGAGGGAAGTTTTTCCATTGAGAGCTATTTTCAGACGAGACCCACTTCCTTGTCTGTGGGAGAACTATTTGACGCCTATTGGTGACTCCGTCAGTCGGCGTGTGATGTTTCTAAAAAAGCAGACACATGTTGCAGATGTGGGACTGGTTTTTACGTCCTCATTCACGATTTGAATGTTGAATAGATTATGGCATAGCATAATTGGTATTGTAGCTGTAAATGTAATATTTGCTGGGCAATAATACCCCACAATTATGAATCCTGAGAATTAGGATTTCACATCACATCTACTCATACTGAAATCGTGAACCGAGCTTGAGAGGTTTAAAAACCATAATAAGCTTGATGCTGCTACTGGAGTCTTTGAACTGAGATGCTCCGGGAGATGATGCCGGGAGGGAAAAAAAAATCAATATCTGATATTAACATCAATACATCATCATCAACATTAATCTTGGTAGATAACTGTGATTATCATAATCAAACATCTGCAGCCGCTGCCGACGCTGCATTTTAGTGGAAGGAATTCAGAAATTTGTCAGTCGGTTAAAGCTTA
Organism: Lepturacanthus savala; assembly: GCA_030544235.1. NCBI lineage: Eukaryota > Metazoa > Chordata > Actinopteri > Scombriformes > Trichiuridae > Lepturacanthus > Lepturacanthus savala. Next base: position 14,930,753 of record CM060483.1, on the reverse strand, counting down.
TAGTGTCTCAGATTGAGAGCCACATATACTCACCGAGATGCTGGGAGGACATGCATCGACACTTTTTTTTTTTTTTGACAAATACAAATGAGGTTTGTGTGGGAACAAGATTTGAGAAATATATTTACTGTATATATAGCAGTACTTCCTCTTCAGAATGAATATGAAAATAAATATAATACACGCTGTTCTTAAAGTATTCGGACCCCTTCGCTTTTTTCACATTTTTGTTATGTTGCAGCTTTATGATAAAATCCTCAGAGACCTTGTGCAGAGATGGGAAACAATTCCAGAAAGTAAAATATCACTGTGAAACTCCATCAATCTCGGCTTAATGGCAGACTGTGAGAAACAAGATTCTCTGGTCTGACGGACTGGGAAAAGCTAAAGGTTCACCTTCCAACAGGTCAATGTGACCTTAGGCTACTCTTGTGTTGCCTTAGTGGTCATTGCTTGTCCTTAAGGGCTGTAAACATCCAACATCTCTAGAGAGAACCGGAAATGCCTGTGTGATATTTTTCCTTTCTTAATAAATTTGCAAAAATGTATAAAATTCTGTTTTTGCTTTCTCATTACGGGGTATTGAGTGTAGACTGATTATTTAAACTATTTTTCGCATGAGGCTGCAACATAACAACCTCTGATTGCTTTATGAATGTGATGAAAATGTCATTATTTAGAAACTAATTTACTATGATTCTAAAATCTATACAAAATGAATTTGCACAAGCCTCATTTTGCCATCCTTCTCGGGGAATTTGTTAACAATTCAATACATCAGTGTGTGAAATTACACACTGGTGAATTGATCTGAATCAATACAGCATGGTCTCACATATGAACAAAGCTTCTGACTATAAGGTCCCTCCTACCGTTTCTTTGAAGTCAAGATTCTGTGTAACTTGCACTTCAAGAGGAAATCAACATGCATAAATTTGCTTGAATCATAAAACTGCAGATTCCACCTGAGAATCTTTACAATTTTTTTATTTTTTCTTCTTCAATATCAAAGTAATCCAGTCATAGTTGCCTTTTACCTTTATAGGCACAGTGATAATAGATAATTCATGTTATTCCTGACACAATTACCCCCAAATTCCCTTCCCCAAATTAACATTTTACAACGATTTACGCTTTTCTGAAAATGAACCAATTGCTATTTACATATACGCTCATGGGTCCATTCAGACACGCATGCTTGAAATGAGGCTAGAAAGTGACACTGCTGTGAAATCCTGTAAATCTGAGCAGCAGCATCGTGGAAAAGACGTCCCCTCACATCACAGCCAGACAAAAACGTGAGAATATTCTCAGTACAGACTCCAGAAACACACCTCACACACCTCTAGACTCCAGAAATAGCTCTGTAAATCACTCGGGAAATAGGAATTCCTTTATATACGTGGATGACTTCTATATGTTGCTGCTGTAAAGGGCTGCTTGGGAGGGAGAGAGAGAGAGAGTCAGAATCCTAGACTCTTTAAAAGTTAGGCTGAACATCAAAAATATAGGAAAAAAGCCTGGTATTCATATGCATGAGCCCACTCATGAACATCCCCTGTGCATTAATACATCTTTGTGGCTTTATCTACTTCCACAAGTCTGAAAACATCAGTGTTATCATTGGTCCTGTTAAAGAGGAAAGGTACTAATATAAATGTAATATAGATGTACGAAGCCAATGTAGAATAAGATTGAAGCGGAACATGCTCTAATTGACCCTTCCGAAGTCTCACCCCCCTTAGTTACTGTTGCTAGGTTGGAGAAGCTTGACAAAATCAAATACTGACGGTTATGTCCCTTAAACATATCTCAGCCCTATTCCAAATCTCTTTAACGTTACCACAGAAACAAGCATGAAGCTAACCTGGTGATAATTCGTCTAGATGTAGCTATTCATGAGCTAGCTAGTTCGCTAGCTTTTGCTGTAGTTAGAAAATTTAAGATGTGACTATATAGACAATGTCCATAAAGAATGTGAGTCAACATGTTTACAGCCTACAGGATTAAGGAGTTACGGTTTTAAGCGACAAGTGTCTTGTCACTTGGGGGCAGCAACTAGGAAGAAACTCCCACCCAGCTCCACACTCTAGTCCAAAACGCTCACAGGAGAGTCCACAAACCAATGAGTGATGTTTCGGAGGTGACATGCAATGCAAACCACTGATTGATGCCACACCTGGCTATATCCATCTTCATGTGCAGCCTTTAGGGTAAACTGATGCTGTCCACTGGTAAAGAGATATTGCTTACAGTATTGTATCGGTCACCGTAAGATTAGAATTATATGGACTTTTGTTTTCATATCTCCTTTGGAGCAGTAATTATTGAGGGTGTTATCGGTGTGAAAAGTCGAATTCCCAGTGAATTGTTTCCGCGCTGTCCCATAACTCGGTGTGACCTTTCTGTTATACTTGTCAAGGAAATTCAAATACAGCAGTGGAGTAAAACAATAATCGAAAAAAAAGGCACCTCGTTCCAAAAGGAGCAATTTAATCTGCTACAAATGATTCTCTGACTAATATAGTGTGGACTGGATGTTATCAGTACTATTCAGCGGGCTCTTCTGTCAGCCTCACCTCGCTCTCTAATAGCAGGATTAATCCCAGACAATCCCGCCAGCCGAAAGGTGAGCCACGCCGCCTCATCGCTGTTTATGAATTCATATCAAGGCAGGAGATTAGCTCAGAAATAGAATAAAGGAGAAGGAATGGAGAAGTTCCAACTTAATCTGATTGGAGGAGGGAAGGCGGGCGGGTGGTGCGGCGTGGCGGGGGTGCGGGGGCGCTCTCTCAGATCACCGAGCCAGGTGTTTGTGTGTATGTGACAGTGTGTGAATGTGTTTAATGGAAGGAAGCGATCGGAGTGATGACAGACGTGGTGTGTCTGAGCCGCCCGCGGAGAGACGGGATGCGGGAAGCTGTGAGTGTGTTCCAGCTCCTCGCTGCTGCTTTGATGCCGGCCACGCTGTGATACCATGTCCGCTAAATGACAGGCAATTATCACTGAAAGAGGAAAAGTGACACGTCATATGATATCTTCGGGCAGGAGGGTGGCCCAGGCTTTCATGAAACCATGTAAAACTGATCCTGACCTTCGATATTCATTTGAAGCAGGGGGAAGATAAGTGAAAAATCCTCTAAAAAGATCAATTAGGTGTCATATTAACTCATTATGAAACAATTAGCTTATGACCTTGGTTTCCAATATGGAGTATAATAGCCAAGCAGGAGTAATGGCAGCTAGAAAGCCTGCAGATTACATGTGGTCATGATAAAAACGACTCAAAATATGTTCCTCTTTATACTAAAAGCCATATTTTACCGGAGACTTCACTTGCATTATATATCACACTGGAAGAGCAGGTACAAATTGAGTTAATTTAGTGTGGCGCTCAAACTCGCACTCATTAATTGACAATATCTTTGTTAATGTTGCCATTTATAGTCTTATTGTTAAGCAGAATTGGAAGCCAACACCGCTTCAGTATCACGTTTTCAGGCAGTGAACGGCAGCAGAAGTTTCCAAGAATGGATCGTTTAAAAAGGCAGATGGCGATTATGAAAAAAAAAAAATAATTAAAAGGACTTTTGAAATACTGTCAGACAGCCTGTGAGTGACGACGGCTGCGGGCCCGCGCATACGGCTATCGGCTGACAGCTTCCACCCGAACGGTTCTTCCCCGACGTCCCCTCGGGAATACTTAAAGCGTGATTATGGAGGAGCAAAGAGTCTAAAACCGTCAGCCGCGGGTTATTAAAAAGCAGGACGACAGATAACACGGCTTGCGGTTTCAAAGCACTTCTTGCTGAACAGGCCAGATTCTGCACAAGTCGTATTAAATTAGATACTGTGAAAGGCAGCGAAGTCGGTCTGCGGCCATGTGTTCAGTCGCAGGACACCGTGCTGGCTGTCACACACACGGATGCTGGTTAATTTGCTGTGCAGAGGTTGTGGACTCGTAACATCAGGCGAATTGTGTTTTGCAGTCGTTTCAGCTGGTGTTTCTTTCAAATAATTAGGTTTTATTGATGGTAAGCTTCCAAAAAAAAGAGGCCAGTGTAAAACAATGACCATCAATTTATGGCAAGCAGGATGCTGCTCATCTGTGCTGCTTGGCACTTGCGGGTGCCCCTTCTGATGGAAAGCCGAGCACAAACAAAAGCCGGAATGATCAAATACACATATTTCAGCCGCCTACCGTTGCAATGGCATGAATCTGGCCAGGCTGCCAGATGAAGACAAGCTCTCAAAATCAAATTGCCATTAACGGAGAATTACTCAGCCACCCCCTGAAAAGCCCGGGCCCACATCGGTAAACTACAACTCTATAAAAGAGCTTCCAGCTACCAGTCGTTCCCACTCAGACCTACAGCATTAATGGGCAGCGGAGAGAGGGAGAGGATAATTCAATCCACTCTGCCAGCCTCTTTGCCTGGCATGTGTTCCCAGAGGAGGATCAAGTCGTCGCTCTGATGGTTAAAATTTTTAACTTTCAAGAGGGATTTTTCAAACCCGTCAAAATGAAAAAAAAGACACATTGCACATTATAGTTTGTGCAGCGCGGTTAAAATCTGTGAGGGGAAAGTTAGTGGAGTAAAAAGAGTAAAAAAGATGTTCAACTCTGTTTGACTTGAGTGTACAAAGATAGCAAAACATAATATAAATGAGTCTCTGCAGGAATTATCCAGGCAATATTACACAGGAAAAAAAAAATGTTCAAAATCACAGCATGAGCTTTACTTACAAGAGTTGAACAATACATTAAAAAAAGAACAAAATTTGACTTTATTTTTTTATCCCGAGGCAGTTATAAAACAGTATCTCAGATCTATGAGATAGAGATAGAGATGTGAGACTCTAGTGGGACTGGTAATAAATGTTCCTAATTTTCCTACGTGAACACAGATACAGCAGGTTTAGCTTGGTTTAGTTCGATTTGTTCGGTCAAGGGGAAACTTGGAAGAACTCAGGTGTTAATCGCTTGTCTCTTCCTGACCCTCCCACACCCTAACATATCACTATTCAACACCAAATGTGAGTTGAGTTAAGCGGCTTAAGTGGGAAGAATAGTAGGAAAACAAAGGGGCTGATGTAATAAGCTCTGCAGGATTGCAAGGACTGGAGGTCACTGTGCAGATCTAAATGGATGCTTCTCTGCCCGTAACTGAATAAAATACATGTCTCTGCGGAATTTGAAGGTGCGACAGGTTATTTGCCTTCTCTCACTTATGAAAATTGTCAAAAAACCTAAGCCGAGACTTTTTAGAAATCGGATCAAACGTGTGCACTGGCATCAAGGAGACGATAAACTTTAAAACTAAACTTGCTAAACAAAACTTTAAGATCTGAAAAGTTGAGTTGGAGGGGGGGTGTATCTAAGCCTGCCACCTGATCTTCTCCTTCACCAGCAGTGTGCATCTATTTCTACCTCGGAATTTTTTTTTTCTTTTTTTTAAAGATATACACACGGTAGCCCCACCAGGCTCGCCTGAAGGCAAAACCACAGTGTTTACTCAAATGCCGGGTAAATTATAGCCTCATCATGAATCTGTCAGGCTGTGAAGAAAATTCACCGGGTGCTGTTTGTGTGTGACTTTAATCGCTTTTCTCTTTCCTTCTCTTTTTTTTTTCCCCTGACAGTGTGCGAGAGCCCAGTGGCAATCCCACTGCAGCTCAAACCTTAGAAAAGCCACAACCACACCCGGATCCAGTGTTCAGCATCCATCCACACACACACACACACACACAGACACACACCTCCTGTATGCAGCTCTGATGTGCCTCCTCCAGCAGGCCGGCTTGCTGTAACAAGGCTGCTCCATCAAGGGGCTGATATTTGCTTTTTCAGAGCTGCCTATCATCCGCAGCAGGAGAGGCCAATGCAGCTACCGCCGTGCACTTTACTTTATGTTCCTGGAATCCAATACACACCGTCTTCTCCGGTGGAAAGTGCAAAACTTTTTTTTTTTTCCCCATTTTTGTTCCCTTCTTCTCACACAGCCAGAGCTGTCACAGCAGGCGACGGGGTGCAGGGTATGAAAATACCAGCAAACCGTCGGTGATTACGCCGAGGAAAGCGGTCTCCGAAACTGAAACAGTTACAAAGAGATTATGAACCAAGAGGGAGAAGCGGTCAGCGCAGCCGACTAATCCTACACAAGGAATTTTTTTTTTTTTTTTTGACAGGAAAAGTAAAACGGTGTTTTTTGACATTCTGAAGGCGTACTGGGGTGCTGAGCCCCCTCCCAAAAAAAAAAAAAAAAAGCGGGACCTCTCTCTCCGTGACTGTTCTCTCAGGGAGAGCGAGACGACTTGCAAGAATGGAAAGAAACCGAGAAGTGAAAAAGGCACGGAAATGAGCCGAGACGAAAGCTGAAAGATGGAAATGTGGGACGGGCTTTCTGGATGCCGGCCAAACACGCTTTGTTTCCAGTGCAGTGGGACAGGTTGACAGTGACATGAGAGAGAAGCAGGGTGACAGCAGGGAGGGGGGAGAGTGCCACCTATTGGACAAACAAACACACTTCACTCATCTACTCACAACTGTCAATGAAAAATAAATACATGGCGACGGCCTTATGTCTCATTTCCCCATCCCTCAGTAACTAGGCAGACTGCGCACAATGAACATATGGATCATAAACTGAGTTTTAAACCATCCCATCCAAATTGCCATGAATTATGAGCGTCTAATTTTACATTTAAGACTTGTTAACACCGTGCGATAACATGCCTATCAGAGGATTAAAACTGGAGATATTGTACCTGATCCAACATTTCAGTGGAGGCTAAGTATATAGTGTCAATCCCGTTCGTCACACATGCCGTCACAAGTCATAAAATGGCTCTGCAGAAGAGAACCGTGTCCCATCCCATTTATATGATATCTTATAGCTATTTCCCTGAATGAAATTCTGTGTCAGGAGTGCACACACACACATACATAGACCACACACACGCAGAGAGAGATTCAAAGCTTCAGAAATAAGCAAAAGGTATCTTTACCCATTTGTGCCACATTTGAGTTTAAATGGATCTAGCTGAAAGACGTATTGGCACAGAATTGTGTTTTAAATCCAAATGATTACTTTAAGAGAGCGAATGCAAAGCATCATGTGTTTTTCATTAAAAAAAAAAAAGCAAGACTCATCAGTGCTTGACCTTTTGCCTCTATTTCCTTTTCCTAAAGCATGATTATTTAATTCTTTTCAGTACGCTGGTGCTGTAAGAACCTCATGATTCACCAGGCTACTGGACACTGCCCCTGCAACCACAGCTGAGCAAAGAACAGCAGAATCATGGCGAAACAGCATTGATGTCAATGTTTAATATTTATTTTAATCGTCACAACTGTGAGTGCATAGCCAACAGCTCAGAGTGTAGCAGTAGTGTAGAGTAGCAGTGTGGAGCAGGGTGTTCCTTGAAAAGATTACTTATTATTCTCAGTGATGCCGCCTTGAGTAAATAAAGGTCAGTTACGCTTTCCCGCTTATACAAAAAGAGTTCTTTATCCTAAATCATCTGGGTTAAGAGACAATGGGGGAAAGCTCGATTTGGGATGCATAATGTCGTCCTGCAAACATCTGACCCGCAATAAAATGAGCTGTTAAGTTATACAGCAGGTGCGTAAGCGTCAGAGGTGAAGTGCGATAAGCTCGTAACTTCCACCATTTAACCCGGCCTTCTCTACTAATGTAAACTTAATCAATAATTTATCGAAAGGAGCTTTAATTTAAAGCAATAAATAATAACTAGGACGGGGCTCGTGCTGTATTAAAAAAGTCACATTCCATTAAAACGATTATGGTGACTGAGCAACTGAGTGTGATACTACTAATTCACGCTAATTTGAATCCATGGTCTCGTTTAAATCGGTTCAGAGGCTGGCGATATTTATAATGTTCGGGCAGAAATGGTGTTTTTGTTTGCAGACATACCCAGCATGTTGAAGATGAAGTCCTTGGCGGTGTGGACCTCTAAGGCCGTCTGGTCTCCGAACTCCCCCTGCTCCAGCAGCACCAGCTCGGACACCTGGGCCGACAGCTGCTCCAGGGTGGCTCCGGACCGGAAGTCCACCTCGGACAGCTTCTTGGCGGGGGCTGGGGAGCGCGGCGCCACCGCACTCATCAGCGAGTCCATCACTTTGCGACCCTGCGAGGCGAGGAATGAGTTATCATTTCAGGTTTGTTTACCAACACCGACGGGGTTTTAACATCACAACAGCCCCATTTCCACGGCTAACACGGTGGAAATGGGCCCCCCTCCCTTCCCCGTCCCTGAGGGATGAATTAAACCGCCAGAGTGCCAACGATCTCCGCTGGTTTTGAGGGTTTTATTGTTGCGCTGTGGAGCAAAATAAGGGTCTATATTTGAATCTGTTTTCAGGACGCGTCTTACAGCCTTTGTGTGTGTGTGTGGGTTGTTTTTTTGCCGCATTATGCTCGCCCGGTTTTCAAAAGCCTCCCGTGAATCACGGGGACATAGAGGGGCACTTCTACAGGAACATATGACATCAGGGAACAACTTACAATACATTGTCAGCAGTAGAAGATGTGACGTGGATGCAAAGCGTTTCAGAGAGGACTAGCGAGCAGAAAATATCCAACGTGAGCAACTAAGAAGAGCATGTACTATGCTCCCATATATTATTACCAACACAGGAGAATATAGAGAAAAGTTTCACCTGAAATATTAATAACCAAATCTAATACACTTTAAAAAAAGATGTGCTGTACATCGCTTAGAAGACTTTAATCTGAAACTTTTGCACGGATGCTAATAAACCTCTCTAACAGGTTAATTATATCTTTATATCACTGTATTATTAGCATTGTAACTTATATTATTGTAACGATTGTTCATTTATCCTAACAACAATGTCCTATCTTTAAGGATCATGCAATTATAGGATTCCGCTGTCAAACAGTTTATTCTCCAGCTGATGGGGTAATGAAGGGGTTTGTTGAGTTGTTCGTGGGATCGCATTGAACACCGTCAGTATCAACAAATAAGAGACGTTCGTAATTTGACACTTTATTCAATGAACAAACTGACAGGAGGTGCAGCAGTGGGCGGAAGAACCGTACGCAACCTGGCCACAGGTCGCCGTGGGATGGCGTTCCATTCCTCAACCAGGATTTGTTGCAGCCAACGTGGCCGTGTTGGTCACTTTAGCACGTACAGTCCGCCCAGGCTTTAATTGATCTGTTTCACAGGAAGCCACGCTGACATGAAATAGTAGGGAAACACTGACGCTAATTAAAGGAGTCTGTGATGGTGGCCGGCCTCAGGTATGGTTCTTCCACCTGCTGCTGAGGCTGTTTGTTCATTTCACAAAGTGTAACATTACTAATATGTCTTATTTCATAAAGTTCAATCATTCAATCTCCCAGTAGAGAAAAAAAAAACTCAATCCCAACAGGAGAATAAACTAACAATGAAAGGGAAACTGAGGCGCTATTCACTTGGAACTTTACCTACTTCTCAGCTGTGTTGCTCATCCCATAAGTGCATAATCTTTGCAAACAGGAAGTCATTGTAAAGGGAAATGAAGAAGCTTTATAATGATATAACAACCGAAAACAAATTTAAAAACTTTATTTTAGGTGTTTAGACCTTTTTCAGCAGCATATTGATATTAAATCGTAGCCAAACACAGGTGTTATCAATAAAACTAATTAAGGTTCTATTCCTTTAAGTATAGCAGCATGGAACCTTAATTATTATCATCCGTAACACCTGTGTTTACCTATTATTTCATGTCAACATGGCTGCTGGGGGGGGGGGAAGGTCTAGTCGGGATAAGATCGACTGTATTCCCACCGGAAGAAATAGTTTGCATACCAGTAAGACTTTTAAGGATTACAGAGTATTAACGTTAAACTGTGATAAGTTACTAACATAGAGCACATGAAGTTAGCCGTCTGTTTGCACGCTTCAATAAAGATATAAAATGTCGTAACGTGCTCAAAAAAAGTTGTATTGAAAACAAACGCTGCGGTCAAGCGGAATAACAACACGGCCTGTGCCCCACCAAACTAGGTCAATTAGCCGCTAGCAGCTAATAGCCGAGCAAATTAGCCAGCCTGCTGTCTCGGGCGAGCATTAGATAATTAAGCCAAGGAGAACACATTAGCCTGGGCTGTGTTATAGCTATGTATATGACTGCTTGTACCGCCGCTATACACGAGACTAGCGGTGATAACGTCGCCGTGTCGCCTCGCCCACAGGCGGCTAATTTCTTTTATTAGCCAATATTAGCCAACTAGCTCCGTCCAATTAGCATGCTCGCTAACGTGACAGTTTGTGGACAAGTGCAGCAACACGGGCACACTTGGAACGCGACGGAGACAACGCATGCACTCGTTAGCTTTGCGCGAATCATTAGCTTATCCGGCTAAAGCCGTCAAAACACCCCGGACAGACGCACGCACACACACACACACACCCTTTACACGGTGATGCGAGCAGAGTTTCGCCGCTATCTCCTGCGTTTACTGGTATTTTGATCGCCGTGCTTCTGTCCGCCTTCTTCAGCTGTCATTTCCAACAGGTCCCAGGTGCCACCTTCCCCCCGGCAACACCGTCCCAGAAATCACGGTCCTACTCAGAGGATGCAGGGATTAGTAGTCTGTGTGTGTGTATATGTGTGTGTGTGCGTGTGTGTGTGTGTGTGGCGAGCAGCACGCCCCCACATTACAGAACTACAAACGGATTTGTGAGGTCAGGGTTATGATTGAAATTGTGCGTGTTCTGCTGAGGTTTAACGGGGCGAGTTCACAGCTGCACAGACAGCGTTTCGATGCATGCATGTGTATGTGCAGCAGCTTTTCACTGGTATGTATGTGTTCATCTGCTGAAAGAAGTGTAATAACTACATAATGTACGTAGGCAGTTTGTATTAGTCATACAATTGGACATACATCTCTGGAAAAAAAATAAGAGATCACTGCAAAATGATCGTTTTTGTCTGATTTTACTACTTATAGGGGCAAAAGTAGTTGTATGAATCTATAAACTACTGAAATTCCCCCCCATTTATTCGCAGAATATAACAAATGGCCAAAATAACAAAAAAAATACACTGGTTTTAGACATTGAAACAAGATCAAATTCATTTTAAACAAGATAATACTAATGTTTACACTTAAGAAGTATCCAGAAATCAATATTTGGTGAAATAACCCTTATTTTTAATCACAGCTTTCATGCATCTTGGCAGGCTTTCACCTAATCAGTATCTCTTTATCAAATTTAAGCAATCCATAAGCAGAATGAGGTGTGCATGTGTTGGAATTTAACAGACACTGGAATGGAATGTCTGGAATGCATGTAGAGATGCTGATTTCAGACAAAAACATTTTTTTTCCAGAGCTGTAGTTGTAGTTTTAAAGACTTTTATTTTGAAAAAGCAAACTCTTCAATGCCTAAACAAGAGTCACAAAAAAGGCCAGAAGAGTAAATTATGTGTTGGTATGGATGATACTAAATGACAAAAGGTGATGTACAGGAATATTTAAGTTTTGTGTTTTTCTTTGCAGACGTCAAGGCGAGGCACGTTTATTTGTATTGCACATCTCAACAGAAAGGTAATTCCAAGTGTTTTACATGAAAAGCATCAAGACACAACCCAAAAACAGTTGATTGAAAGGGGGAAAAAGTTGGTGCATAAAATATCACCAGAGTGGTGATATTAAGTCACCATCATTTTCAAAGAAATATATATATATAGTAAGTACTTCATTTAAACTCATTGTTTCAGGGTATTATATTTATTCAGTACAAAATAGCAAATTCCATAGTCTTTCAACCTCATTTTCCTAAATGTTAATCTTCTACTTACATCCTTTTTCGTCTTTTAACACTTACGGAACGCCGGAACTAATTTCTATGTAAATCTAAAGCAGACCTTAGCACGTTTTTCTAAAAGTCCATTTCTCCCAAAAAAAAAAAAAGAAGAAGAAAATCATTAAAAAATGTAATCCACTGAAACTAAAACTGTTTGACCTAGTTCCGCATTTAACCCTCTCACAATAGTTCCCAATTTAGAAAGACAAAAATGTCTCATTTTTTAAAGGAGAAGTGCAGCATCGCCTCCAGGGAACAGTCATGGATTTACATGAACAACACGACAAACATCCATGACTGGGAAATGCCCGCATCGTTCAAACTCCGACTCTCCAGTTTATGAAGTTGTTTGTAAAATATCTGACGTCGCAAACGCAATCAGACGAGCTGTGAGAGGAACTGTCTGTCTAGTGCCATATATGTCTGATTCATCAGCCTATTCTGCGGCATAAGTGGACAATTTATCAAGATAATGGTGTCTCAAACAGCATTTAATGAGCAAATTGAAGGAGGGACATACCAAATGAGAAGTGAGAGACCATCTTAGCCTTCGGCAGACAAGCTGAGGCACTTGAGTGCAATGTCTCTAAAACTCACTACTTTTAGCTCTTCCTCACTTTCTTTGCCCTCTTTTTTTCACCAATGAGTAGAAGAAATGGATCCGAGATGCCCCTGATGACACCAACTAGGAGGATTTTTTTTGCACCTGTTTTCATAAGCCGAGAAGTAGCCATTATGACAATTAAACTGATTTTGAGGTGTAAGATCATTCTTAAATCGGTTTCCCCTTTTTTTCCTGATAAATATTGTCACTCTATATTTAACCTCTTAAGCTCCTGGCCTACGATATTAGGTTTCCTGCTCAAAATGACATACCATACCCACAATAAATCTGGAAAATCTCTACATCCACACAGGCTTTGTACATACATCTGGTATAAAAAGAAAGCTACATGTGGGTGACTACAGAAGTGTCAATTAATATGTTACTGTGGCAGAGCAAATTAAGCTACAATATTGCAAAAGAAATCTAAAAAAAACTGTTTTACAGTAAACACCAACTTGGAAAAAGTTGGCAACCCAAGTAATCCATCAGGAATCAATACTACAATATGTATGCAGTATTTATGCCAAGAGAGATGCATGTAACTTGAACCAATGCAATTTTTGAGAATTGTTGCCTCTATTTTGTGCCCTTTGACCTTTTGTATCCATTGCCATTTGACCTTTATTTAGTGTCGAAGCTGAGACTTTTCTCATGGATTTTCTATATTGGGTGTAATGATTTGATACAGGTGAGCCTGTGTTACCTACCTTTTATCACATGGTATTTGAGTTTTAAAAACAAGTATGAAAAGCCTATAAAACCTATTGTTCTTGTATATTTTCTCATCATGCCGCTGCCACTGAAGTAAAGGTGAAATATCCTCTGGTAGAGTGAATCCTTTTGTTATGCTCCCGGTATCCCTGGCACTGATGTGGGAAGCGCTTGCAGTTTAATACACAAGCGTGAACCTCATTGATTACACTTCAAGTTATTCATTTTCTGCATCACTGCTAAACTCCTCCGGATTGATAGTGTCTGGAATAACCTGTCAGACCTCTCTCTTAGCCCGTCGATGAATCATTGCAACCTAAAAGACTGCAATCACACTAGCTGTGAGAGGAACTGTCCGTATAGTGCCATACAGTGTCTGATTCATCAGCCTATTCTGTGGCATAAGTGGAACATTTATCAAGATAATGGTGTCCCAAACAGCATTTAATGAGCAAATTGAAGGAGTGACATCGCCGTCCAAATGAGAAGTGAGAGACAATCTTGGCCTTCAGCAGACAAACTGAGACACTCGAGTGCAATGTCTCTAAAACTCACTGCTTTTTAGCTCTTCCTGGCTTTCTTTGCCTTTTTTTTCCCCCCACACACGAGGAGAAGAAATGGAAAAACATTACAATGTCGCTCGACAATCCCCCATATATCGCCCCTGCAATAATGCGCCCGTATAAATCTCCCCCCTTTGCAAGTGAGATCAGGCTGAAATTGCAGGCGTGTGGTGGCAATGTTTCAGGTGAAGTGATGGTTGTGATTTCCAAGATTCAGTCTTTTACAATAAATCACTGCTTGCTCAGCAGAATTAATAAAGGAAAAAGGGGGGGTAAAACTATTTAACTTAACTTAAGGCAGGTCAAATAAAAACAAGAAAGGGGATAAAAGATCAGGGCAGAAAATAGGTTAAACAGTGCTTTTCTTTTACAAGCAAGACATTAATCTAATTGTGTACATCTTGTACTATTGTACTATAATATTGACAATATTCTATACTCCTAGTATTTACTTAGGTTTACAAGAACATAGAACCATTTTTTTTTTTTACAAATTTACATGTGTAAACATTACATAATTCCAGTTGTGATAGTAACCAAAAAAAATGGTCACATGTTACGATGTCCACAAGTTAAATGAAAGAGGGCTTCTTGAAAAAAAATTTAATAACTTGTCGTGACTTGAGGAGATAAAATACAGTAATTTACATAATGCTTCTCGAACAGTTTTAATAACTTCTAGTGACTTGGGGAGATAAAATACAGTAATCTACATAAATGAAGCCAAGGTATGATTAAAGCTTTATAAAAAAAAAAAAAAGAGAGAGAATTATGTGTCATAAAATGTTTTTTTTTTCATTGTCCTATCCTGTCCAGTCATCCCTCGACCCCTTTAGATTAATCCAACAATCCCTTCTGGCGCTCTGTGACCACTGCCATCTACATATCTGGAGGGGATCTTTAATTACTTCTCAACATGTATCCTTAGTTGTCCTCCGCAGATTCCATTATAGACGATTTGTGTAATATAATTTAGATCAAGTAGCATAACCCCGACCATTACCGTCATCTACCATCTCCCAGCTGGCTTATAACAACTCCAAGACATTACATTACTCTGAGATGGCTGCTGCTGATAGCTCTTATGGTGTTATGGTAACAATGGCGGCTCCCTCTGGTGCCGTCCCCCCTTTAGGTCCTCTGATGCATGGCTGTCATCCCCGAGCCGCAGATTGAAGGGAAAATGATTGGGTATAAAGCCGTGAAAAGGGGGCGGCTGCGCTGATGGGGCCTCAGTGTCCACCGGAGTGAAGGAATAATCTATCTGACGACGTGATAGTGCTGACCATCGTTTAAGTAGCTTGCAGAGGTCAGCCGGGGCGACCGGGACGTGGGAGCCACTCTGGACGGCTATTACAGCCATTCCGCTTCAATGTGCGAGCCGCCGTGGCCTGATTGATGCCTCCGAGAGGGGATTTGGCACCGCTGGGGCGTTTATTACACAGCATTCACTTTAATATATTGCCTGTGTGTGTCTGCGGATGGGTGTTTGCGTGTGCTCCGGTCCATTTGAACGGAAAAAGGAAGGAAACCGGGTAATCGTGTGTGATGTCCCCGGGAAAGTTTCATCCCTGCTCTTCGGGAGACGATCCGGGGAGGCGCTGTCAATCCGTCGGCTCCTATAAGCTCTCTATCACCTTTACTGGCTCGCGACTCTCAAACAACCGCTCTTTTCGTCTTTGACCACAACAGTCAGACCAAGAAATCAATGGAACAAGGAGGCGTTCCCCCCGCAGAAGAAGCTGATGTAATTAAACCCGTCTGCACGGTAAGAAAGGAAAAAGAGGGGGGGGGGAACTTTTGGAACTAAATAATATATTCTCGAGTAGAGAAAGAAAGGAGAGGAATGCTTGTGAAGTGCAGGAGAAGTCCCTGAAGGTATAATTAACAATATCTACCATTAGTATCTGCGCTTCATCTTTCTCTCACAACAGTGCAGACTGAGGCGAAACCCAGACAGGCTCGCTGCCTGGTTTGCTCGTGCGCAGGCCAACCTGCTTTATATGCCGTGGATTAAACACCAGCATGCATAAAAGCCTTAAAAAGTATTCAGATTGTCTCAAATAGGATTTAATATAGCTTAAAGTATTTACCCATTCAAATAAGACATGCTTAAATTATCACTGGTGCTTTTTTTTTCTTTCTTTTCGCACTTAAGATATGTTGCATGTCACAGTGGGGAAAAGCTGAGGTTTAACTAATCAAATTAACGATTGCTGAATTCCATTTAGCCGCTTCGGTTTCGGGATCCTGGGGCCACATTTATAACCATAAAAAAAAAAAATCTACGCGTACATCACCTCCCACTGTCTTCGCCTGATATTACGCATGGAAATATGGATTCATTTCCATCTCAACCGCGTTATTTAACTTATTAAATTACCATCATCGGTTGTGAAAAAAAGAAAAAAAAAAATCCAAGATCACATCAAATGACTTTGAAGGATTGCAGAACAGAGCGCTGATACGTATTTAATAACATCCTCTATGTACTGTGCATATATCATCAAGTAGGATTTAGTGATTTTTAGTTTTTAGACACAGAGGGACACGCGCTCACATATGGACTGTGGGTATAAAAAATGCAAAAACTGAAATCTTAACAAGTGAAAATGTCTTGTTTTTGCTCCATTTTAGTCCAATGTTGACGAGAATTATCTCATTCCACTGGCAGATTTTTTTTCCATGCAATAAGATAATTCTAGTCAATATTGGACTAATTGTACCAAAATCAAGACATTTCAGTTTTTGCAGTGCAGGACTCATTGTCGTGTACAGGGGTAGAGATACCACAATACCAATGAACTCTTTTGTAAATGAGGCCCCTGGTTGTCCATTTTACTATTTAAAACTAGATAACTTAACTAGATAAATGGAGATCACCTGTCTGTAGGTGAGGCTACACAGTAAACCTGTGTCTGGGAGGTTTCAACTTCTGGTCAAAAACTTCACAGTAAAGACAGGGGAACAAAAGGGAATTGAAAAGCACAAAGAAAGGGGAATATACAGTTAAATCAATCATACCTGGCCAAGAAATAGTGAGGCACACAATCCACTTTAAAACGGAAAATTGTTGTTTTTTGCCTCGTTGTTCTCGCAGGTTTTTGTGTGAATTAAACAACCCCCCGGATATAACATGTTATTTACTGAGCTTTAGCCGCGCTGGCCTGGCGAATGTTGTTACATTCAGACGGAAGCAGCTGTCTGCTGCTGTTTCCAGGCTGCAAGCTGTCGCTTTGTATTCGAGTGATTGATATGAGAGCGTTATTGATTTTCTCATTTAATTCTCCGCCAAGCAAATAAGCATATTTCCCCAAAAATGTCAAACTATTACTTTAGGAAATGGGGGGGGAAAAAAAAGCTCCAGGTCCGGAGGTTTTATCTGTATCGCACAGTCTTCTATTGAAATCCATTGAAATGCAAACTCAGTAGCTGTTATGATTTATATTCCAAATATTTTAGCTTATATAGTATTTCATTTCCCCCCCCCTATGTATGGGGTAATGGGGCCCCACAGATAATATTTTCCCTGGGGCCTCTCTAATAGGAGGGTAGAGGGTAAAATAAATGCAGCAAAAAATCCAGAAATCCTGGAGTCAGAACCCAAATCTCAATCCAATTAGGAATTTGTTGCTGCACTTTTAAAAGGCTTTCCACTCACGATCCCCCTTGAAACCAGACAGAGCTGCAGCAGTGCTGCAGAGGACGAGGGATGGGGAGGGAAAAATCCAATGTCCAGATGGCAAAGCTGAAAAAGAGACACTTTATCCACACAGATTACCCGCTGTAATTGCTTCCAAAGGTGCGTCTACTAAATACTGACTGGAAGGCCTGCATATGCAAATGAAAACGTGTATTTAGTATTCAGATAAATTTGCAAAACACCACTCTCATACACAGCGCGGGGACTGAGTAGCTTTGTTTGAATTACCTGGGAAGTCATGGTCAAGGATATTAGGGCCACGGCGAAATTGTCTCCCTTTATCTCACTTTCCATTTCTATCCCCCCCCTCCCGTTCTCTCGTCTGTTCACACATTAAATGTAGTCTGCCAGAGCAGAACATCTTGATCCAGTTAATGGATTTTAACACAGAGGTGCTGTGCTGGCAGAAACAGGACCCCACACATCTGAATGTCAGCTCCAGAGGAGAGAAATAAATGGCCCTAAAATAAGGCGGCCGTGTGAAACCCGGTCGGAAGTCGTAGCTCGCGACTTGTCAGGGAGTCGGATGATTTTTCCTCCCTTAAGTATTTAAACACGTCGCCGAAAAGCTGACTTTTCATTTCAGGCGCGGAACACCCTGCGACTTTCGGTCGAATGTCGCCCATCAACTTTAAAAGTTGGAAAAGTCAGACCCTGTGCGGCGTGATAAGTTGGTCCTGGGGAAAAAAAGAAAAAACGCCATAGCTACTTAATTCGAAAGAGTTTTATGAGTCGTGATCAAGAGCTCATTGGCAACGTGTTCAGTCAATAGCGCCTTCAATAGAGCCTCGGCTTATGTGCCGACCCCAGCAAATTGACCCGGAGTTTTATACGGCTATTTTCTAAAGGTCCCAATTCGGGGGGGGGAGCTACAGTCAGGAAGGGGAATTAGTGTTTCAATGGATTTCGCTTTTCGATTTGAATGGCGAGTGGTTGGAACACGGCTCCGGCTAAGGGGAGGCCACGGGTAATGAACTCCTTTGTGTTCCTCCACTTAAAGGATCAACTGGCTGGGGGATGTGAAGACATTCGCCGTCGCCAAAGGAGACGGTTTCCTTTCGGATGCCGTAGGCGGGGGAATCGAATGGGTTTATCCAGCCATTACGGGGGAAAACACACACACACACACACACACAAGGGAACCCTCTTCACCTGGCACCAGCGGTAATCCGTAGGGATTGGTTTGCATTCGCTGTCGACAGCTGTAAATCCACCCGGGACGCACTGGTACGGACACGTGGAGCCTCCTACATGAACCAACTGTGGAGGATAAACCAACTGTGGATGATCCGCGATGTAATATATCAAAAATACAACTTCTCCTTATGCAAAATGCCCCCTTTCAATGTGATATTATTATACTGAGTACAATAAAAGTGATATTACTATGCTGAGTATAATAATATACTCAGCATAAAAAATATTACCATGAAAGGGGCCATTTACTGTATGTATTATAGTAGTGGATAAGTATTATAGATGTATTAAAGGTCCCATATTTTACACTTTTTCTGGGTTATTAAGTATCGCTATCCCTAACAAGATATATTTGTCGGTTTAAGTAAAATCATCTCAATATAGTTGATTTCCCCTATTTCTGGAGCTCTAGAAAGAAGAAGGTCAGTCTCATTAATATTAATAAGCTTCTCCTCTGACTGGCTGATATGAATGGCTGTGAAAGAGGGGTAAGGGTGGCTGCCACATGTATAATTGTGGCATTACAACTTCATGGAAGTCCCCATGGCTCATTTTAAGACAGTGTCTGAATACAGGCTGTGTGCATTTTTTGCATTTCTTTGAATTCAGTTTTTTTTTTTTTTTTAATATGGGACCTATTAACAGGTAAATAAGCTTTGTTTTATAGCTTTATAATGTTCGGCAGTTAAATATATGAGAACCATTCATATTTTATAAGATGATCATGTTTTATTTCACATTGGCTGTAGGTTTTTCACCACAGTCAAAGAATAAACAGAAACAGTGTAAGAAAAAAATATTTATTTCTCTCAAATTCTATTTCGCTCTTTATTACTCTATTAGTCATAGAGCTGCAACAATTAGTGACTGGCAGCAAATTTTAATAATAGATTAATTTCTTCTGTAATTTCTTAAGCAAAAACACTTAACAGTTGCTCATTCAAGCTTTTCCAGTGTGAGGATGTTCTTTTTTTGTTTTATTTGATTACACACAGGCTTGTTATACACCAAACATGATTGATTCATTAAGAAAATAATCATTTATGTTCATTGATAATGAACATAATTATGGTAGTAGGGGAAAAACAGTAAAAAAAGAAGTACAACAGATACTACTGAATTATAGGCCAAGCACAAAATTGATATGTTTAATCACCAAATCTACAATAAATCAATTTTTTTCCCTTAAATGTGACTGAATACATGACGTATTAACACACGTCTCCATTCAAACTCAAACAAAAAAAAAACTAAACTCAAAGGGCGTCGGTCAGAAAACGGACGGCGACGGCAGCAGAGTGAAAATCCTGTTGTGCCGTTATCTCCCGCTGACACCCATCACTCAGGGCGGGGAGCAGCTAGATGGACGACGTTATAACTCAGCACTTTTTTTTGCGGGCCAAACCTCGCTTGCTCTCCAGCTCGTCCATTAGCGGTCTGACAGTTTAGTGTCACGCGGCGGCCGCGTGGAGGACACCCGGGCCGTTACAGTTCAGAGAACCATGGCGAGCCAGCCGGCGATCATGGCGACGCCTCCCATGGGAGCGATCTTGCGGAGGGCGGGATCCCCCGTCAGGGCCTGGTGGTACAGGGAGCCGCAGAACATCCCCATGCCTGCTACCAGGAGGGTGCCGGCCTGTACGCAACGGGAGAGAGGAGACACAAGTAACTCAGCATCTTTAGCAGTCAGGTTATCACACAGGATAAAGCTGAGGAATACCAACACAGCCAGTATGGATATATAGATGCTATAGAGATGCTGATTTCAGTAAAAGCAGTGCAGTTATTTTTTTTTTTTATAATAAATGTGTCAATTTTCTGCCCAAACAAAGAAATGCGATTACACTGTATTTTTTTCCACAACAATATTTACCCATCAATCATTTTTTACTACTCTTGCTGCTACTGCTATTCTTTGCTTTTTGCTGCTAGATCACCAATTTGACAAGCAACCACCCTATAATAGCAATTTGTTGACTTATAACACTTTTTTTTGATGCATCTCTTTACACAGGCTTTACGCTATAAATACTCTGCACTGCAGGCTTTTGATACAATCTAACTAAAAAAAATATGTCCTCCAAAGCAGATGTTATCAACGTTGACGTGAGTAATTGAATAAATCTGACTTTTGATTTTTAAAAGGTTTTACTATACATAAGTGGATAAATCCAACGTTGAGGTTTCACATGCACTCAGAAAATATTAAACTATAATTCTCCTCTGAAGCTAAATGCTAAGGCACAGGTCTGTGTAAAACTACATCTTATATCATAACGTCTCAAGGAATGCGGATGTTGTCGATATGGCAAACAGGAAATGGCAGAATAAGGAGCCATCGTAGGTATTTTAGAAAGTGTGTTTTTCTGCACGGTTTTCCGCCTTTTTATCCACACGTAACTGCAGTTGTGGGCTCCTGAAACCAGAGTTTTATTGGAACTAGAGTCCAGTTTCAGCAGTCATGTGTGGACAGGGAAATCGCAGTTTCTTCTTCTTCTTCTGGGTTATAAGGCCGAAAAGTTGCATTGCTGCCATCTGCAGGACTAGTACTTTGTTGTACTGTATCCTACTATATCATCCAGAAGAAATATCGTCTTCCCTTCCAACTTGACCCTATTTCTAAAACGCTTTTCAGAGATTCCTCTTCCAAGCCAATCCCTTGCAAATGCCTGATCAACTCTTGTCTTTTGTAGACATAATTCCCGCAAAAATGGAAAATGTGCACAGCAATTTCTTGTCGAAGTTGTTTGACGTCACAATGTGCGATGTTACAGGAAGTTGTATCCATGGAGACTTGTGATTGGCTAAAATGGCCTTCCTGTTAGGAGTATTATTACCACCTACCACTTTGGCATGTGCATCACATTGTTTGAGGCGGATTTTGCGGTTTCATGTGGTCAGAGATATTATTTTTATCACATCTGTGGTGTGGACTTCTTGCCGTCTACACCTTAAGAATAGGTTAATTTTAAATGACACTATGGTGCATTTAGCCCTGAGAACTCAAATTGGGCTTCTATACTCACCACTGCGGGTTTTCCAGCGTGGGCAGCGCCCAGCAGGGCCAGGCTGTGGTAGAAATGGTACTTGTTGGCAGTTTCAAATAGCTGGAGACACAGAAAAAGAGCTTTCAGATAGATGTCCCTCTCCAATCAAATCTTCATTTAAGTGAATCAAAGATTTCCCGGAAAAAGCAGCTACCGCCGTCGAGCGTAAATGGGCCACAAGAGGATATATAATGAGTCACTGGTGTAGGGGAAATTGGTTACTTTCCTGCACCCATTACATTCATCATGTTCATCCATCAGACATGGCTCTGTAATCACCCAGATTGAAAAATGGATCCATTCTTAAAGCAGTATCTTAGAGTTATTACATGCTTTTGTTATGATATAAGAGGAACTGGCAGCTGGCAGCTGTCACTCAATGCAGGTCAACAGGTTTGAAAAAAAAAAGAGAGAAAAATCCAACAGGCTTTTTTTAAAGCACAAAAAATAAATGTGTGCACTTGAAAGAAACCAATCTCAAAACATCTTTTCAAATATCTTTAAAACCAAATCAATGGATTGCAAGCTGTATTAGGAGATGATAGCAGTGCTGCATTTCCTTTTAATAGCAGTTTTTCCTGTACATACCACTCTCTGGTAATCATCGGGGTCGCTGTTTTTGAAGCCTTAAAACATGAGACATGGAACAAAAAAAAATACATGAGTATATGATAAACTGACGCACAATTATAATAATTAGCAGATTTCAGAAGCCCTCTAAAGCCCAGGAACCCCCACAAAGAGCCCTGAGGATCCCCAGACCCCTGAGAACCACTGCAATAGGGTTTCCTGGAGATCTTCACAAACTCAATGTCTCTTTGGTTTAGTCAAGGTGGATATTGTCAGCCATATAAATATAGATATGACTATCTCAGGATACAAAGTACATGATCAGCATGATATACCCATATTAAAATGATGCTGCCAAACAGCTTTAATATTTAACTACATCCATTCAGTAGTGGAAAGTAATTATGTACATTTACTCAAGTGCTATACTTGAGTACAATTTTGAGGTACTTTCTACTTAAGTTATTTCCATTTGATGCTACTTTATATTTGCACTCCACTGCATTTCAGAATAAACACTGTACTTTCTACTCCACCACATTTGTTTGGCAGTTTTAGTTACTTTTCAGATGAAGATTTTAGTTATCAAATAATTAATAACATTCATATTTTATTAGCTATATTCCACTAAATCATCGCTTTCAGATTTTTTTTATATGCCGTACATTTTTGCTTTAGGTGATTTATAATGAAAGGTGCAGGAAACATGGCCAAAATTAGGAGGAAGGAAACTGCCTGTACGAAAATAAATGAATGACTCATAGTTAATTAATAAATGATAGCTGATGCACATATTTAATTAGTTTTTCATTTACTTAACTAAATGTGTATTTGTGTATGTTTTCCTTTTGCCCATAAATGTTGCATTTATTTGATTTTCCATTTTATTTATTACATTTTAAATGCATTTAATTATTTATATATTCATTTTTTTTTCTCTCTGCATTTCCACCTCAGTATACAAAAACAAAATTTGAAATTAAATAAATTTATGGGCAGAATAAAATAATGCACAAGTAATATGTTAATGCAATATTAAGTAAAGGATTTTTTTTTTTAAATATGGCAACCCACCTTACATTCTGTCATTGCTTTACTTATGGATGGAATTATAGTGAAAATAAACGATTCTCCATTTTTTCTGGGGACCTCTCAAGGACCCCTGGGGGGTCCCACCACTGCTTTTGTACATTTTGCTGATAATACTTACGTCCTTTTACATATTATTAAGTATTTTTGACGACAATATATCTACGAGTAAATGATCTTTAATTATTTCATCCACTGCACTTGCATTTGGACCGTTATGAACGAGCCTCTAATCTTCTACCATGACACTGTGGAGGCGGGTCACCTTGATAAACAGAAGCTTTACTTATATAACATAACGTGCTGCTTGTTGAGCCTTTTATATGCCGAATTAATTAACAGCCCACCACAGATTAGCGAAAGCTCCCATGTCTTCTTTTAGCGTTGAGTAGTTGTTTCTCTACACAAACTAATCGCTAACCAGCGTGTTTCTGGACGGACTTTGGCTAAGTTACACGCTAGCATGTCAGTCTCCCGCTGGCCGCTGTTTACCGTTCAGCCCAGCGGGAACCGTGCATGGGTATGGAGTATTATTCGGTGTAAATCCGTACCGTGTGCACCGTAAGCCCCCGCTGCCACCGCCGAAGCCCCGGACAGAGCCGCTAACCTCCGGACAACAGCTGAAGCCGTCATTTTAGCTGCGCGTGCACTCGAACGACCGACAGTCGGAAACTAAACAGAAGCTGCGTTCAATGTCATTATGAAAGCTCCGTTTTTTTTAAACAAGCGCTGTCCTAAAACCAACCATGTAATACAATACCACTGGTAAATGGACTAATACCATAAAGATTATTGAAACTCATTTTAAGATACTGCATAAATTCCAGAAGTATTTATTGCCTTATTATTTATTATTTATTTATTGCCCTATGTCTAAAAAGTTTTGGTCAGAAATAAGAAATTGATTAGTACTTAAAATTGGTAACATTCCAGTTTTTTTAAATATATTTTTTTATATATTAATGAATTGAACTGTGATATATCTGATTTTCAAAAATATCAATATTTAATGGGTGAATATGATATTTATTGTAGCAAGTAGAGAAGTAGCAAACCCTCCTATGATTGTGTTTTAAATTATTAAAAAAAAAATCGTATTCCCCAAAAATCAGCTCCAGCAATATTGGTAGAAAAATCTACAGATATATATCTTTTTTGAATTCATTTTTCTCCTTCTTAGATGTCCCTTGTGTTTTCATTCATGTTCTTTATATTATATTTTATTTATCTTCTTTATGTCTTATGGCGTGGCAAGTTCATTTCAGAGGGAAACACTGTACTTTTTTCTTCACTGCATTTAATTTTTGACTGTTGCTACTCCGTGATGATAAACTGAAACAGCTAAATGCTCTAACTTTTAAATTGACCTTGAATCAGTCAATAAAGCTGATTGGTTGAATAAATGCACTAATGAAATAATGGCACCCCAGGTTTATTTTGACAGATGACATTATGGAAAAGTATTAGGCTATATTAATAATCCATGAGCGTTTATATGTTGTATTTCATTGAAAAAAAAAATCATATTTAACAAATATGAGAAAACTGAGCTAGAATAATTTGGTTAAAGGTGCATGTTGGTCTAAAGGATCGCTGGGTTCTGCTCATTCACTATCCCATACAACATTCTGCAAAGTCTTTGAAAGCTGCAGCACCACCATGGGCCTCCAGGCCATGGGGGGGTTGAACCAAAATGGCGCCTGCCGTGCTACAGTTTCAGCCCGCAGGGCAGTTTCAAACTCCGCCAAAGACATGTGACTCTGACGTGACATCAGCAGTCACTGTAATATCTTGAGGCTAGGTGTTTAGTACATGTGAATAAGCATTATGCCGTGGCTGGTCAGTTCTGCTTGTGCCTCAAATCTCCCATGTGGTGCATTCAAGACACAGTGCAAGTGTTAAAAAAAAGCATTTTAATTCATTCTATTATTATTTTTTCATATTTTCACATTAAATCTGGAGCCAGCATGACTAAACTCTGCGGAGAGAAAAGGCCCAAACTGGCTGTTACTAACTGACCTCTATTTCACAGATGGAAAAGAAAATCAAACACGTTTTTATTTTTTACCTCTGCTTTGTTTAAGACCACACATCTGAAATGCATTATTCATGACAGCACTGAATTATAGGCCTACTATTGTGCTCCTTTTGTATGAATAATTAATTTTCTCCACAGAGGGGTTACTTGACTTTAGAAAGAGGTTTATGCTGCTCTCTTTTTTTTTTCAACACCCCCCCACCCCCCGCCATCGCTGTTTGCACCAAATTGCCGCAAAACACTGAACGATAGGCTCGGTGGTGCAGAGGGCGCATTAGCGTGCAGCACCTTCCATCACTGCAATCTGCGAAGTGGCGGAATGAATGAATGAATGTTTGATGTGTTTTCCTGCTAGCAGAGGTGTTGAGGACTCATGTTGGTTTTAGCCTCTGATTAAAAAAAAAAAAAAGGAAAAAAAACACTAATCCCTGCTGAGAGCCCACCAAAAGGGGGTGCTGTATTGCTTTCTCATCTGTAAAAGTTTGTCCAGTGAGAGTGTGTGTGTGTGTTTGTGTGTGTGTGTGCATGTGTGGAGGGGGCAGGGGGACTTCTTCCAATTATCATATTGAAATTACACAGGGTCACACCGCATTACTGAAGAGTCGCTAAACCGCAGTTTCGGCCTGAGTCTCGTCCTTAGCTGACTTTGACGCAGCGTTAACACAATGCATACAATTAACACGTTTTAATGGCCTCGTAGCTAATTAAAAAGGAGCCTCATAAGTCACGAGCCTTTGTCGAACCTGCAGCTGAGCGTCCGCGTCAGGGCCTGTGCGAATCTGTCACCTTTGGCCGCGCGTGTGCAGCCTACTTCTGGATGCACGGACATGTCTTTGGCATGATTTGTGGTGCAAACGTGTTGTATGCACAGGGATCCAGGCAAGCCGCTCAAACACACACACACACATGCACACACACACACAGGTGATTTTCATTCTGGCCGGTGGCAGATGGGACAGCAAGGACGACAAATAACGTATGGCTTTACATCTTGTTTTCACAGACAAGCGGCAAATTATCTCTAAGTCCCAGCAGTGTGCTGGGAGGTTTCCTCCAAGAACCGACATCCATCTCACTTCAGTCAGCTCGCCTGCCTGTCATCTCGTCGTTGGCGACTGCTTTGCTCTCCACCAAACCTCAGTGTGTTTGTGCATGTAAGAGTCTGATCGCCTCAGATTAAATCCCCCAACTCCCCAACCCCCCGGCTTTCTTGCAAAAACAAGCAAAGCGCCAGTCAGTCGCTTTAGTGAGCGATTCCTGCAAATGGAAACAGGTAGCTTGTCTTGCAACTTAGCTTACATGACAGTTGCTGGTTGTCGTTTGGGGTACTGCACTTGCCATGCCTTTACTATAACAGGCGCATTTTTTAATTATAATTAGGGCCTTAAAAGTTTAATTATTTTTAACGCCACTAAATACAGGAAAATACGAGGAGAAAACATCACACATCCGGAGTCCTGGTTGTGCTTCACTATATTTACAAGTTGGACTCATATTACTCAGTAAATGTTAAATTTAACAGGTCAATATGACCGGAGCTGGTTTGGTTTGTGTTCGTCATATTTTTTGAGCATTTAAAAGGCAAAACTGTTTGATGTTATTAATGAGACTAGCGCTCGTTGTTCCAATAATCAGAAACAGACACTTGCCTGAAGCATGTTTGTCCACTCAGGTGTTAAGAGTGTTAACAATTTTTAAAAAATATCCCTTTAAGGTACATTTAGAAAGGATAAAAATATGTGATTAATTTGCGATTGGCCAGTAGCTCAATCTGAAGGCTGATAATGATCGTTGATAGTCTATAGCTTCTTGAATTTGCTCCCAAATCGCACCAGATTGCTGCATCGACATTTACAGTGTTCAAATTCTCAATTTAATTTCTAACCCATGTGTTCCACGTCATACCTTAACTTTAACCGAAATAATGCCACTGCTGTCGCCTAGCATTTTACCTCGGCCTGGTGCAACCGCTTTGCCATGACACTGACAAAGGCGGAAGCTTTTTCATCCAGGATAAAACAAGGATTTCTGCTGCCTTGGTATCCGTTTTCACATTAAAAACAAATGTATGCACACCTGGAATCTTTTAACTTAATGAACTGCCGTGGGTTGTTTTGAAAAATCCAATTTCCTACCCTTGTTAGCTATATTATTGGGTATATCTGGTGGCAATGCATCAAGAAATTTAATGAAAAGCACATTAAGTGGAAACGGCCTGTCTCGTCGACACACAAATAAAGATTCTGCCTTGGTTTGTTTCTTTTTCCTTTGCAGGTAACAAGACAAAAACAGCAAAGTCTCAGACAGGACGGCTACGGCGCGCTAGCGAAAGAAATGCCTTTTGTGTGCAAAAAGCTTCGCCTGCTGGGTGGCGCGGCTCCCTCCCCGATAACAAGATTTAAAAAGACAAACCCGCATTTCTGAGATCCCCCATTAACCTTGATGTGTTTTGACGGCTGCGGCCCCGCGATGTCTTTGGCTCGCTTTGAGATTCAGCAACCGCGGCCAATTATCTATCTGTTAGGGGTAGCTCTCGTGTCTCCAAGACGTTTAGTCACACATGTACGTGCTGTGCCCCCCCCTCCGTGTCGCAGCTCTTCATGCTCCAGCTCTGTCACTCCGCGTCCCCTGTGTCATTGCGTCCCTTTCAGCAGAGGAAAGATTGGGGGAAGAGGCTGAGCGAGACAGAAGAGACAGGCCGAGTGACATTGTTTCTTGATGCGTTGTTTGCTGATGAGAGAAATCGCCACCCGTCACATCTTCGCTTGCAGTGAAGAACAGTGTCAAAAGCATGCTGAATCTCAGAGCATCTGTGGGGGCCAAATTGGGGGGGGGGCTGTGCCAACCTGACACCTCTCTTCATAATACCGAATGTCAGAGTACCTCTGTGCCCATCTTAGACCTCTCTTCAAAATGCTGAATCTTGGAGGGCCTCTGTGCCACTCTGAGGCCTGTCTTCATAATTCTGAATCTCGGAGAGCCTCCGTACCAATCTGAGACCTCTCTTCATAATGCAGAGTCTTGGAGTACCCCTGTGCCAGTCTGAGACCTTTCTTCAAAATGCTGAATCTTGGAGGGCCTCTGTGTCAATCTAAGGCCTCTACTCGTATTGGTGAATCTTGGAGGGCCTCTGTACCCATCTTAGACTTCTCTTCATAATGCTGAATTCTGGAGGGCCTCTGTGCCAGTCTGAGTCCTGTCTTCATAATTCTGAATCTCGGAGAGCCTCCGTACCAACCTGAGACCTCTCTTCATAATGCAGAGTCTTGGAGTACCTCTGTGCCAGTCTGAGACCTTTCTTCAAAATGCTGAGGGCCTCTGTGTCAATCTAAGGCCTCTACTCGTATTGGTGAATCTTGGAGGGCCTCTGTACCCATCTTAGACTTCTCTTCATAATGCAGAGTCTTGGAGGGCCTCTGTGCCAATCTGAGACCTCGCCAAACATCTCCTGTTTATATTGTCCTTAGGTCCACTTCTCCAGACATTCCAGAGTGTCCATTTCCCCGGGTAAACCTCTCATCACCCGGTTAAAACAGCTCACCTTTTAACTTATATCACCTATCATCGACCCCTCTCACCTTTTGTACCCATTGCATGTGCAATTCTCATTTTTTTCCCCAAGGTTTACAATCACATGGCATCTCATTTTACGAGACAGGAACAGACCATACACCACTCTGTTTGTAGGTTACTTATTCTATCCAAATGTACACTATTATGCCAAAAAAGTAAAGTTCTTTAGAGCCAGACTGTGTGACTTCACAAAAAGATTTAATAACATTAAATCCCACATGATTTGAGGACATTCTTGTTTGTTCCAATTGCAATTTCAATTCAAGATGGCTGACTTCCTGTTGGGATTTCACCATGTCGTTAAGAGGCTTTTTTGTGCGTCTTGGCATGATTAAGGTGTGCACCAAATTCTGTGACCATCGGACAAACCCTTGAAAATTTCCAGGGGGCGCTACAGGCGTTTTTGTGCATCCATGCAGGAGGCCAATAGAATACGCCAATTTTCGGACTTTTGAAGCATGGGCAGGTCCCCAACAAGGCAATTCATTTTGAAGAAGAAGAATTCCTTCACTGGCCTGCTGCGCAGTGCAATTCGGGGTCTAATTAGTCTTCATACTCATGCCTACACCAAAAATTGTTGTTCTGTGGTTGTTTTCAGCAATTTTCTCTTTCTTTTGTTGGATCAGCAGGTTGTTTGTGATAATAATTGATCATAACTGGACTGATTAAATGTACATCTCCCAAACAACCAAAAGACATTCACACCTATTATTAATCCCCTGATTGATATTAAAACAGAGTCACACTCTCATTAGCGTCAGGTTGTTTGTCTCCAGCATTTATGCACGTACAAAAACACACACTCGGCCATGCACAGCCATAAAATCCCAAATATGCATACACACACAAAACTCACACACACAAAACTGCGGTTGCAGCAGGTTCCCCACGCCGAGCGAGCATAATTAGCGCACTCGTTAAGCTCATCTGCATCTCTCTTCAAAGGAGATCGATGCAAATGGATAGGATTTAGCCACCGGCAGCAATTAGGCCAAAAAAATACCCTAACAGGAGAAACTTGGTTACGAGAGAGGGGTAGTCGGTTTTTGGGAAAGAAAGAAATGCATTTTTCTAAAGCTTTCATTTACTCTCATGTCAGATCAAGTTTAATCACATTCTATACCGACCCTCCTAGTTATCACCTAAGCCTGGGCTTTAAGGGAGAGTTACGTTTAATTTGAAAACTATGACACCGCCATCCAATTCATCTAATTTATCCAACTACTTTATCCAATCCTGCTCATTCCTCTGTGATACAAAACTCTGCACATCTTCCTTCATGCACATGAACAGACAGTCCCACATACACCTGCTGCTGTATCACAAATGTATATCAATCCACACCTGAAAATAGTCCCCAATTGAGGCACCATAGAGTGCTCTTGTGTTTAGGGAAATGATTAAGTCTTACCAAAAATATAAAGAAACTATATGCTTCTTTCTATAGATATGCTTAATGTTTTCAGATAAATATGAATAACTGACTGTGTCAAACAATATTATTTGTGTTTGTTTACTGAACACTATTTATTTAATGCAGATCTATTTCATTACATAGACATTCAAGCCATCCAGTCTTCAGTCTCTTTTTCTTCTTTCTCTTGACATTATTCTGTCAGGATTTTATGCAGCGTTTTATTTTGTAGTTTCTGTGCGGTGCGTGTTTTACTTCCTGTTTTGTCCCTCCGCTGTGATTACCCTGATGTCCTTCTGATGTCTCATTACCCCTCGCGTATTTAAACCCTGCTCGTTCCGCGCGACTTTGCCAGATTGTCTTTGTACCTTATGTTCAAGCTTTCCATATTTTTTTTCTTTTTCCGTATCTATTTATCTGTTGACAACCTATTTATGTATTTCTGTGCCTGTGGATGTTGCTCGTTGCCCGTTTCAGACTGCCTCGTTGGATTTTGACACCTGTTACCTGTCAGGTTAAAAAGCTTGTTTTACAGACTTTGTAATTTTGGCTTTGTAACACTTGGATCCTCACACACCACCCCTTACACATACAGTATATCATCTATGTACTGTACACCACCGCATTGCTCTACAAGCAGGGGTGTCAAATATGTGGCTTTGGGGCCACTAAAAGGTCTGAATATGGAATTGAAATCACCCTTTTTTTTGTTACGTCACCTCTCCTGTTGTCTTGTCTTCACATTTAATGGAGGGGAAATTTGTAGGCGAATTTATACATTTATTTACACTGGTTCGGCCCAGTTGAGATCAAATTGCGCTGAATGTGGCCCATGAGCTAAACTGAGTGCGACTCCCCTGGTCTACACTCTCATCGTGGATGTCATACCTCCGAAAAAAGCCTCCCTCTCCTCCAGAAATCCCTTGTTTAGGCCGCATGTGGCCTTGCGGACAGGTATGTCCGGTATCGTCCTGCTATAGAATTCAATGCATGCGAGCCGTGGAGCTGCCCGTGTGTGAGCAGCATCCTGTTGTTGAACGTTCCATCTCCCCCTGCGCTCTATTTTCCGCCATCCCTCCATCCGCCTGGTTTCTATCTGTACGTGTCGGAGTCAGGGACAGAGCGGCAGTAGATTAGCCGGCTTCCGAGCATCTTAATCAAAGCTGTCACACAACATGTATACCAGTCACATCGCGAGCGTCCTCCTCTGGGCTTCCGCAGCTCGGGTCATCCATCTCGCTCACTTTACCCCGCTTTTCCTCCCGTCAGCCTGTTTTCACACCTCTAATGAGTCCCCTTCTGAATGCTTGTTTTTCCGAGAAGCAACACCTGAATATCCATAGCGCCTCGTTGGCTTGGACGCGTGCAACGCCAGAAGCTGTATTTAGAGGTAGAAGCCGTGTAAGTACGACATTATGAAACTTTTCAAATTTGGATAAAGAGGTGATTGGCATGCAGGGTGTTTGATATCTGGAGGTCAGGTCTCACTGTCCAGGTTTTGGACTCATATGGGGAATGTTCCCACACGTAAGGGAATCATCTCAATTGGTGACTGGCAGCTCCCTCGTTTAATGCTGCTGTTTTTTTTGTTTTGTTTTTTAATTTCTTTAAGAAAAAAACAATTTCCAACGTCCATCCGTCCGCTGTTGTTCATTTTAATGACTGGATGCCCATGTTTCCATCTGGCACTACATTTTGTCTTTTATTTATTTCCATTTCCTAAACACTCACTTTAAAATGAGTGCGCCCACAGTCTGCCTTAACTTTAAAGGTAATCTGCATGCAGCTTTCACAGTGAGGCTATTTTTTTTTTTTAAGCGCCGCTATCTATAATTGCAAAAAAAAAAAAAGAAGACATAATTACCTTTTGCCGAGTGCACAAATATTTTGCAAGTAATATTTTCAGAGATGCATATATTTTTGAGGACATGGGAGTGTGAATTTTTAAGACCAATTTATTAAAACAGAAGTTGTATGATTAAAATGATGTTACTACAAATACCTGGGGATGCAGGCTGTGATAATTAAAGGGCCCGTATTATGTAAATAGCTTTAATTTTTAAGGTCTACCTGGATTCCTGGAATTAGAAAATTTGCCGTTTCACAGCTCATTTTTACTTCCTTGACTTTGTGATGTCATGCAGTAGCTCCTTCTTCCTGTGGAGGTCGCCATGTTTCCCACGCTTACATTTTGAATCCGTTTGTGTTCCACTGTGTACAAAGTTGACATTTCGAATAAAGAACTGGGGAGAAAAAAAAAAGTGCACTATAGTTTGCTTCATAGTTGCTGACAGAACCTCTGGCGCCGGTGGAAATCTCTCAAGGGGCATCCTCCTCTTAAGAGTGAAGTGTTTTTTCACTAAAAAAAACTGCTTCCTGCTGCTGCTGCTGCTGCTGATAATGGGCTTAATGAAAGCAGAGTTCTGGGCTGAACCAACCGTAACAATGAGCTAAAAGAAAGAAACGTTAAATCACTGTAAGAGCTACAGCGGAACTGCAGAGTTGGGTAACAACTCAAGATGCGCTGTGACTCTACCCATTCATTTAGCTATTGTCCGTACGAAAGCAGTGATTAGTGCAGCTTTAAACTTTACTTCCACTCCGCATTATTTCCATCCCTGCTCCTCATCTGCTTTTGTATCCACATTGTGGTGTTGCGCTCTTAAATTGCTTATCGGGATCCTCCTCCGCGCTGCCGCAACAAGTTTTCCCACGGGCGCCCTTAGGGTTTCGTACGCTCGCCTCATCCGACGACGCCGAGAAGTTCAAGCGTCCATGAACGAACGATTTGGAGTCGTCGAGGTGTCCGTCATTTGGAGACTCCTTCCCAGAGGAGCCATTTCATTGCATCGTCGCTGATTTAGATCCGCTCCTTATGGTGTCGCTCCGTTTCCGAAACGCTTCCGGATAGGCCTGCCTAATAAACTGCAACGTTGCGTCTCATCCTGTTTATTATTCATAGAAACACACACGTGCACACACCCTTTAGCATGTTGGACAACTGAAGTCACACACACACACTCCAGTGCTTATTTGCATGCCTTAGATAGAGCACATTGCAATGGTTTAACTTTGTGTTTATATATGTATATAGTTTTGATCAATGAAATCCATTACTTTTAAGCACTCGTGATAATCTATAGTCATTATTGAACAATAAACTACATTTACATTACTTTTATTACTTGAATTAGTAAAGTATCTACTCATTCCCTGGGTCTCAGCTCTTTAAGGTTCCATATTTGACACTTTTCCTGGGTTATGTTTGAAGTTGTGATGTCACTAATTTCCAGTTTTGAGTACAAAAAAGTCATTTCAGTCTAGTTTTATACTGCAACATTACTATGCACTGGCTGATCAAAGGTAGTATAGTTTTACATCTCCG
Source organism: Lepturacanthus savala (assembly GCA_030544235.1). Lineage (NCBI taxonomy): Eukaryota > Metazoa > Chordata > Actinopteri > Scombriformes > Trichiuridae > Lepturacanthus > Lepturacanthus savala. Next base: position 14,897,006 of record CM060483.1, on the reverse strand, counting down.
CACTCAAGCTTCTCTCTGGAGCTCTAGAAAGAACAGGATGTCTTGTGTCTGTCTCAGTAATATTAACGAGCCTCTCCTCTGATTGGCTGATATCGAATGACATCACAGCACGATGAAAGTGCTGACAGCTCGTTTTAAGGCACACTTTCTGAATACAGGTGGTGAGCAGATTGAAATATGAGGCGTTTTTTTTTTAAACATCGAGACCTTTTTATAATGAAAAGGGAATTAAAATGTCACTTTCTATGATATATGAGCGGTTTAATACTGTGTAAAATGTTATCGTGACTAATAAAGATAATGGCGAAAACTACTAAATTAAAACCCAGGTTGTTATAAACTGAAAAGATCAAAAAAGTCATTTTGTAAGCTTATCCTTTGATCAGTCGGTGCATGATAATTTTGTAATAATCAAACATTGTCAGGAGAATGGGAGCTAATAAGAAAACACGTTTGTTTGCTTTCTTCGAGAAGGAAATTATTAAATGGAAAGGTTTAATGCGATAAAATAAAAATACCTGTCTGTGTGTGTGTGAGAGAGGACTTTTATTTTGAAAACCGCTCAAAAGCTCCTCATAGAGGTAACAATTGATCATTGATATGAACAGTGAACAGGTGTCGTATGCACATTTAAAGATGTTTTATTTCCCCAAGCAAAAGTCACAAAACAGGATGAAAGAATAAATCATGACTCAGCAGAGAGATCATATTAAATGAGAACAGTTATACTACAAGAGAAAAGATTTTTGAAACAATAGAGAATCTCTAATCGCATTATATTTTGAATCATCCCCTTGTGCCAAAATGTTGTGTTTTCCTTTAATAAATAAAGAGATTTCACCATAAACTGATATAGAAAAGGTACACATTGTTGCAAAGAAATTCACCAGAATGGAGGAAATTGAGCGTTTGACGCTCAAAATCACCTCCCCCACTCATCTTCAAACAAATCCTATGCCCTTAGAGGCATTGGCCATCGCCCATTACTGGTAAAAGAAAGGGAGGTGTCCTCCATGCTTATATAAATAAGCATATTTTCCCTTTATGTGAGTTAACCATCTCCTTAACATGAATAATACATCAGTCCTGAGCTGCTTTCACAGCTGGTTCCCACATCCACACACTCGTATACACACACACACACACACGCACGAGCGCCACGCAGCACAGGCTCGGCATGCGAAGCTATTAATGTTAATAATGACTATATGTGCATTCATGATCATAAGGCCATAAACTGAAAGTTTCCGGGGCACGGGAGGTAATAAAAAATGCAAAAGAAAAAAAAAAAATCACAGGTTTCTTTTCTCTCGTTCTATACATCGGCGCGGCGGCCTGCGTCGATGGGACATGTGGCGCGGCAATTAGCGCTGGACGCTTCTTGGATGCCGAGAGACTACGCCAGCGATCAGATGGGTACAATTAAAAGCAGATGCCACTCCAGCTAATGGGCTGCGCGGGTGCATGTGTGCGTGTGTGTGTGGCAGGGTGATGCTGAGCTATAGAGACAGAGAGAGAGAGAGAGAGGGGATGGCATATGATGGGAACCAATGCAAATGGAGCTACTTGAACATTAATCTGGCAGGCACCCTGCTGCTCCAGATCAGAGGAAAGGGATGTGATCCCTGACCCCAGGGACTGGGAAGCTTACTGAGGAGCGGAGATATAGGGAAAATGGGAAAGGGAGGGGAAGGAGAAACACGTGAGCGTGAACCATGTGAGGCGGAGAAGCTGCGATTGGAGCCTGGGAAACGGAGAGGCAGGTGAGAGCAGGTACGGAAACCTCGGCCAGGTCACGGGCCTGCAGAGAGGTAGGAGCGGAGGAGAAGGCTTACCGCAACAAGACAACGGGTGTAAAATTAGGGGAGAAAATGGAGAAGTCGATGGAGACCGCTGCGAGGGATTTACCGAGAGATCAGCTTGAAGGTGGACGGGAGGAGGAGGAGTATGAGTAGATGTTATTGGTCTGAAGAATCAATTACTGCTTCTCTTTTGGCCGTGTAAATGTGTACATTGGTTTGATGTGTACTGATGGTATCTGCTTTCGGTTCATTCATCTTTTTTTTTTTTTTTTGGCAAAGGGGGGTTGATTAAAGCAGCAAGACTCAGCTGAAACAGAACAAATACAGTGTTTGTTATCCATAAAGGACTATTCTTTCAGCTTGTGGCTGAGCAGAGTCCACAAGGCCAGGACCCGTATTCGTACACACAGTCGAATAACTTGGAACTACCTTAGAAATATATATGTGATATCATATGTGTCAGAAATATATATCAGATATGTGTGTTATTGAGCATTTGACACCATGAGGGCTCTAGCGGTCCAGATAGGTGCGTCCTTTTACAGTCAATTTCTATACTTAATATATTTATTTGTCACTAAGGTCATGGGGGTCAAGCTCAAGGCCTCAAACCTGCCACCTTATATATATATATATATATATATATATATACAAATGTATGGTGTTTGGTGCAATATCTACATAGGTGTATAGAGGCCCATTTCCAGCAACTATCACTCCAGTGTTCTAATGGTACAATGTGTTTAAAACAGTTGGTTAGAGAAGCTATAAAACTGACCTTCCTTTGATGAAAGCAAAGTTTAAAGGAAAAAATATATAATTTCAAATACAAATCATTATGTTCTATTCATTTGACAACACATGGTGGTAAATAAAAGCGTGACTTTTCATGGAAAACACTAAATCGTCCAGACGACCCCAAACTTTTGAACGGTAGCGTAACTGAAGATCGTTTCCACAGTCAAGTTCCAATAAAAACTCAACAATATCTCACTGAAACTAATCTAAAACGTCAATAAAACACATAATATTCCTGACATCACAATGATGAGTGAGCGGAGTGGAGTACATACAAACAGCGTCCGCCTGTTCATAACACTTTACGCTTAATTTAACGAATGTGCCGGGGGGTTGAACATGCTGGCGTTGAATGGGACACTGGGGACACAGCAGTTGAAATATTGCTCACACCACCTTCGCAATATCGCTAAAACCCATCCCTCTCTCACATTCTGCACCCGTAGTCCGTCTGGACTACCGCAATTCACTCCTCCGCTACATCAAAGCCAGCTCCATCAACACACTCCAACTGGTCCAAAACTCATTCGTCCAAGTTCTTACACACACCAAACCCTGGCACCGCATCACCCCATTCCAAAAATATTCACACTGGTTCCAGTCTCTTACTGGATCAAACACAAAATCCTTGTCATCACTTATAGCCCTCCACCATCTGGCCTCCACCGTGTCTCTCAGACCTCCTCTACGCACCCCCAAACATACCTCTCCACCTCAGCTGGCCTCCCCCCCGCCCTCAAGTGCGTATTGATTAGTTAAGCTTTAAAGTGGACGATTTCGAAAATGTCTAGAAAATGTCTAGAAAATTCTAGAAAGCCAAGTTTATGCGGCCTCCAACTCTGACTTTGACGTAACAGCTCAGAAATTAACACCACGCCGCAAAAACTGAAATCTTAACAGGCGGAAATATCTCGGCTATTGAGTAGAATTATCTTTTTCCACTGGCGATTTATTTAGCCTATTTCAAGTTTTTTTCTTTATTTTAGTCAATTTACACCCTTTTTTTTTTTTTTAAAGAAAATGGCTGCCTTGTTTGCTTAAAACAAGACTAAATTGACCCAAATCAGGAAAAAAATCGAAATACGCTAAATTACCTGCGTGACACGATGACGCAGTGGGTGGCGCTGTTGCCTCATAGCAAGAAGGTTGTCGGTTCAAGACCTTTCTCTGTGGAGTTTGCATGCTCTCACATGTTGAATGTGGGTTTTCTCCAGGTTCTCCAGCCCACAGTCCAAACACATGCTGAGGTTAATTAGAGACTCTAAATTGCCCATAGGTGTGAGTGAATGGTGTGTGACAATAGGGGTGTGTAACGCGCTGTGATTGGCTCCAGCAGACCCCTGCAACCCTAATGAGGAATTGACTCACTGACTAAATTATCTGCCAGTGGAATGAGATAATTCTACTCAATATTGGACTAATTTCCCCCAAAACAAGATGGTTTCATCTGTTAAGATTTCAGTTTTTGCAATGTAGATTTGGTTAGCAAGTAGCAATAAAGCCCTTGATCTTTAACCAAATGACCAGTTGTGCATTCTGACACCAGAAAAATATCAAGGGCAACATATATTACATTCTGGAACATTGAACCCATAATAAGAAGCTCCAGATTGAACCAGAGGTATAGTTTCCCCTGAAGACTTCCTGCGTCCCATGGCACATTCTCTGTAGCCCTTTGTGAATTCACCGAACAAAACCAAACGATGTTCCAATAAATAACACTGTGCCCGAACATGAATCCCACCTTACAGCGACATGTTTGTATGTGAGAGACGACGCCAGGAGGTAAAACGCCGAAAAGGAGGAGGGCAAGAGGTCGGTAAAAAAAAAAAACGAAAGCTACCGACCCGGAGGGGCCGATGCCTCTTGGCGGTCAAGAGGGTTTGAAAGAGACGGAAAAGAAAGAGAAAGGAGTATAAATCCGAAGCTACAGGGGAGTCAAGAACGATTACGGGCGATGAGAGTCAGAAGTGAAGCAGGGGAGATGGTTGTAAGGAAATCAGACAGGGCGGCGGCGCGTTAGAGGTTTGAAGGTGTCGGGCTAAGAACACAAGATAACTGAGCGGAGGAGATCAAGATGTGCTGAGACGGGTGAGATATTGAGGTTCTGGTTTTAAAAAAAAAAAGCTGTGAAAGGATAATCATTGCTGCAGGAACTACATCCCATTGAAAGTGCACTCGTGCTGTGATTCTTCCCCATCTCTTGGCACCGCTAACGTCCAACTGTGCCGAAGCCTGGACTCTTTTCCCATGAAACAGTGTTTCCGGCATGGCCGTTTTCAGCCCATTTGGAATGACATTTGCGCGGGCCACTTTAGACAGGCTAGTCTGTAATTACCTATATTACGCACTCACGGGTGAGGGCGTACATGATTGATACGGGCTCCAGTTTTCCCCTTAAACTGCGCCAAAGAGACCGGTGTGCGTCGGAAGCAAACAAACAATTGTCTTTCTTTCGACGGGGCCATTTTAATCCCAGCGCCGGACCCGACTCTCACGTTCGGCAAACACAGAAGGGGGATTTGCGGGTACGCTCGGTACGGTCAGGTTGCAGGGAAGGTAAATTAGGCGGAGAGAAAATGGGCTTCCCGCATCCTCCGTGTGCCTCAGACAGAAAGGTTAATGGCTTCATGAGACTGCAATGACACATAATTGCAAACACCTCAGAGCAAACAAATTATTTGATTGTTATATTACAGAATGCAGCGATTGTTGCAGCCTTTGTTGTAAATGGAATAATACAGCCCAGGGAAAAAAAAAATAAGAGACCACTGCATTTTTTTCCTCTGAAATCAGCATCTCTAGATGTCTTCCAGCCATTCCATTCCAGCGTCTGTTGAATTCCAACACATGCACACCTCATTCTGCTTAAAGAGGTACTGATTAGTTGAACACCTAAACAATGGTAAAGACTTGTGGGGAGCATGCCAAGACGCATGAAAGCTGCGATTAAAAATAAGGGTTATTGCACCAAATATTATAGGGTCCAATCTGGCCCACTGGATGTTGCCAGTTCCTTTTTCTCCACAGGAATGTGAAGTCAGTGAGAAGGGATGAAATAGTTTGATTTGTAGATGGTTTGCAAAATTAAATATTCCTCATTGAGTAAATGTTTGACTTAAAATGCAGCAGACAGCTGAATATGGAATACGTGACACGTCATTGTCGAATTTTTTTCAGAAATTAGTTATTACTTCAGGTAGTAGAATAAAAAAAAAAAAAAGATAATTTTGCAATGGTCTCTTATTTTTTCCATAGCTGTAGATCCGTGCATGTGAGCATGTATGCATGCGCAGCTGTGTGGACATGTGTTTTGTCTGTATACGTTTGCCTTTACATACGTGACAGCACGTTGATTCATGTGTGTGTACGTGCGTACGCCTCGACACGTTAATTCCCCTTGAGGGCGATTCTGTTGCAACTCTTTCCCTGCACGGCGTTTCTACTAAGAAAGGGGGAGATGGAGGAAAAAAAAAAGAGCCTGAGGTGGATGTCTGCAGTGGTCCAGGACCCCGGGGCCTGTTGACTGGTCACTTGTGTGTATACGACTGTGCTAATCCAACACAAGCCCCTGTGGACCGGAGGAATAAGAGTATATACACTTCAGGGGGAATTCTCCACAGACCTGCAGCTCCCCCTGAGGCTCCACATAGTGGCAAACTGACCTCTAAAGCAACATATATCACAGCTAGGAGCATGTGTGTGTGTGTGTGTTTGAGAGAGAGTAGGGAGGGATAGTTTGTTGAAGTAGAGCAAAGGAGACTGTTTGTGTGTGTCCTGTCTTGATACATGTGTTTGCTACCATGCATCAATGTAGTCCATCAGCGAGATGCCACAAGGAGTTGTGTTAGAGCTACAGGGATTGTCCTATATGTGTCTGTGTGTGTGTGTGTGTGTGTGTGAGAATGCGTGTGGGCTCAGCTGTCAGGTCTCCCTGGTGGGCCATTACCTCTGATGCTTGGCTCAGGTCTATCAAGTGTAGGACATCTATGTCACTCCTGCACACACATGCACACACACACACAGGCCATCTACCTGCTCACTGTGGCCTGATGGGATAGGATACCACCGGGGGGATTGCACATCCACAACCAAAGACAATTTGTCTTGGTAGCCGAGATCGCAGCCCCGTAGCCCCCCCCTCGCCCCATCTTCCTCCTCCTGCCTCCTCTTCGTCCCCCAGGTAGCCGCAGTCGTCTGGAGGTAGGAGAAAAAAAAAAAAGCAGGACGGGGCTGACACCGTGTTTCGACGACAGCCACGGCTCTCCACATGAGTGGTGGAGCAGCCGACCCCCTCCCACCCCGCCCCACCCCACCCCTCCACCACCCCGGGGTTTATACGAGGAAGCGAGTGAACGCTGGCGCACGGATTTAAAGCAGTAAATCTTCTCTAAAATGAGATCTGGAAGCTGCCTGGGAGCACATGGGCGTCATGTGGATATGGCCGCGGGGGGCTGGGGGGGGGGGTGGGGGGTTGGAAGTCATTATACTTTAGCTTAAGTGACTGCAGATAGGGGCATTAAAAAGCAAGAAAAGATGGAGCAAAAGTCGCATATTTTCCGTTTATCCTATCTGGGTTTTGCTGGCAGGTGTCAGCCCACCCACCGTGGATACACGGCCCCGGCATCGGGGACAGCGACTGAGGCAGATGTTTCACTGTGTCGCCCTGTTAATAAGAAAGACACGCGGCCGTGTTGCATCCAGAGGAGCAGGTGCCGCCGCCGTGCAGCCATTACCGTCTGCGTTGATGAGATCAGGGACTGAGCTGCGCTGGATGTTAGATGATTATTATCCCCTCAAAGTTAAAAAAAAAAAAAATAAAACAAATACATTTCGCAAGCTGGTGATCTCAGCAAATTACCCCGAAACTCCTGAATCCAAAAGGGAGCGCTAATTAGCGAGCGTGCAGGCCTATTGTACGGAAGCCCGGAGCGGTCATGGTGGCAATTATTATTTTAATGCCGAAATAATTAGTTTGTGATCGGGAAGATAAGAAAGCTTGTTTTCTCGTTGATAACGACTTAATTCATCGACTGCAGGCAGGCAGGACAATGCTGAAGCAGCTCTGTGCGCTGTTGCCAGCTATAAATTTACATGTGTTACAGTGGGCTTGTGTTTTTTCAAAATAAAGCACTTCTGTGTTCATGGTAAATAAAAAAAAAGCAATAATTACATATTAAAAAATAGCCTAATATATAACTCTACCTTACAACAGAACCTATTCTATAGGTGCATTAATGTATTTAACTTCATTACAGTACTTAAAAATGCATTGTGTAAGCAATTATCTGGGCTTTCTACTCCTTACATTTCAGAAATTGACTTTATTATGTAATTATATTAAACTGTTAAAATCCATTGAGTTCAATGCATCGATTAGGGACCAAATCATCACATCCAATATATAAATTGCATGAAAAAACCTCAGCTACAACATGAAATAAAGCATTTCTCACTTTTAATTAACAAGTTTTGATTTTTGTCGCAATAATCTAGTTTTATTTGCTCTGTCACAGTAACATAAATTGATTCTGACACTTCTGTTGTGGTTTTGTCGTTTTCCTTTTCCTGCTCCTAACAGAGCACGGTGTTGAATATGTTGACAGATAAATTACTTAAATTTAAAAAGTAGAATTATAAATATATCATGTCTTAATGGTAAATTAGTAAATAACTTGCCATTATGAACACTATTAGCACAATATCGACACCAATCTTTTCAGTACGCATATATTGCTTATGAGCACTAAACAGTGACACTGGCAAAGACAGAAATAAATATGTCTATATTGCATGAGTAGTTCTACTTTTATAATTTGCACTTAGCATTTTTACTTAAATAAGATTCTTGACGTAGTACTTCTACTTTTACTTGAGTATATATTTTGTACTAAAGTACTAAACTTCAGAACTTACGCCACTGTAAAAACTAACACCTTCATATAACTTAAAGTGATATAAGAGATTAGGTTAGACTTTTTGAGTTGAGGCACCTTTAAGGCTTTATAAGTAGAATGAACACTATCATATTAGTTTATATAACCTCATAAAAATCAAGTTGAGCTAAACTAATACTGCTGATAAAGCCTTGTTGGATAAACCTATGAAATTAAGTTTAATGACTGCCATGCATTTTCTATGTCAACTCACATTTATTGTCTTTCATGTACTCAACAATCACTCAATTTAGTGTCCGTGGTAATTATAATAAATTGTTATATTTATAATTTAGCATTTTAAGAAAAAGTAAAGTATATTGATACTTTTTATGACAAAACAAGCTTTACTTTGAAAGGATGCTAGAGCCAGATCAGCGTCTTCGTCGGCCCGGCTGCAGTTGATGCATCAACCCTCTTTCATGAGAAAACGAGCTTTGCTATCTCGAAAAAGAAAATGAAACAATTAATTTGCGATCTCGAGATAACGACATGAAATAATTGCAACCATGGCCCCGCTTAGGGCTTCCGTCACATCCTAATCTTATTGTACATTATATCATGTTTATCTTCCGCTGTATCACCATGAAATTCCTTTTAATACCCTATTTGACACTCAAACTTTCGTCCTCGGCGATTAACACGGTTGGGCTGCTGTCTGCTGCGTTCGTGTGATGGAGGAAAGCGACTGGGGTTGGAGTGATGGGGAGGTTCTTTAGTTGGTTGGGTGAACAGTGGAGGGAAAGCTGTGAAGTGGAGGGATGGATGAGGGCAGGTGGGAGAGAAAAAAAAAGGGCTCGTATCCCTTTAACGAGCTCTGACGTCATGCTGATGCAGATCTGGATGAGAGCGGAGGAGAGGGATGCTGAAAAAGAAAAAGATGAAATTCCACGGCGCTATTTGTTTTCTCTTTATAGTAGCGAATAGAGAAAAACTTTATTAAACACTTTTTTTTTTACTGCTGACCGTGCTGTCAACGTTTTTTTTTTTTTTTTTTTTTAATTTTTGCAAAAGAAAAGCGCCATATTGAGGTCAGAGGAAAGCGTTGCCTGGGCGACCGGCTTGCTGGGGAGGACACTGCAGCGCGCGCGCGCGTCACGAGCGCGAGGACGAGCGCCCGGCGAGGACGCGCACGCAGCGGCGGACGCGCGGCAGCATCCACACAGCAGCAGCGGCAGCGGCAGCGGCGGCGGCATTAGCGGCAGCGGCAGAAGCATCCTCCCGCTACACGAACCGCGAGGACCGGACCGCGCAGTGCATACGTCCGCCGTTACCGAGACGAGCCGAGGCTTGTGCACCACGACTTGAAACCGGTGCTCGCCGGTGTCGGAACTCATTTTCAGCGGATTTATTGAGGATTTATCGACGACGAAAGAGAGAGAGAGAGAGAGAGAAAACGCTTAAAAACTGACTAGCAGCGACCATTGGTCAACACAGGTGACACTTCCCCGGCTGTCAAATCCGCCGAGTCCCCGCAGACACGTCCGGGTTATTTGGGGGTTATTTTGTCGTTTCGGGGCCTCGTTTAAAAAAATATTTTTTTTTCTTTACGAGACAAACCGAACTATCACCCTGAGAAATTATTTAATTTTTTTGCCGAAAAGACTGAGTCGAGCCCGGCTGCCCTGATGGGGATTCGTACTCGGTCCTGCTGTATGCGGCGTGTGATGCAGTAGAGCGGCTTTATTTTTGGTATTCAGCCTCCACTGTCATTGTCTCCAGTCATGAAGTCCCACCTGCCGGCCCGGCTGGATTGAACGAGGTAATTAATGCTGTCAGGGGGGCATTTTTGAAGGTGTTATTTTTTATTTTTTTTTAAATTTTTTAAATTTTATTTTTAAAAATTCAGCTCATGTTTTATCCGTAGAAAACAAGCACTTTTTGCTCGCTTGACATTTACCACTGCTCAAGGAAGGTTTTGGGAAGAGGAGGAGGAGGAGGAAGAGGACGAAACCTCAGGAAAAAACACACACACACACATCAGTGGGGAAACTGGCAGCCCACCAGGACCCGTGGATCACACATTAACAGGTAGGCTGAGGTTTACATGGTCAATGCTAAATTCTACTGAGGAGAAATACCAGACAGACATGCATAATAATAGTTTAATTGCATGTGTTTCTAATAGGTGATTAAAATTATGGTGATTAATGTGTGATTTTTTTTCCATATAAATATTGAATATTTTCAATTATCTTCATGTAGCCTGTTAAATGTTTAAAAATCAAGCAATTGCATGTTGTCAAAAAGCATTTCCAATTGTCCAAAACATGTCTCCAATGAATATTCATCCTGTACATTTTCTGTGGTGATTTTGCAGCATGTTATTTTTTCTTATGTTGTATGCATGTGTGTTTGCCGTGCGCGATTTGTCAGACCTGTTGTACATGATTCGTGCAGTTGAAGTGCTCTTTTTTTAACAGTGGAGAGACGCATTGATGAGACTGGACTCCTCTGCTGGAACGAGGGGGAAACAGAGGCAGCTATTCAGGCGGGCTGAGCTGGTTCCTCTTCCTTGTCCTCGTACATGCGGAATCTGTTCTTCTTGTTTTGTTAATCAAAGTTGGATTGGATCGACGCTGCGTGTGTGGTGATCATCCCTCTATTGTTTTATTGTCGTATGGGATCCGAGTGCCATTTGCTGCTCGTAAATCAGTTTGTGTTGCAGGCCGGCGGCTTACAGTATACACAGATGTCCTCCTTCAAGAGTGAAATCATCCCTCAACTTGATGTGAGCGGCGTCTCAGTGGGTCTTTATGCTCTAGAGACCCAGGAAACGCCACGGCCATGAGAACATATTCCCTTAAATGCTCTTCTCTGCACACACACACACAAATAGAGGCACATACACAGCAGCGAAGAATGGGGCGCATTTATATGCTGTGGCTGGTGTTGTGGGGCATTCGGATCGGCAGGGCCTGCTAGATGATAGAATTCAGCAGGGACAAGAAGACCTCTGTTCTTATCTGCGGCGACGAGCAGGGGAAGGCAGCTCAGCTCAGCTTCTCTCGGTGGTTTAGGCAGCTAGCCTGCCCTATATAGCAGATAGAGGGGTGGGGGGGGGGGAAGGTGGTGGTGGTGGGGGGCGTTTTAATGGGTTGTGGTGGGGGGGAGAGATGGAGGGACATACGACTGTCCTTGTGCTTAATGTTGTCACAGAGGAGTTGTTATTCATCAGGATGGCGGCTGGCTGGAAACTTTGAAGACCTGTGGAGATGCGGGATGCTAATGCGGGTGTGCAGAGTGATTGCAGCCATTTGTGTGTGTGTGTGTGTGCAAGAGAGAGAGAAGGGAGGAAAACACGAAAGAGAGAGGGGGAGATACGGTGCTGTGTAGCATTTCTGCAGCAATTTTTCACAGATTATTCACTGTTGGTTACTAAAAAAAAAAAAAAGAGACAAAAGACGGGCAGCCTCGACAAAGACTCCTGTGCACATAACCGTAGATTCTGTGACCGCTCAATGCCATCCATCCCTGGCAAGGTGGAGGCAGATGGGACCTGAAACATTTAAAGCGTGCCCCTCCCCTTTTTGATTGACAGCTTGAAACATGGGTTCACTAAGCAGTCAATATATAATATATATTATGTTAATATATATTGCGCATATATATATTTTACACATTTTTACTGTAAATTACTGCACCCTTGCATTTTAACATCCTATTTTTATGACCATCGCACATATGTTTTGAACTTATATTGCACTTTAACATCAAAGGTGTTTCTGTTGCACTTTAGTTTTTAATATAGTATTTAATTTAATGTATGTAAATGTGTCAGTAGCTGCTGCTATTTTAAGGTGCGTGGGTAAAAAACCCCTAAAAAGAAATTGTGTTTAAAAAAATAGGATTATGGCATCTGACAGGTTGACTTTAGAACTGGAGAGAATCGTCTGATAAACAGCGGTGAAAATGAAATGTTAGTTTAGCAAAGTGGAAATGAATAAGTAAAAGCCGAGGCTGGCTGAGCACACAAGTCCTCAGGGAGGCGCTGTTTTTTTTTTTGTAATCTCCCTTCTGTCACGGTGCGACTATTTGTTTCAGCCAGCTTTGAAGATGCAAAGGATGTTTTTTTTTTTTTTTCCTGTGCTTCTGGCAGATTTTATGTCCCCAACAGCATGAATTTGCCACATACTTTTCAGCTAACTCCGGCTCGGTTTTCAGTGTGACAGATTGCAAAGTTACAAGTTGTACACTCGGCTTTATGACAAATTGTGTAAAAGATTTGTTTCTCTGGAAATCTTAGAACAATGCGAGTGGAAATGTGTGTTGTTGTGGCTCCTACCAGGACTCGAGGTACTTTTAAAGATTATAAAAGCGTGTTTTCGCTAGCTTTTTCGCGAATTCACTAATGGAATAGCTTCATAATTAATGGTATTTTGTCATAAAGCGCCGGTTGCTAATTGACAAGCCGTACACAAAGGGAACGAGTAGCCTCTCCTTGTCAAGGACCCCAAGTCTTCTACATGTTTGTTGTCATGTATAGGCACCACTCCCATTCAATTAAATTGACTTTTAGTCTACTTCCTCTACCGAGACAGTGTGATTTTGTAAGACTCAGCATGGCTTCTTTATTGCCTTTATTCTTCATTCATTTGTTTCTCCCCTCCATCCATTTCAGGCCGAATCCTTCCTTTGGTTCAAAGGGAGCCCGGCTGCTTTTTGCGAGGAGTGTGTGTCGTTGCTATGACAGCATCTTTTTGGAAGGGATAAGCCCCGCAAAGCATCAGCGTTTTAAAACCTGAAGCTTGTGTTTTCGCCTTTTTTTTTGTATCTGTGCTCCAGCAAGTCTCTGTGTATATTAAGGCTTCGAAATAATAATAATAATAAAAAAAAACAACAAAAACTGACATCATTATATTGACTGCAGCAGTGTCCAAATTGCTGGGGTCTGCATTTTTTTCCCTTTGCGATAAAGCCCACTAAACAATGTTCTCCGGTGCTGTGCATAATCCAGATGTGAAATCGTTAGGGTCGACTATTTTGAGCGAAACAAAACATTAGCATGTTTTACTTACCTCAGTTTTTGCAGCTGTAAAGAAAATAAAAAGCCTATGTTGCAGGTCCATTGTCTCATTTGGTGATATGCAGCCCCAGCATGTGGAGGCGATGCCATTGATAGTGCAATTTGTTTTTTAGAGTTATTTGGTGGAGTCCACGCCGTTGTAAGCAGTGCAGCTCATCCCGCTGGTGAACCATGTGAATTCCCTGTATTTCTCTTGTGAATCCATGGGAATTCTACCTGTCTGCTTCTTTTTTTGCCCTTAATACCCTTCTGCAATCATTTCATAGTCCAGGGATTTTATACACAAATCTCACAACAACCTAACTTCGGAGATTAATGTGTTTATGAAAAAAAAAAATCCTTTTTTTTTATTTATTATTTTTTTTATTTGGTCCACTGTGTGTTATTTATTCCAGTCCTGTACATTACACACACACACACACAGCACTGCAGTGCATATTGGACGTGCAAGCACACACCGCATGTATTCCTCCCATCGATGGCGACATGGAGCAATTGAATGAGTTATGGTATTGACAGCATCATCTCAAGGTCAGGGGTAGCCACATCCTCATGAGTAAACCATAGTAAACCCTCAGCATTGCAAACAAGCTCCGGGTCAACGGGTCTGGGAGACAGGCAGGTAGGCAGGCCGATATCGCTGCCCTTTTACCCCCCAGACACATTCAGAAGGGGGGGGGGGGCGTGTGCTCTGAAAGTCAAGTGACTTCTTGCGTGGGTGTCACAAGAAATCGAAAAGAGAGGAGGAAACGAGAGGAAGAGCAAACGGGGGGAGATAGAAGGGGAGAGGAACGCCACATTACAACACTTCTATCTCTATTTTGCACACTTAACATCTGCTATATGCTACCTCTTCCCTGCTCTTGCACGCACATTAGTATGGGCTGACACGCCACCGCACGTATTAGTATGAGCTGTCAGCTGAACCCCTAACAAGTAGGTAGAGGAAGGCTCCGTTGAATGGTAATGTTTGGGAAAGGAAGCCGCAGCGGTAGTAGCCGTGTCGGCCGACATGCTGAAGTGTTATCACCGTGGCTGCACGGTATAACGACGGGGGCTGTTATGGAACACGGATATTTCTCTCTTCCCCTGCCACACACAAACAGCCAGCGACCGTGGCGTGGCAAAGGCTAGGCCCTTTTTTCCGTTTGACGTTCAACCGTCGACATAAGCGATGGGGAGTCGCGACGGTCGGGTTTTTAGGCAACATTTCAGGACGCGGGGGTACGATCGCTGTCAACCTCACAGAGGTTACAGCCGCTGTTAAGTGTTCTGCCTCGAAGAGCACCGGATGAATTGTTTTCATACTCAGCACCTCCTCTACCGCTAAGACAGTCACCTCCTCAACCTTACCTTTAAAAATGAGCCTCAACCCCCTTCCCGCTGAATAAATGAAGCATTTCAAGCACTTCCGTATGCTGTCTAGCTGCAAGTTGATGCATTGTTAGGCTGCCGGGCTCTAGTTCCTGCGATGGCGGATGCTAATGAAAAGAATAAGCCTATTCTTACATACTGAATTAGGATGTCTCTTTCTTGACAGGCCCTCGGTAGATTGTGGTTGTATTTTGTGTGTGTGTGTGTGTGCTGGTAAGTAGGGGCCCCGACAATGATGAATGAGCACCAGAATGGCAGCGTTACACTTTCACGCTCGATGATGCCAAGCAGGCAATGATCGTCGTTGTTATTGTCCCAATCAGCAAAGAAAACACTAACCCCTTAAGGGTGAACAGGAACATGCACAACCCAGGCATTTGAAAAGACATCGGTGAAAGGTTCTGCCCCCTGTGTACAAGCTAAAGAGCAGACACCTCAAAACCTTTGGCACACCTTTTGCCTTTGATTTGTTTTAACTAAAGGCCCTCTTGTCCTTTCTCCCTTTTAATATTTAAGGATGTGTTCTGTGTATCCGCCATTACTCATAGAAAACAATGCGCGTTGCTTGAATCATTCATCTGTGGCTCTTCACAATGTCTCTCAAGGCTGAAGCAATTCCTCTGCTGACAAATGGCAGCAGGAAAGAGGGGCTAAATTCCAATCTGTGTGGATAACTCCTGGGCAAAACACCCCCGCATGAGCAGATTTCGGTGGATTATAGTTGCAAAGGCAGCAGCTCACAGCACCGGGGACATAAATGTCAGTGTTCATACATTCCTACCGAACTTTATTGAGTGCACTTATCTGCTGCCCTGAGGCTACAGTATCTTGGTGAAAATGACTCATCTTCCCTGTGCAGTGCCCTTCATAAGTCCCCTCTGACTGCCTTGAATTTACCTGGTGTAAGAAAAGGTGTAAGAAAGACTGAAAGAAAAGTGATGCATATTATTTGCCTTTGGATTCAAGGATTTACGAATCAAGTGGGTTCAAATTATGAATAGGCTATGAAAGATAAAAGATAAGTAGCCTATTGGGGGCATGGACTATAGGCTTAACAGTAAACGGGACAGTAGTTGGTAAGCAAAGAGGAATAGGTCACCATTAGAGAAAGAAAGATAGTCTTGTCAGCTTAATTAGCTGGGGTAAGAGAGTGTAACCTTGATCACACGCTAGTGCTAATGAGTGGTAGGATTGCTTTGCTGGATATCTGTTGGCGTGTATCTTTTTTTTTTTTTTTTTCGTATGGCAGAATAGACTGGGGTCGGGATTGTTACTGCAAAGACATGGGAAGAAAAGAACCGGAGCTCCCCTGGTGCCGACATGAAACGATCTCTTTCCATTTGGGTTCAAACTCCAGGGACTTGGAAATAAGAAGGGGAATAGGAGAAGGGGGCGGCGGTTTAGAAGGCTGCGAGTCAGCAGGATTTCCTGGCCCTATTTCTATCTGCCTGTTTCTCTCCCCCTACCTCTCTTTTTTTGTGTGGAATAAACACATTTCAAAGGATGAGCTCTCTCTCTCCCCTACTGGAACGTGCTTCACATTCTGGAATACAGAACAGCCTGCAAGGGTGTGTGTGTAAGTACGGTGTGTGTACGTGACACTCGCATTTCTCCTATCGAGATTTTGTTGACAAGTAAATATCTGCATTGATTTTCCAAAGGTCTCTGAAAGACTGCCCCATAGATTGAGCTCTTGACATCTTATTTTACGAGACTTTGACAAATCTGAAGAGGTAGAGTGGTATTGATTGTGTAGGTGAGCCGATAGTTCAGAATCTTCACTAACATGAAGAAATTCCCATTGGAGAATCGTTGGATGGGTCCAGTCAATTAAGTAAAGCACACAAGAAGATT
Organism: Lepturacanthus savala; assembly: GCA_030544235.1. NCBI lineage: Eukaryota > Metazoa > Chordata > Actinopteri > Scombriformes > Trichiuridae > Lepturacanthus > Lepturacanthus savala. The sequence continues at coordinate 14,880,216 of CM060483.1, read as the reverse complement.
TGACTCCATGAGTCCACCCGACGTCCTCCAGATCTTGCATAGTTGAATTCTGTCCACCTCTTCTGTTGCCATCCTCCTAACCTCCATCCGTCTGCCCTTCCATCCCGCCTCCTTATCTCCATTGCCACTGGCGATTCATTCTAGCCCTGCCCTCTCCATTTTCTCCTCTCTCCACTTAATTAACCCATTGATCAGGACGCACATAAATTAGCCCGCTGGAGAGGCCCTCGTAGAGCACTCTTCCCCCTGTCTCACACCCCTCACCCAGAGCCATTCTTTAATTCACCACACTGTTACAAACAAGGTCCCCGGGCTGCCCTAAGCCGCACTTGTGTCATCGTTGGAAGCCCGACGTATTTTTCAAAATTTCAGTCGATCCAGTTACTCATAGATTTTCAACAAGGGTTGCGGAAGCTGGAGAATGTGGAAAGTGGAATTAAGGCGAAGTAAGGGAACAGGGAGTTGGGGGGAGGTCAATGCGGCGGTTGTACAACCCTTCGATTCATTACTCGCATAGCTCAACCTTTTCATGGCACCCTCCTTGTGTCTGTAAATGTTTCCCTCTTTCCTTCCTCTCTCTCTTTCTCCCGCTCTCTGCCTGACCTGAGCAGGGTGCCGGGCGCCTGCTCAGAGATTTGCCCAATTAGGAGGATCTCAGAGATCATTATTGAGGAAGGCCTGTGTAACACCCCCCTCCTCAACATCCTCTTGCCAATTTATTCCATTTCCGTCGTGCCTCTTCACTCTTTGTCCTGTTTACGTTGCTTCTACCTTCTTGACTAGTTCCGCCCTCTCATCATCCTTTGCCGCGACCTCTTTCATTGTTCCTCTTTTCCACTTTAGTCAACTTCTGTCATAATTAACATACCTTTCTTCTTACATGTTTCTCCCTTTACACCATGTACCGCTTCCTTTCTCTTCTCTCCATCCTTGGCTAACCCTTGCTATGCTCCCTCCGCATCCATCCTCTCCTTCCCCTTACGTCCGTATTGTTTCATCGGTTCTTTGTCCCATGGTGCGTCACCCCCTTTGCCCTCTGTCTAGTTTTCGCTGTGGCCTAACACAGTGTTTAGTGCTAAATGGATCTGAACCGGGAACATGTGTTTAGTTATAGTCCTGCTCAGGGTGGGTGAATGGTTTGATTTAAAGACCTTTGCTCAATGGTACGTGATTCATTAATATATCTAGAGGTCTCCTGCTAGGGCGACAGCCAGGGATGGCAATTTTCATTGAGCCAGAAGCTATAGTCAACTTAGCTTTGAAGAAAGTTAAATATAGAAGGCTTTGGCAAACTGAAGAGGGAGGGTGTATATAGAATAGAAATATGTTTATCACTATGAAGCTCATTGCGGGTAGCGCCTGTGTGGCTCGGACTAAATATACTGACCCGCCACCTTGGTGAACTGGGTTTGCACCTCGGCTGTGGCGCGTATGGCTCTGCTGGTTGCTCCATCAGCTCTTTATTTCAAGTAAAGTATTATCCTGAATGAAATTTTGTGTACGCCGTGGTGCCAACAGACCTTTTTCACAGCAGCTATATTGGCATGAAACAGTAGGTAAAGACAGCTGTTACTAATGATACTAATTATGGTTCCATTCCATTCAGGTCAAACAGAGTCAGGATGCTGTTGTTGTGCATGTTGGCTCACTGGGAAGACTCTGCTACACTAATTGGAACAGAACCTTAATTAGTATGTATTGTTAACCCTACTATTTCATGTCAGTGCGGCTGCTGTGAAAAATGCCTATTGCTGGGCGGAATCCAATGAGGGGTCATTTCTTTGTTGTTCGCTGGTGGTTCCTACAGAGCGGTCTCAATGCCTTTGTGGAGTTGGATGGGACCTAATAGTGTAAACCTTTGGCACATATCAAACCCCACCAGAGGATCTTGTCACTTGACACGTAAAAAAGATTAAAGGACTTCGCGTAGGTTATTCCTGCTCACTACCTACGGAGCATAACAACGGCGCAGCCTGCAGCGTGTTGACCTTTTACGTGTGAGTAGAAAAACTTGAAGAGTAAGAGGAACTCCATTAGTACATGACCATTGTGGATGTTTATGTTTGATATTTCCTGTTGCCATGGCAAGAGCTACCACTGTTCTTATTAAAAGGATATTTCTTACAGTAGAACAAAAACACAGGACCTCGCACCATTCTCTTGTGGCCTTCAGCAAATAATAAAAAAAAAAAAAGAGGTAAAGGCAGCGAGGATTCAAAAGTACAAAATGCCTTCAGGGCTAAGAGGAGCTGAACATGCCCAGGGGGCTGAATGGATCCCTTCCTGCCAAGACTTGAGGGAAAATAATCTCACTGAGTTACCGCGGAGTTGTCGATATATACATATATATGCTTTTTGAACATACTGTGATGGTGTAGCACAGCAGTATCTTCTATTTCCTACCTTGAGACTGAAGTTCTGTGGAGGAGCGTTGTCCTCCTTGTCGTCTGACCACATCTTGCACATCGCAGGACTGCTGACTCCTGCATGGCTAAATGGCTCAGTCTGTCAGGCACAAGGACACACACATGCAGGTTTACTAGCCTTGGGCACATTTCACTATAGCTGTCACTGCCGCATGAGAGTAAATATGTTTTAGGGAATAATCTGATCTGCCAAGTGCCCTCAGTACCTCATGAGTCTTTTCCGTACAACGGTTATAATGCTATTACATTTACTCTTGTCAAAGCCAGACTTCAAGGTCAGTCACGACAGACCGGGATTTAGAGTCACAGCTGAGAACAAGTTAAACAGTGTGGTTTTACGCATTAGAGTAAAACCGTTCCCAAGGGTTCTAAAAGTCAAGGTCAGCGATAACGCCATCACACGGGGCTGGTTGGCAGACAGAAAGGGGGGAGGGTCGGTCTGATATTTAATATCACTACAACTTTATCCCTGGAGTAACAGTCTACAGAGATTGGAACACTTGCCCTCTTTCAATCAGCATGGTTATACTGTATAAAGAGCATTATTTATAATAATTATTTATAAGCACAATGTCAATAGCATAACCCTATTTAGATCCAGTGTTTTCATTACTCATGTAATGTTTCCATGGAAATGCAGCATTCTGCACATTCAGCAATGCACAGCTTTCAGGTTGATCCTACATATAAAGCGAATGAGTATTTTTTATTGGCCTAATGCGCCTTAATTGCATTTTATGTCTTGGCACAAACATAAATAGTAGCTGTGTGATACCCATCCAGGAAGCAAGTGTGTTTTCTTTAATTGCCCACTTCTAGCAGAAATGTGATCACAAATGAATTTGCATATCATTTACATCCCCTGTTTTGTAACGTAAACTGGATAAATAGAAGTGGACCAGGTGGATATTGTGTCGAATTGCGAGGGTCACTGATTGATGCCTAAAAAATCAAAATAAATGAGGAGAAATGCACTGTGCAATGAAAACACAGTGAACCATGAGCTGTAAAGCATAAGTATTGAAGCTATACTGTTACACTGACAGGAGATAGCCTACATACTGTATAAAGAGCTTATCTCTAAAAAGACCTTATTTCAGATGTTAGCCCTGAATTACCCTGCGCGAACAGACTTCATGACGCATGATTCTTTAAAAACCCTCCCCTTCCACCGACTGTACCTTAATCCCCATCATTATCCTCAACCTGGAAGCAGTGAAGTGGTGGTAAATTATGACTTGCAGTCAGTCATCATCATAAAGCTCTGTTCAGCTGACGCCAGCCTCCCAACCCCAGCTGCAAGTACTCAGCACAAGACCAGGGGGAAGGGCTCTTTTCATTGCGATTTCATCCCACTGCAGTTCCCAGAGAATATTCATCCTCAAAATGCTTTAATCCGTCTGGTTACAGTGGAATATGGTACCCTTTTCTAGCTATTTGTGAGTTTCAAATGCGATTCATTTACATGTTTTTAATATACATCGCCTTCACACAAGATGAGAGTTAAATTAACTGTATGTCAGCCCAAATGGTAGTTCTAGTTTTCAGATTTGGGCTCTACTACATGCCAGCTACAAGGGCTCCTTGTTGAACAGTGACACATCAAATGGGAAACCAACATCCGGCGTACCTTGTTGTCTCAAACTGATGCACAATGGGCGGAAAGGGCTCATCATTCACACGCCTGTCTGTGTGTCTGTGATCGAATAGCTGCTGGCGTCGGGATTATTGTGGGTTCTTTGCGTGCCGTCACGGGCAACAAGCGAAGCCCCGTCCACACATGAAAAAGCTGTTTCTGCATTGACTGGGAAATAACTCGACAATACTATCTGCAAGTATTATAAGGCGAAATTACCATAAACATTCATGGGTACGTTAATGCATGGATGCACTCATTACACGTATATGCACACACGGTGACAAAAGGCAACCACATTATGCATATACACACACACACACCTGCGGACACACACGCCTGCATGTGCACGTGTATACCACACGTGTTGCATCATTTTCTTTTTTGCAATCAGTGGCTCTTTCTGTAAAGACACACTGGCGTTTGGTACTTTTGTAATAGATTGTTTGCTTCTGATAGGTTGCCCCAAGTACTAAGGGTTTTCTAATCATCCATTAGCCTTCTGATGCAATGACGCAAACACATTGTACTTATTAGAACTCGATAAGTGCTAGAAATGGGCCTCTAAACACCTATGTAGATATTTCACCAAAAATCAGACATTTGCAGCTAGAATAGTCATTTACCACATTAGCAATGTGTTTATATCTGATTAGTTTAAAGTTATCTTCACTGAAAAAAGCAGTGCTTTTCTTTAAAATAATAAGGAAATTGACAAGAAAATTGACCTACTTTTCATTGTTGCTACACATATTCTATATTGTGCCTATTAGCTGTTAATATACAATTAAAAATATTTTTTCATTAGCCACAATCTTTGTATTAGCCAATATTTTGACCACATGTGCACTTCCAAGTGATATTCACTTACTGGGCTATAACGTCTATAGATAAACACTATATCTTTACTATTTACTATAACCAAGTAGTATTAGTTTTATTCAACTGCTAAAAAAAACCCAAACAGTTTTTTTCTTATTCTATTCTAAATTCATACAGTTCTTGTAGCTTCAAGAGCTTCATCCAGCTCTTGTACACTGAGACACACACACGCACACACTCTTCCCATTCATTTCTCCCTGACTTCTCAATGCTAACCCCTCATTTCTGTGTGGTCTCCACTCACGTAAGGCCTAAAAGCAGGTGTTGCCAAGAGATTGTGTTTTTCAAGCTATATCTGGGCACAGGTGGTCATAGCCAGGAAAAAGCAACACATCAACGCCCAGACCATCCGGTCCATTCCGGGACCCAGATGTTTCTTGCTTTGGCAGGAATGAACCTGCGTACGTATGTGCGCGCTAGTGTGTATAGGTGAGAGGGGAAAAAAAAAAAAAGTCGCCAGGTAACAAAATAATACGACCGTATCTGCACACAGGCCGTCATAAATACATTTATCACCCACGTAAAGACTGCTGTGACACCGCTTTAATAGCCTCAGGTGGGATATCTGCCTCTCGCAGTGCACATTTTTCTCCATCACGCCACACAACATACATGCGGCATTCCTTAACTGCCGCGCGGATGAAGATAAACATCCTATAGGCTACACGTTTATCTGCAGGTAAATGCGGCGCTGGGACATTGTCCGTGATAGCAGCACTCAGCTGATAAGAAACAAAACGGGGACTGGAGCACGGCGACGAGCCACTTGGTCAGCGGACGCGTTCACGTGTGTACGTTTTTTTTTTTTTTTTAGGGGGGGGCTTGAATGTCGCGCGATGCGGAGATTAGACGTCCTATTCCAATGATAACGGCGGCTTTTAGAGAGTGACGCGAGGCCTGACGGGTGCCGGCGCTCCGATGTAAAGGATTATCCCATTACTGAGACCTGGGCATTAGCACTCAGCCACTCACCTCAGGGAATGACAGACGGAGAGAAAGGGAGAAAACCAAGGGACATGGCGAGATGGGGGTTGGCGGCGGAAGAGTGAGGAGGAAGAAAGTGAAAGTGATGGCAAAAGGAATGAGAGGGAGGTAGAGGAGGAGGAGGAGGATGAGGGAGCATAAAGGGAAAGGTTGAAAGAGCAGGGATAGAGTGAGGGGACTGAGCCTCGGTGCACGGATAGAAATAGAAATAGAAAAGGGGCAAGAAGCAGCAGAAGCAGGAAGAGAAATCAAGACAAGACATTAGAAGGGGGGGAGGAAGACGTGGAAAGCTGGAAGACTAGATAAAAGCAGATGATGAAGATTTGATAGTGTGGCTGTGAAAGAGATAGAGTGCATTAGGGAACAAAACCATGAATGATGCATCAAAGAAAGGACTGTTTGAGTTATTGGGAGATGGAATAAGTGTATGTGGGGGGGGGGGATTCTCTTGAAAAGAGAATTTTATGAAAAAAAGGGGAAAAGGAAGGCGATTGGCAACAAAAGAGAAACGGAGGATTACCGAGGACGGCAGCCAGACAAGAAGAAAGGATGGAACGAAGGGGGAAGTATATGAGATTAGAGGCAACAGAGAGGAGTTATTCCTGGACCGGTGTGACAGGGAGAGAGGGCGAGATGAATAAGAGAGGGATGAGTAAAGAAGGTGATCTGTGTGTGTGTGTGTGTGAGCAGAAAAAGGAGAGCTAGAGGGGAAAATGCAAGAAAGTGGAGAATATTGCTACAGTGAGAGAAAGAGAGAAAGGCTGATGAAAACCGAGGACAGGTCATTATTCTGTCAACCTCTCCTTCTCCCGTGGATTGATCCAATGATCTGGCTCGCCCACACACACACACACACACACACACACACACAGACACTCACATGGGGGCAATAGACTTTGAACCTGCATTGATTTGATTGGGGTCCTGTCTTGTCCTGTGTTGGCTGGTTGTTTATGAGTTGTGAGGTATGCAGCCTAGACTCCGGCATTGCCCTTGAATGTGTCCACATTGCAAACACAGGCTTCCATTATTCACGCTGAAACCATAAATTTAGGGCGCTTATTTTGTTAAATTGACAAATGGAGGACATCAGAGGACTATAAACCAACACTGAAACAAACATACAATTACCAGTATGTTTTTACAGGGTTTTCTTGTAGTATGACCTGGTCATTCCTTTAAAACACCAGCTGTTCCATTAAAATCCAGGAAACTGTCATTTTACAGCTGTTAAAAAGTAGTTATGGTCATAGGACTTGATGGATTTGTGGGATTTCTACAATAGTAATCTCCCAGTCACCCACTTATATTGAATACGACAGGACGGTTGACTTGGTTGCCTCTGCAAAATAATCTTCTATGAGAATATTTCGATTTGTGGTAGCGAAAATAAGAGTATAATTGCATGTGACGGTACACGTTGTTTGTCAATTGGCTTTAAAGGTTAAAAACACACGCTGGAGCTAAGTTTGTTGTTTTGACTTGGATTTGAGTGGGTTGTAGCTTTGTCGGATGTAGCCAGCAGGTAAACGGCGCTGTGCTTTTTTAGCGCAGCTGACTGGAGCAGCTTGAGCGGCGCAGGGATGAAATAATATCTGTTTCTTTGATGGGAGACGCAAGTGGGCGGCAGGTGAGCTGGGAGCACACAGACAGTTCAAGGTAAATGGAAAGCGGCAGCGAGCGATTACGCTGTGTGTAAGGTGAAGGCGCTAAACGCGATTAAGAAAGAGAAACGTATTCCGGTTCGTTTAAGGAGGATAAAGAATGCAAATTTCACGTTTCTTAGTACATCTTAGTCAAAACTTGGCAAAAAACAAGGTCAAGCAACCAATTATGTCAACAGGAACATTAATATAACTGGAGTGGAATACAAAAGAATGTAAATGAATACACAGAGCAACATTTTATATACACTAACATTCAAAAGACAAATTAGTGGTTTCCATGAGCTTTTTTATTTACTACCATGAGTTGTAAAATGTAATAATGAAGGTAAAATGAATAGAACATTGTATTACATTAGCCTTCTGATGCAATAAGCAAACACATTGTACCATTAGTACACTGGACTGATAGTTGCTGGAAATGGACCTCTATACACCTATGTAGATATTGCACCAAAAATAGCAGATAGAATCATCATTTACCACATTAGCAACATATAGATTGTATTTCTGATTAGTGTAAAGTGTTATCTTCATTGAAAAAAAATAAGGAAATTTAAAAAATAAACAAATTTAGCCTTTAAAGTCTTTAGATTTAAAAGAACTGAAAGTTGCAGAAGAGCTACAGAAGAATTTTTCTGGAAGTTTGATCCAGATATGTGGAGCATTAAAACTGAACTAAAAAGTGAACGCTGCTTATTCATGCAGTTTTATATTACTATACACTCGGGTACATTGTAGAGTGAAATAAAGCTTGGACTTGCAGCGGGGCGGATTGCGCAAAAAACTGTCAAATAAAACTGAAAAATAAAATGTCGCGATATTTTAATGCATCTAAAAGTCAAAGGGCGCTCATGACAGAGGGGCATGACAAAAGAACACGTGGCAGATGTCGGGCTTGGGACGATACCACATATTCTAGCAGCAACAGCTCCAGCATGGAAACACCCAGCTGCCATCTGTGGAACACTGTTTTGTCCCCCGTCTACCTCTCTCGATTTGCTGGAAGAATGACAGCGTTTAATTTGTCTCTAAGTGATCCCAGCCAGAGCACGTCAGCCGGTTGAGAATTTGTCATTTATTGCCTACAGAGGCTGCAAAAGAGGGAAGGACCGAGCCAGACGGAAAAAAAAAGGAAGCTGATGATGCCGAGGGGGGGGGGGGGGAAAGCCATCGGCCGGCCAATAGGGTTCATACGATTTGTCTCATCACTCGTGCCAATCAGAGGATCAATTAGGCCTACATAGCCACACAGAGCGGGCCGTCTCCAGGGGGCTGCTGGGTACCAAACGATAAGATTATGCCAGAATGAGATGGACCGCTGAGTGATAAGAAGGGAGGAAGTGTGAGGCCCTATCTCGGCGAGCAATCCCAGCACCCTCTCACACCACAAACCTGCCCAATATTTTTGCAGAGCAATATTGTGTCAACTCTGCTTTGTAACCTGTGGCAAAATATTCGGTTTTTCAAGCCTGCTCATTTCCCAGAAGACAATTTAACATCCGAGCGTTTTTTAAGGGAAGCGAAAAAAGGAAAATAGAAGATAAATTGCTATATGGGGTATTGGGATTGCTTCAATATGTTTAATGGAGAGACAAACTATAGTGAGATTGCAGCGCAACAGCAAAGGTCACAAAGTGGGTAATGTAAATGTTATCAAAAATTAAATAGAGACATCAAGTGAAGTGCATGCACAGAATGCGAAAAGGCGCAGTAGAATGCATTTAGGGAGTGCTTCCCGTTACTCTTGAACCTGGAGCACGTTTCTGATAACTTGGTGTTTATTGTACTGATGATGGAGAAAGGAAATGCAGACGAGAGCATTTCGATGTCAGTGCAGTGAAATTGCAGGTTGTGCATACTTGTGTGTGCTAGCTTTTGAACAGTCTGAAATCTTTGCATCACAGGTTGATTGTCATGCACTATAAGCTTGGAAAGTAGACGCTGCAGTGTGACCCTCTCCTGGTAATAAAAAGGAATAAGCAGCCATGACTCACCTTAAAAACTGTATTCAGAATTGACCCACGCGGGCCTGCTTCTTCATTACTGCTGGGGTTTGTTAGGTCTGCTAGCTTAAAAAACACTGTGAGGCAGGGTTTTTTTTTTCTTTCTCATATTTATTGCAGGAACTCTGATAATTACACTTTTATTATCACCGATATTAATTTTCCTGTTTTACAAGTTGCGAGGCGATATTAAAGTAATTGGAAAAGATTCTTTGTTTACGAGCCTTGGATGAGCCGAGTCCGCCGGGTTGTTGTCACCGTGGCGAGACCAAAAGTCGGAAATTGCCTCACAATCGATACGCAGGACTCGGGGAGGGGCCGAGAGGAGTCAAGCACTCCAATTTGAACCGAGCATACAAAGAAGAGCAATATTTTCTCGGCTTGCCCTGGCAAGCGTCCATTTGCCCATGAAACATTTCCGGTGGCTGATTTAAGCCGAGCCTGAACAAACAGATGTCTCCGAATTTCGCGGCGCCGTTCACGGAGGGCTCCCGCGGTGGTTCGAACGGAACTAGCTTTGCCAGTCTCTTCATTAACTGAAACACAGTGGTGTGACGCTCAGCTCTGGCAACACACACACACACACACTTAAGGGAGATGCCGGTGGACCCTGAAGGGTGAGCAACCACACACACACAAGTGTACATCTGGACGCACAAGAGCGTACAAATGCTAATACGTAATGTGGAAGGGTTGCACGCATTAGAGATCCGCTTTGGTAAGCCATGTTTGCACGAATACTCCCAAAATGCACACACACACACACACACACACATTTACCTCTTACCCTGCTCTTCACACCAAACCTGTCAGCCCACAAGTGGCTGAGAAAAGAGTTGGAGAGGCTCGAAGTCAAGATGGCGGTTGATTAGGAAGTAGCAGTCATTTACCTCCTCGTGTAAAGATGATAATGACGACTCTCGCAGCCCCTCGGGCCACAGCGGACCGGTGTTGAGGAGTGGTGGAGAGGAGTCAGAGTGGCTGGTGGGTGGACGTTTGGCTCTTCAGGTTGAAGGGGCACTCAGCGATACCGGCGGCGAACTTAGCGTTGAACACGATCTCGTCGCGCGCGGGCTGACCCGGGGAAACGGCGAAGGGTTCGGATCGAGCGGAGGAGATGACACTGACGGGGATCTGATTAGGACAGTTAAATTGTAGGGCGCGTTCCTGACCCACCGCACTCTCCATCACGTCCATGTCATTGAAAGCTCGTGCACGACCGTAACGAGCAGCTTAAAGGTCTCATATCGTAGAAAGTGAGATTTGAATTGCTTTTTGATTATGAGGAGGTCTTCCGAACTCTCAATCCACAGAGGAATACACACAGCTGTTGCCTGCGGCTAGCTTTATATTTGTCATTCCGACGAAGGAGGTTTTTTTCTGTAAGCCGACTTAATGTACAGCTGTTGATCCCCCATTTTGTCAGATCACTCGCACGGGATGAATGACGCCTGTATTTTTAATCAGCGCCATCAGTGCTCTGATTAGCTCAGCTGTTTCGCCAGCTCCGGGGATGCAGCCATCAATGAGCAAAACACCAGATCCATTTAAACTAGCGGGAAAAAAATAAAGAGACATGTAGGAATGATTTAGAGGCAGCCAGGCTAATTTAAATGGCTAAAAAATGTAAAATGCATAACTGTCAGTGACTTAAGTCATTTACTCTCCTTAACAAATACCATAATGTTTTCATACTCCGCTGTTAATACTTTGGTGAGGTCCATTTCAGAATGTAAACTCTTAATATCGGCTAAGAGCTTGGGACAAAATGCCATCCCACAGCACAGAATGTCTCCTGAAAAGCAGCATTTTCCTTCCTCCCTTTTCTGGACGACTCCCTCTTATATTACCAGCCCTCTTTCTCCCTCGCGGCTCCCATTTCTCCTGACTAGGCATCTCCTGGCGAGATATTAGCAATAGTCCCTGTGTCAGAGCACAGTGTGGGAGGGAGATAAGCAGATATTAGCAGGCCTCGCCATCAGCAGAACGAACCCGGGGGTGGAGAGGGAGGGGGGCGGGGCCGGTGCGAGGCTTGGCCGAGCATCAGTAGGCACTGAAGGGCAGACACTGGCGAGGACAGCCGAGACCCGCTGCTGCCAACAAAGGTTCAGGAGGAAATTGATTACATGTCACGCTGGGGCTACGGTAATCTGATTTCAGGAAAACCAATATCTGTAATCACACACATGCAACAGTAATTAGACTAGAAATATGAATCTCAACTCGAAACAAGTGAAGGTTTAATGCCGCGGAGCCTTTGTGATCTCTGGACTTCTAGTTGATTTACATTTATAACTGGGTTATAGTGATTTAAATTGCAAAATATGCCACACTCCGGCTTATCCTGGCTAAGCGCGCCTTAGTTGGTATTGAATGTATGTGGTTCTATGAATGATGATGATGGTCTGGACCGGTGCCTGCATGATAATGGATTTTCAAAGCTGATACTAATCAATATTTGAGAGATTCGAAAAAGCTGATAAAATGCATTGGGTGTTTTTTTTTTTTTCTTTTTTTTTTTTTCATCACAGCTACATCATCCACACCATTAAAAAAAAGCAATATATTTTTTATGATACGAATCTGAGAAACTGGGGAGCTGGAACGATCCGTTGCTTAATTTATTTGTCAATCGACTCGGTCATCGATAATTTGGATCGGTCGGTATCTCTGTTTTTATACCATTGTAAAAATAATAGAATAGCTGTAATTTTGGCACCCGTTGTTGGACAAAACAATTAATCAACGAACAAAATAAGGAGTAGTTGCAGCAAATCTTGTAATGGAGTGTTTCCACAAACATCTTTAAAAATGTTGTTCTGCACTTTCTTATTACTTAAGTTCTGACATACTGCTGTATCTGTAATAATATTAGATGATAAAATTGGCCTTACCTTGCCAATGCATTAGACTTGCTCTAATAGTCCCTTTTTCACTGAATATATTTTGACATAAACGGAGAGAAGCACATGTAAACAGTAAAATTAATTATAGTTTGTGGGTCCTGGTGCATGTCAACACATCTCGGAAGTAGGGCTGGGATAAGTGATTCATGCAGGGATTTCTGTTTCGATGCATTGCTTAATCTAACAGTTTGATTATTGACTATCTCCTAATTGCACTAGTTGGTGCCTCTTTAAGTGTTGGTGCCTCTTTAAGTGTTGGTGCATGGCTTTTATGCTAGAACGAAACACCACTTCAGTCTTGCAAAGACGACAGGCAATGGAAAAGCTTCCCTTTAAATCAAATATTCCCATACCATTGATGAACGAGGCTGTGTCTTAAACTTTAGAGATATGTTCGGACGATGTATCAGCACATGTTTTACGTCAACATATGTTTGATGTTGACATCATCGATTACAACATGTGACCCGTCCTCCTGGCGCAACATGTCGCTTCTGATCGGTGAGCTTGGCGGGATGGTAGGGAGATGAAGTTGATGAAAATAAAACTCGGAATAGGAAAACAGCAAAAGAATCACAGCTTTGACAATCTCAAGATCACGTTGGGGGTTTCCATCTGAAAGGATCGAATTGTTCAGGCCTACTTGGAATCCATCAGCTATTGTCTGGCACTGGATTATAACCTCTAGGATTGAGCTCCAGTATTTCTGTGCTTCCGGTGGGTCCAAGACTTCCGATCATCTGTTTTTTTTACTGTCCAGAGATAAAAGCTTCTAATAACCTAAACAAACTGAAGCTCCCATAAGTTCTTAGATCCCATTTGGCCAATAGGCTCATCGTATGCAACCATAACGACAACGTATTTGGCGCTGGAACTGTTCCTGGTCCCCAAATAACTGTCTCTTGCCTACAGAGTGTGTATATTCACATGCAGATGTTTGTAGACAAATGAATAGACCGGAGCCATCTTTTATATTATTAGCAACACTAAAAAGAGACACCTAAAAAAGGATGACAGCATATGATACTGAGATCCGTTGCCCAACAAGAACCGTTTAGCGGTCGCCACGTGCATGTAGACGCTCATTCCTCTTCCTGAAGCTGCTGCTGGTGAATGAACCAGACCGAGAGCCGCGGTCAGCTGGCAGGGAGCCACTCCGGGTGGCACTGTGTCGCTCTGCAGTCCCTTTATCACTCCGCCTGTCCTCAGTCACCTCCCGCCCTCACCCACGGCGCTCCCCACCCGCCCCCCCTCTCTCTGCCTTTTTACGAACTGTATTGTTCAAACCAGACAAACGCTCAAACGGAGGGGCCGATTATTGACACACACTCGCAAACACACAGCAAGGATAAATAGACAGACTGAGTCACGCAATCAAATAGACATGAACACAGTGAATCGCAAACAGACAGAAGTACACCGTTGTAGGGGACGCTCACTCTGGTGACACGAACACACAGAGAAAGATGCATAGCGACCGCTGTCGCACACAAACAGATCCAGACACACACACGCGTTTAATTTAAATCACTACACCCGTGTACGTCCCTACATTGCTTTTAATAGACCCCTGCCTGTTTATGGCTTTCCACCTCCTAAACCCATCAATCCTCTCCTCTCTTTCTCTCTCCCCTCTCTGTTTCTGTCATATCTGATTGAAGCCGTGACGCAACCTCCCTCTCCCATTCAGCTTCTGTCTCAGCTCATTTGATCTCACTCTTTTTTTCTTTCTTTCTGTCAGGCTGCAATCATTTTGTCTTTTTGTTTTTGCCCCCAATTGTTTTTTTTTCCCTTCCTTTTCCTCTCTCACCACCACTTCCTCTCTTTTCCATTATTTTTTTCTTTTCTTTTTTTTGACTCTGCTGGTAAGAACGCCGGAGCCAATGCAGCAGCGCATGTGAGGGGGATTATAGAAAAAAAAAGAGAAAATAGAAAGAGATGAGTGGAACGTGAGTCAGAGAAAGGACAAGGACAGTAAACAGAAGGAGGCAGATTGACTCAGAGGCTGGAAATGAGGGAAGGAAAAGAATGGAGAGATGGACCGACAGATGCTGCACGGACTCATGATCCAGATGTGTACCGTATTAGGATATTTGAATAGGATGTCAACTGATGTGGGTCAAGTTACTGCCAATTTATGACCATGACATTTGAACGAAGAAATGACACGTACCTGCTACAGCCTTACTGGTCCATTATGACCTGTTATGCGAGCTAATGTTAACAAACTTTGCATACGTACGATAGCTTGGGTATACCCAGCCTTCCTCACACACAAATTCGCTTTGCTCAGCAACTTAGTCTGGACACCAAGGATCCAATTTCCCCTCATCGAGCGTCTCCAGACGCCCTATGATTGTTCTCCAGACGCAGCCGCGACTCATTTTGAATATCTGGATATTTTGCCAGAAATGACCAATACAGAGGATGTAATACGCGAAGATAAGGGCAAGTAGCAATGTGCGAGCATGTCGCTCCATAATGAGTCAGAATTGGCGCTTATTTCTGCCGGAAGAGAGACATTAATTAAACATCAATTGGACCAATTTTGGTTCATTTGCAGGTGTGAAAGCTGATCATGTTGGAGTCTGTCTGTTAATTAGTAAACATTTTATTTCCTAGTATGGGCAAGCTAGTGGCGTGGAAGTGTTCTAAGTAATTTAGACCACAAGTTTATTCGCACTAAACTATTTAATCGTCATCAGGTATGTATGACATTCATAGTGCCCAATAAATGGCTCTGGGCTTTGATAAACCACAAATCCACAGGTGGATGGTTCACAGACTAGAACTCTTTGTCTAACAATCACAAATGTCACATAGACCCGCTCTGAAGTTACATTTGCACCCCATTCTTTTCATATTAATCTCATAATTGGAAAACAAGGAGCACATTTATAAATGTTCAAACGTTCCCCTTTCTACCATAACCCTTCATTACGGCTCTGTAATGAACAGTGCTCAGGCACAGAGGAGCGGAATGTTTCACCTCATTGGACAAAGACGAAATTAGCTGTGAAAATAAAACCGGGTAAATGGCGGGAGGGGGAGGCGGCAGCGGCCGTGGGGAGAGCCAGCGTCGGCCGGTCCAGGTGGCGTGGATGGCATGGCAGGCGTCCGCGGTCAGGAGGCAACAGGGCTTGACCGATACATCAGCACACCTGCCGCCCGTGTCCCGCCTCCTCGCTCCTCCAAGACCAGTAATCACACTCCCTTGCCCAGCTCCTCCATAACAATTCCTCTTCACCTCAGCCCTCCCACAGTAACCTCTCTGCCTTCACTATAATCTAGAGACTTTTGCCCTAACATGAAATGAACGTGAACTCTTCATAGGTTACGTTGTGAATCATTCGGAGGGAGCAAATTCATCATATCAACCAATATCCAACTTGATGATGTCACCGATGATGTCACACACTCGCGTCCCCTGTAGGACTGAGCGAGGTTTAATATGTTTGATGATTAAGTCATTAATTCATCCCATGTGACAGGCATTTTTGATGTATGAGGCAAGGCTGAATACGAGAGCAGATTTTTCTTTTTTCTCTTTATTTAAAAAACAAATTAATCATAACTGCTGTCCTGCTCTGCCCCCAGTATAATCCTACTCATTGAACACTTGTTTATAGCATAGTATACTGAGCTGGAAAAGAAAACTTGTCTCATAGGACCCAGCCATCTATAAAACAGTGTCAGGCAGATCGGTACCAGACATTGGGCTCAGTTACAATAAAATCAAGCGTTGGGAGAGAACAGGAGGCAGGAAGGGATAATGTGACGCCACAGACATTTGCATGTTTTTAAAAGCACAGCCAGCTTAGTCCAAGTTTTAATTCTAATTGTCATGAGGAATCATTTTTCTTTGAGATGACACACAATAAACAAGAACTAAAATAAACCAGAAAGGATTATTCCGGGACAAGCGATCAAAGCACGTTACTATAACAACCACAAACAATACTGGTGCCAAGCACAACTCAGACCTCAGGTTGAGTTAACATTCCTCCAGACACTTTACTTCTTCATATATGTAGCATGCATACCATACCATTACCATGGCAACAACTGAAGCTTTGATTCTTTGATTCTTTTGGGTCAGCCCAGACAAACATAAAGTCACAGGATTAAGTCAAGGGTTTAACTTTCTTAGTTTAACTTTGTTTCAATGTACCGATCACTAGTTTTTCTGTTTGTGTTGTTATTGGCGGTGGTAGGCCATCACCGCCACCTACTGGACTGGGCAAATCAATGTCTTAATGGGTTTTCCCATTTTAAAATTTCATAGGAGAACATTTAGAGGCTGTACTTCCTCTGTTCCAACAGATAGGGAATGAAACGGAAGGGTGAAGGGACGAATTGGGAGTGGGTCTACAGCAAACATTAGTATGCTAACAGGCTAAAGTAAGACGGGGAACATAATAAACATATTACATGTCCCCATTGTTACCGTGAGCATTACGGCAAAAAGCTGAAAGCACAGCGACAGCCTCTCTGAGTTGCCACTGATGCTTTAATGCAATGCAGCATGCGTTGGAAAATTACTCGGATGGAATCTTTTCTTTTTTAAAGTATTTCTGTTGGCGAAGTTGTTGACCATTTTTTGGTGAATGAACTCTTGCTTCCATTAGACCAAGAGTAGCAGTGAATAAGTGGCTCGGGCAGGTTAGTGTGAAGGGAATATAATTTGAAGCAGTGTGTTACAAAACCCGTCTGTCAAACGAAATCACTCCATCTCGCCCAGCGCCCTCACTCTTGCTGAAAACACACAGGCCCGCATTCGCACACAGGAGGTGTTGAGGTGAACTCGCGCACCTCAGTAATACCTGTGTGCACAGGGGTGTTTCAGCAGGAGCCCTTGACAGAATAATAAAGGGATGCACGGAGGTGAAGAGGAGAGGAACAGGAGGGCAGGAGAAGGGCGGCGAGGGGGAATCTAAAAATAGCTCCGACTCGCCAGCCTTTTTTTCTTTTTCTTTTTGCAATATTCTTTTTGAACCGTCTCCAAATGTACTATTTTTTTTTCTTTTTACAATTGTCTTATTTGTAATGCATGTGCACACTGACATTTGCACATTTTTTTTTCTAACCTAGCCTAACCTTTCTCAAAGCGGGCTCTTGCAAAGTCACATTTGCCCTCAGCGAAAGATCTGAAGTCTCCTGGAATAATAGATTCGCCGCGCGCTCTTTCCGTCCTCAACGTGGCTCTCTGCCTCACTACAAAGAGCCGCAGTGAAGGGAGAGGAAGAAAGACACGGCACTTTGTCCACGTAGACAGAAATATTTCTCTTCCGATTCTAATTGAAAGCCTGGGATCTTACAAATACTTTTTTTTTTTTTTTTTGCTGTCATATTGACAGCACAATTTTGCCGGTAATGAATATAAAAGCCCTGCAAGCATTCGACAAAGTATCCGCTTCTCAGTTGGTGTCAGAATTTTCAAAAAAAACAAAACATATAATACAATATACAACATTATTCTCCTCAATACAGTTCCAAATTGGATTTAAACCCAGTGCAACTCGAGGTACACAGCTTACCTATAGCATTTGAGCCATGGTATAGTTTGTAGATGTCTAGTGATCAGATATTTAGTGCTTAAACATCTAAAAAACTAGTTGTGTTCATAGAGTTGAGCTTTGACAAGTGAAACTCCCTCTGGAGGGCAGATACAAATCTTAAAGGGGAAAAAAAACTTCCTGGCTTGCAGTCAATCTCATAGCAAAATGAAATATCCACCATTTATTACATGGAAGAAAAATTGGATGGTGGTTCTGTATT
>CM060483.1:11374434-11491934 GCA_030544235.1 Lepturacanthus savala | reverse complement strand
AACCTTATTCTGCGTGGTTGTCATTTGTTGACTTTGTAGTACAGGCCTTGTTTGGAGATAATGCTCCCGACTAGCTGACAACTCCTGTACTAAGAGGGGAGCCTGAGCATTTAGCTGACTTCCTCAACCACTGGTGTATTATTCAAATCTGTCTCTTGACATTATATTGGTAATGTGCTCCTTAATTATTGATTCTTCAGCATGATGGTAAAGATGTTCTGTACTGGGTTCACTCCTTAAGTAACTGAGAATGTGCGCAATTAGTTTTGTTTTATATTTGTTTATTATAATGTCATTTTACAGCAGATACAGAGCATAGCACTGGTCTATAACATAAGAAAACTGCAGGACAAAACTTTCAAAGCTATGAGATAGATATATGCAGTATTAACATTTAAACAAATATTACTGTATTAATTAGTATCAGAATAAGGCACTGTAAATCATTCATGATGTATATTTAGGCTGAGGTCATCACGGTTTATTTCCCCCTTCTTTTTTTTTGGTCACAGCAGTGATAAATCTTAGTCCTTTTTAAGAGATTGGTAAATGGAAAATCTGCATGTTGATAAAAAAAAAAAGATCATGGTCTGGAAGATATTGTGGCGTTTCACAATACATGACTAATTGAATTTATTTTGTATTTTAGGGATCATCTCCCACAGAGAAGAAGTGATGATTTGCAGATGCTGCATTCATACATTACATTTTCCACTGGTAAGTAACTGTCTCTCATTGTGCTCAGACTTATATCTGCACACCAATAAGTTTCTTCATTAATAAAAATATCTGTGTAGTTCTATTGCTTTTAAAACATTCACTATTTCAGATATGTAATATGTAATTTATAGTTATGGAAGGTCCTACATTGTAGAAAAGTGAGATTTATTGACTTTTTGATTAGGACAATCTAGTTTTTATATAAATACTATTCCATGTGTCACTCCCTAGAGAAATGCATACATCCCGTATCTAGTACCAGCATAAACTATACAGTCCTCACCATTCAAATCCAATCAAATCAGGACTGCATTAATATTAATGGCATACACAAAACAACCTGTTCTTTATAGAGCTCCACAGAAACACTTGAGAGGGGAGATGTCAAACTATATTGAGAGAGGACATCAAAACTTCAAATAAAACCAAAGGAAAGTGTAAAAATGTACCTTTATTCCAGCCACTTCCCCGTTTATTCTAAATGAAACAGTGAAATTCAATAATATACTTTTTCTCTGTCTATTACAATATGGAAAGAAGTGACAAATTGAAGTCTTTCACACAGCGTGGCCCTGACATTAAAGACATTTCCTCTACACAGTAGACTTCCTTCCGTATGCTGTAAGGATCTGAAACACTAAGATAGTACTCAGCAATTTCCTTGATTTATTGTTCCATCAGGAGTGTTAAGGTCACAGCCTGTTAGAAGGGATACTGTATGGAAAAAAGTATGCTCTAGTTCCTCTCTGACTGGCCTTGACCTTTTTTTCCTGAGTAAAGTTTATGTTGTGCCGCATGTAGAGCAACGTAAATGGGCTTTAAAAACAATGTATCAATTAGATCAGCCTTTGCATCTTGAAACCCTATTTTGATATAAAGAATCTTAGAATTTGTAGCAGGACACATAAACCATATTGTAGCAATTTTGGATCAATGGAGATGAAAAATCTAAGGGGAAATCACTTTACACCTAACTTTTTGTTTTGTGTAAATTTGATGAGCCTCAAATATGAGCCATATTGAGAAGTTTCAATACTAGTTATTTTTTATGTTCCAGACAGAATGCAATGAGATTGGATGGAAAGAACGACACTCTGGGGTTTGTCGACCCTTCACATTCTTTATCTAGCACACTTATGAGGAAATAAAGGGAAGTATATTATCATTTCCAAATATCTTGGATGGGGGGAGGGGGCTACAGATTCTCTCAACATGAATACACATAATTAATCCTGAATAAGATGGGGGATGAGTGAGCTTGTAGGGACCACCCAGCTGTGCTCACTCAGGCAGAAAATGCAGTGACTGGGCCTGTCAGAAGGTGGTATTCAAACATGAGGCAAACAAAATGCCATTTTATGTCACTGCAGCTATTTCAAGGTCCTGAAGAGCTTCAAAGAAAGACATAAAAAACAGTAGATGAAAACTGCACCCACAATTTGATCTGTGCTTTAATCAGAGCTAAAATTAGCTTTTAAACAAGTGGTGGTGAGTTAGGGAAACAGAACACAGAAATGCTTGGTGTTTAATTCTGGAGTGGTTATTGGCCTGTGAGCATCTGCATATGTAGAAGGATTCATGTGAAACAATCCCTGGCAAAGAGAAACGCTTCTGAGGCCTGGTTACATTTTCTCTGCTGAATAAATGCACTTTGATTTGGTGTTGCCAATTTGTATGATTTACTTTAATGATGAATAATGATGAAATACTGTAAGGAAATGTATTTTTTGTGGAAAGCATTCATTCATGCATTCATTTACTGAAGGTATTTGCCCCCTAGTGCCTTTAAGGAGACACAACAGTGTCTATGATCATTCATATTCCTCCCTTGACATTTGTAAAATCTTGTTTGAGGTAGTGTTGGATAATTTGATAAGCCCCTTGAAATGTTGAAGAATAAATATGCAAGTTAAAGATTGCAAGTAATTTCTAGGTCTGGATAAGTATGGGAGAGAAAAAGAAGAAAAGGTTAGGGAAAATCTCCCTTATTCTGGTTTCTATTATTCATACATATTCATACAAGCGGAGTGTTTCAGCAATAATCTAATTTCTGCTTGGTGTTCTATTAGAGAAGTAAACTAACAATCTTTTCTGTATGAGGAAACTTTTGACTGTCGATATTGTTGTTTCCATGGACACAGTGCAGGCTGCACAGATGCTGGGAGAATTAAATGATTTAACTAAATCTTCAACCCATTTTTGGTTTCTATTTATAATAGACTAAAAATATGGAGCTAACAATAATACAATATAATTTATTCAGTATGTTGAGGGACAGTGGCCAGTTATTTGTACATTAATAAGGTCTGAAAAGTCTTCCCAGAAGTGTGGAAAAGTCTGGAATTCTGAATGTAAAATGTGTGGGAACCATGTAAATTTGTATTGTGTCTTTTATGTCTAAAAATCTCTGATAGGGCCTTTGAGGTCTTTTGTATTGGAGCTATTTTAAAACAGTATTGGATATTTGTGCCCTGCTCTCTGAAAATTGTGCAAATTGTATCGACAAGCTGCAGTAAATGTTTCCAAAGTCAATTTGGGCTGAGTTCAGTGATGGTAGTCTGGCATGAGCTGCAGTTGCAGAGAAGCCCTGGCAGATTCCATTAAAGTCCAAAATCTTTTTTTTTAAAAGCACATTCACATGGGAGGGAGGGCGTTGTGAGGAGTGCCAGTTGACATTTGGACCACAGACATTTATTCTTCAGTCCTGGTTCATTTGTTGCATCCAAGAAGGGATGGTAAAGTCTTGATCGGGGCCTTCTTGGTCGCCTTAATGGCAATCTTTTGTCCTTGTTGCAAATAAATCTCATTGAGCTACATTCTCATGAAATGGTAGCAGAACATTCTGTCTATAATAGTGTGAAAGGTCATGGCTGCCACGCACACGCCTGGGAATTCCGTACACTTTAACCTGCTATGTAGACAGTAAATCATGCCTTTACACAATTTACCCTGATTGTCTTAGGTGGCACCTCATCAAGACTCCATAGAAACACACTTGAGAAGCCATTATGGTTGTTTGCACTTCACCATATGACCTACCAGCTGTGTGCTTAACTGCCACCTTAAGTATGACACAAATATTGTCCTAAGATGCCATTTAACTATGCTTACAAAACTGCATGCATGTGCCTCTGTGAAATAATGCTTCTGATACATGTTTTAGACAAAGATAAAGTATTTTATTCTTTTATCCTATTAAATGGATTTTTTCTACATTGTGTGCAAACATCATCTGGTGCATGTTGAGTGCTGTAATACTTCTCTGCTTAGTCAGCCCGTTGATGCCACTCGACAAGATGGTTACAGATGTGATAACCACAGTGTTAATGCCACGGGATGAGCACACATTTATATCGTGGCTTAATGTCCCCGTGCCTCCGCCACATTAACAAACACAAACTCTCAGTTTCACACTCTGGCAGTTGGAATAATTGAAACAATAACAAATCCTGTCGCTGTTCCCCTCAGTTAAATATCTTGAATAACTTTTGTTTTAATGGAGAACAGCAGCTCCCGCACAGGTGTGTCTCCTGAACTTTGTCAGAGTAATCATTTATGCCGGAATGGGATCTGAGGCGGCTCTGCCAGTGATTTACACGAGAAGCATATCTTTATACTCACTAGTGTTTTAAAATGCTGAATATATAGTAGCACACGCTGAATGGGGCTTTATAAATCAGCTCCACATTTCGCAAGTGCAGAAAAACTGTATGTATATGAGATGGCTTCACTTACCTTTTTAACAGCTTCACTTTATGCTTTCCAGTTAACACGGGAACGTCAGGGAAGTTTTATTGCACACCACATGGTGCAGTTTAGATAGTGCATTGAATTTCACTGAGCCACAGTCTAATCCGTACAATCACAGTACATGGACTGTTTCCCAGGCAAGTGCAGTAGGCCATGTAAACAGCAGGACACCTTTAGTACATCTGTTTTGCTGGCATTCACAGCTCCGGTCGTGATCCTAAAATTCCACTGTAATGAATGTTCTTTGGATGTCAGCCAAATCCCAAACCTGAGGAATAGCAACGGCAAGTTCAGAAAGAATTACAGTGATGATGTGATATCCGTTATCTGAAAAACATTTTTGATTGCAACAGTAATAGACAGTCTGGTGACCCAACGTCACAACTATCTTGCCCTTTCGTTATCCAGCTGCTTTCTCCTTCAAGCTCTCTCGGCAACTGCGTGCGTGACCATAAAGAGGTAAGGGTGTCCGAAGGAGAAAGCCTTGTAAAACCGCGTCCCTTTTTAGTTTTGAGACTGATATTGTTACGCTTGCTTGCCAACAGATCAGCGGCATCAAATTGTGAATTGCCACATGGACTTAGCAGCTTAAAAATGCAATAGTGTTGTGTAGGGGGAGCTGGAGTCTGGAGCCTGACCCCGGTGTAATTGCATGCCAGCACAAAGGATTTAGCCCACTAATGCTTTGAGAGAGCACAGGGGAAAAAAAGAGAGGGTATGCTGACACATCACAGATGGTCCTTAGCCACTCACTCTCTTCCTTGTCCTGTTAGTCCACTGTTGTCTGTCTCAGGCCATGTAAATCACACCCACACTGCTAACTTGTCTAAGCTCCACACCACCGCCCCCACCCCCAGGAACCTGTTTTAGACACGTTTGTGTGGGCGAAATCAGCCATTATCCGTAAATGATTGCAGTATAATTCAGTGACATTACATCAAAACCCAATTGACATTGTTGGATGGATCGTTACATTGTCTTTTCATTAGTGTATTTTAAAACTTCTAAGTCTTCTAGAATTCCTTCCAGGTCCCTATTGTTTTATTAGATTTATTAGCTCAAAGCTAACAGGGCCTGGATATGAACCTAATTTCCCTTTGAGGGGCCATGCTCTTTGGCTGGATCAGACAGTTAGTGGTACACAGGGGTCCTGAGGGCTCTCTGCCAGACTAGCTGCTCTGATACTTCCTCTCCCAGCACCAGGCAAAAGGGCCTCACCGTGACCCCTGTTAGATAACATGTCTGTGCTGGAGAGAGACACACACACACAACAAAAAAATATTCTAACAGTGTTGAAATAATCTGATAACAGATGTTACCTAGCTGTATGTTTGAGCCTTTGGTAATGGGGATCATGAGTTCTCAAATTAGAATCTTGTGATAGTAATTTGAGAGCTCAAAGTTGTATCTCGTGATCTAAAGTGCTGATGAGCTTTTATTATTGTCTAGGTGAACAAGGAAGAAAATCTCCAGATCTGGAAGACTCAAACATCCTATCTGGACAGCCGTTACAAAGGTAAAAGAGGAGTACTGCATAATGGTAATAAAGAGTCGGCACAAAGACATGTACAATACTGACATTTGTGTTTTTGCTCTATAACAGAAGAAGAGCCTTCCGATACACTCCTGGAATCTTGGAAAATGTCAATGGCCTTGACAGTGAAGTGGAGGAAAATGTTGATGGCAGCCCTGTGAGCCCTATGCCCCCATATTTAACAAAGACCAGCAGTTCTGAGTGGAATAGCTCAGATGACCTTGCTGGACCCTTCTCTGAGCAGGAAGAGACTGGCCCTGTGGCGCACGTAGACCCTTTCCTGCACAGCCACGCCCCGCCTTTACCTCCCAAAACCTTTGGCAACAGTCATTCTGACCCATCTGACACTCACTCCCAGACACAAGTGCGGTCGAGCCCCCGTGTGGAACCCAAAAACGGCCTGTCCCCACTCTCGCACACCACCCTCCGCCGGTGGATCGAGACACCCGCCGAGCACAGGATTTCGTCCGACACCAGCTCGAGGTCTGGCTCGTCGGACCAGGATAGGAATGATCTGTCGGCCAGCGAAAGCGACGAGAGATTACCCAGCCCAAAGCCCGGCAACGACGGTACAGACTCCCCTTCTCAGATATCACAGACAGATATGGTTCTTCCCACCACTTACTTTTCTGTGGATAACTGTATGACAGACACTTACCGGGCAAAGTACCATAAGAAGCCTGCCGTGTACATGAAAGTAGAAGACCATACGTCATCAGGGGAGAGTGATGTAGAAGGGAGGGGGCACTCTGTGCCAGATGTTCAGCCACCAGAACCCTCCAAAAGCAGATTAGAATCAGGTATCCAATTATACAGTATATAAAGTATAATACAAGACAGTAAATAGTATTTCAATTAAGTTTTTTGGCCTTTTCTTGAATGTTTTCATTGACGCAGTCTTTGGTTTTTGTTTTGCAGGCTATTCTACGACTAAGACTGCTGCAAAGTGGAATCCAGTTACTCCAAAAGGACTTGATGAGCACGGTTTCCTATGATTTTAGCAAAAGCATCAAAGGACCTTTTATGATCCCATGGCTGGATGCCAAAAGGAATGGTTATGCACTTTGACTGCTACACAGTTTGAATCTTTCTAACAGGGGTGTGTCTTTGCTTGTCTTTGTACTTGTCATGACATAGAGTTGGACATGAATCTGGATGCCAAAGAGATTGATCCTGAATCATTGTAAAAAAGAACAACAGAGGTTCTTAATATCTCGCGCTCTTGCAGTTTTGGTATGAGCTACTAATAGCTTTGAGTGAATATTGAGTTTGCACAGTAGAGAGCACCAGAAAGGTACAGAAAGAAACACACTAAAGCATTCAGCTGTTGATTAGGTTTGGATGTTTGGAATTCCAAAGGGTTAGTTTAATTAAGAATGTGCCACATAAGAGATACGAGAATTTTACATGAAGACCTAACCTTTTCCTTGCAGTTCTACTTTTCAGTATCGAAAATGTTTTATTTGTTGAATTACTCCCATTTCAGTGTTATAAAGTGTTTTTTTTACACAATATACCTACCTTTCAGTGGGTTTTAAAGGACACAAAAAGTTCTCGTAATATTCATTTTTTCTTTTTTTTCTTATTTTAAGTAATACTTATTGGGCACTCCAGTCGTGACTTAAAAAACAAATCCTAAGAATCAATGTGAATATGAAGCTTTAGGACACCCGCTAAAGTTTTTGGCTGATGAGAGTTCCTCTCAGGACTAGTCAGGTGAGACAACTTGCAACCCTGGATTCTTTTTTGGTACGTGGAGTTAAGTGACCTTTGGAAATCACGTTTGAAGGTCTTTCATCTGTCAACCAAAGGTCTATAATGGTGAGCAAAATAGTGTATGTGGGCGGGTACCTATGAAATTCTAATTGATAGAAAAGTGTGTGGCACATTAACTTAAGGCACATCCCTATCTCCTTACATGCACACATACTATTAACCCTACATATTGACTGTGTTTCATGTCTTTGCACTGTATTTGTATTTCTCGTTTCACACTCCTAACAGTTATAAGCTTCCATTCTGTTTTTAGCAAAATTGACAAATTTCCTAATTCTTAAAATAGCTCCTATTAGCAGAAGTCTGCACCAGTAGGAAATGGTCATGTCAGGATGTAAACATGTCTTCTAGAAATGCACAGTGCTTGCTTTTCTTTAGGGGGGTATTAGTTAAATCTTGTAAATCTCTGTAGTGAACTATGTTTTGGGTTAAAAATGTTTTCTATATGCAGCAGGCTTTAATGCACAGTGCCTTTTGTATTTTTCTATGTCAAGAGAAGATTCAATTGGAGCCATGATTTGTATAATTCTTTGAATCTAGAGATTTTTGTAACATTTTATTTTATTTTTTATTGATTAACAATTGTTAAATAAACTACTTTATTTAACCATGTCTCTTTGTCAAGCTCTTTTGCATTCATTAATACAGATAATTACAGGAAAAGATTCCAAATCAGCATTGCTATTGAGAGAAAATCTAAATTAAGATCAGTGTAATTATTTAGATGGATTTATTTTAGTTAATCAAATATAGTCATGATGCCAATCATTATTTTAATTGACTAAGTTGGTGCTGAAGTGAAAGTACAAATGAGGTTGTCCAACAAATGTTAGATAAAATGGTATTTTGCTGCCACCTGCTGTTGTCTGTATTTAAAGCACCTGCTATGTATTGGTTGCTGCGTAAGTAAATCCCCAGCTTGTAAACCAGCATATAGTTATTCTGCCATGTGTTGACACACACTTTTACATATAGAACCTTGGCCACTGAACAAACCAAGCAAATCAGAAGGCCATGTAGTACCCTTCCCACTTTTTGCATGAGAACAGAAGAGAAATACTGTTTCCAGATGGGAAAATTGCGCCTGATTAAACACAAAAAAGGCCCTTACTGATGAACATGATCCAAGTGACTTTTTAATTAATGAGCAGACCCACAATTATTAAATAAAAAAAATGAAGCTGTTGTTTGCTCAGCATGTGGTAAGACAATGAAAAATATGTTCCATATATATATTGCTGAGGATCACGGCATGGGCTCCATGGTCTGATCAAGGAGGAGTCACATTCATGTCAACTTTCTCTCAACATCAGAATTACCTGTCAAGTTTAATAATTTACCACCATACTCAGAATGAACTTCCATGTACACTCATCGGCATTGAAGTTAGGAGCAGAACTGTGTTATTATTTCATCCGCCCAAGCAGGCCATTTATAAATAACTTTAGTAACTGCACAGTTTGTTGCATGACCATCAGTTACAAGAATACTGATATTTTCCTGTTCTTTTTAATGATTTAAAGCTCTCCTGTAGTGAGCCGTTGCTTTCTTGTTATGGATCTCGGCAAAAAGGTAAATAATACTTGCTTCATCCTCAAGAGGGAAGTAGAGGACTTTGTAACCAAAATAAAATGTGCAATTTGATCCAGAAATCTGCAAGACTGTGCACCGTAACTTTTAAACATTATCATTCAAAGTTATCTATGTTTGGTGATTTGATGTGACATCATATAGGGAGGTAGTCGTTCATTACAGAATTTCGGTGCAAAAAAGTAGTGGAAATTGTGTATTTCATTTAACATCAGGCTGATGTACATTTTTATTTTCCAGCACATTTACCTCTTATAAATAAGTGTTGTCTCTGTTTTTAAATTTCATATTGAAACTGATCAGATTGAGAACTGAATTAAAAATGTTTCCTCCTAACATTACAATGGAGGTGGTGATTTTAAACTTTAATGTAACATATCTTTATTCTCTGGAGTTATAAGAAATAAGACGATGAACCACAGCTATTGCAGGTTCTTACTGAGGCTTCCACAGTGCTGGAAGTTTCTAAGTACCTCATAAAGACATGAAGGAGTGGAAAGGTGAACAAAAATGAATCACCTATAAATGATTTGTTGCCGCTTGTTGTGGAACTCACAAATATGATTAAGAATAAATGGTGAGTTATTAAATACTAGCTTGAGACCAGAAAAGAATTCAATCCAATGTTCACTGGAGGAAGAAAATGAAAATTTCATACTATGCAATATATTCAGTGAATACTGACAATGTCCTGCCAATGCTCCTCATTGCACGGGATGTCTATCACAGTTTGGGTATGCTTAAATCTTCTGGTGTATGTGTGTGCGTGTGTGTGTGTGCGTGTCTTCACAATCTGTCAGAGTAGGATTCAGCCTGTCAGTGTGTGCTCCTCCTCTGCAGCTGCCGTACTTCATTAGGGGCCATCAGCAGAGCTCAGTGCTCCACCGTCAGAGTCAGACTTCTGTTTTCTCATTTCTCCTCCCATGGCTCTCTCTCTCCGTTTCTGTCTCACTCGCTGGCAACATGTCCCTCAAGCTCACTTCATCCATAACATTTCTCACTCTGTCAATTTAGCTCAGCCCCCTCCCTCCATACACCCTCTTGCTAAAATTTCTCTTAACACCATACTGCTTTTTTTCCCCAAACCACCCCTCACTTTTTTTTTTTTAAGGGTTTCTTTAACCATTCTAAGAATCAACCAGCAGTTTGATTTTCTGGCTGCTTCCCTTCCTCTCACTTTCTTACATTTAGCATTGTAATAAGGACATTAAAATACTTCATGCCTCATAAATAAATTGTGTTTGGCTCTGATGCTGCAGAAAAAAGTCTTAGGTGTCATACATAGTTCACAGCAATTTACAATGTTGTTTCTGTCAACACTGATGAGATGTGGCATTATGAAGCTTCTTGATAAAGCTTGTCACCTATGTAAAAGAGAAATAAAATTCAGTGCCTTGCTT
Source organism: Lepturacanthus savala (assembly GCA_030544235.1). Taxonomy (NCBI): domain Eukaryota; kingdom Metazoa; phylum Chordata; class Actinopteri; order Scombriformes; family Trichiuridae; genus Lepturacanthus; species Lepturacanthus savala. The sequence goes on along the minus strand of CM060483.1, from coordinate 11,481,164 downwards.
CTGATATTGTTTGGTCTACACACTAGGCAAAAATGAAAAAAATAAAAAAAAACATAGCAAGAATTTATATGCAAAAATATTTTAACAAAATAATTAAATTAAAATTTGAATTCCATGGTTATACATATTGTTGAAGTTAAAAGTTTAAAAAGATGTTGCTTTTTTGTAGTCTTGATGCAGGACAGTAGGCTGAAAACTGTCAATCATACAACATAAAACTTGCAATACTTCACACTATAAGAGCTATTTGGGAATTTATAATTAAATTAAATTGCATTAGCACATATTTCTTAAATATAAAATACATCTTGCACTGATGCTGAGGAAAAATAAAAGTCCAAAAAATATTTTCTGTCAATATAGTGTGAGGTTAATTCTGTGATTGAAAGGGGAATTTACGAGGACGCATGGAATGCAGCATTGACTCACGAGCCTGCTAATTGCAAACACCTGGCGACGGTGGGGCTGCAAAGAAGAGCTAAACTAATTAATTAAATAAACGCCGAAAAACGTAACTTAACGAAAATAAAAGGCGACAGGCATAATTAACATTCGTGATTATTTTGCAGTCAAGTGTGTTTTACCCTCGGATAAAGCTTAAGACATTAAAGGAGTTTCAAGAGCTTCTTGACCCTGGAAAAGAAACGTCAAACCAGGAGCCTCAAAGAAATCCTCCAGTTTCTCCATCGGTGAGTGGTTCTGAGACCTTTTTTTCCAAGATATAAAAAGAACAATAAAAATATAAGTTTATTTTACCCTAACCCTAACCCAAACTTTTGGAGGTATTATGCTAACAAAGAGACAAGCAGACAAATGCCAGCCTAAACATAAACTTATTGGCAGAGGTAATAAAACAGATTTGACCTTTTACAAGCTAGTCATACAAACTGATTCAAAATGGAAAACAGAACCGTTTTAGCTGGTAATTGCAGCAGCCAAGCCCTGTGGTGCGTTTATTCGTCACTTCTGATACATGATTGAATAGATGTTCTCAAATGTGCTTTGTTTCAGTTGGCAAGCGATCTAGTGAGCCTGCAAGCTTGTGGTGTTGCCTGTAATTACAAGATACAAAGGACTTTTGCTCTGGGTACACTTAACTATGGTGACACATGACAGTAGAGTCCAGGACTACTGGTGGTTTTACAATGATTTTTTTTATCCAGTAGTGTGGATTTCATGACTTGTGTGAATACATGCAAATAATTACTAGAATTATTTTAACTATAATGGTGTGTTAAGGTATATCTGGCAATATTTATAACCAGAAACCTATAACACTGTCAAATCTCGATAATACAACATCCAACATCGAAGACTATAGAATCTTGTTACATGATATTAATATATTGTCGATATATGTATTACGCAGTTGTACCAGCTGGTGCCTTTACTTGCAATTTTATAAATGCAATGATTAGTTTATCAATTGGTTTATTTTATTGCCAAGTGTTTTGATAGTTTAAGTAGTTTAAAAAAAAAAGAATTATCTGGTTAAAGCATCATAAATACTAACTTGTGGTTCCATTAGTCCTCCCTCATAGTGAACTCAATTTGTTTTTCTGTTTTTTTTTTTTCAATTTGAGGTTGCACCTTGGGCAGTAAGATGTTTTTCACTATAATTGATAATGCCAACTATCCTTAGTTGTAGCCCTATAACATTTGCTCGAGCAACGAACCCACAATGGCTGTGTGAATGAAAACAATAAGTGCAGATTTATTGCATGAATCAAAGCATTTTTTCTGTTAACTTGGGTGGATGTGGTTAGTTGTGTCCAGTCCAAACATGTGTATCTTTCTTGGAGGAAACTACACTGAGAAAGGAAAAAGTGTAAAATGTTTAGTGCAAAGCTTACTCACTTACCATCTGTATAAAGTGTTTCCATTGCTGGGTTTCTTTAACTTACTATTCAGGGCAGTAACAGTGGTCAAAAAATAATAATTATATTTTAATTTTAAGAATAGGATTGACAAATCTGTGGTCAGAGTTGTGACTGATTCTTTTCATGTGAGCCATATTCATCTTTAATTATTTGTTATATATTTATTTAAAAAGTTTATTCTTGCTTACTTTTCCAGCCTAATTTCTTCCTTAGCCCTTTTTTCAAGTTTTGTCAACTGGCCTGTGTCTCTCCTTTCTTCTTTAGCAGACCACCCTCTGCCCAGTTGTAGGCATGTTATACACACACACACACACACACACACACACAGCCCACAGGCTTCTGTTCTTGTCATCTTGACAAGCAGTAGGAACAGGATTATCAGTAGAGGCCCTCTTACTTGGAGCAGAAGAAAGTGTGAAATCTGATTGCTTCGGAAGATTAAAAAAAAAATGGGACCCCGTGAGGTCGGTGGAATCCTAAATATGAGCAGGCTGACGTATAGCAATGGGGTGTAGTCTGTTCCAGGGATTTGGCAAATTTTCAGACTTGAGAGGGTGGGTTAATAAAGAATAGAGAGAGGATGCTGCAGGGGTGCATAGGTGGCAATGGGTACTTTCCCCAGTACTTTTCTCCAGATGTTTGGTTCTAAATACCTTTGAGCTTTTGATACCACAATCTTGTATATAGTTGTTTTTTTAAAAAAAAATAAACAGCTTAATGTACACCTATTTGCTCAAATGCAGTTCTAATGATAATAATTCAAAAATAAATTCTTCATATAGTTGTAAAGTTGAATATTACATGGGATTCCTCCAGTGGCATTGTCACTAATCATCACTAGGGGGCATTGAAGTATTATGTTTTTGTTCCACTCTAGCCCGAAGCTGTTTGGCAAAGCCTGCTTGCCAGTTTCCACCACTTCCACTTATGTACCTCTTCCAATTGCCTGTATGAAATAAAATCACTATAATGACTGCATGGCAACACTCGGATGGAAAGGCTGTCTTTTTGTTAAAAAAAAAAAAAAACAGGCATAAGGACATGTTTCTTGTTATTTCTCCCTGGCAATGCTGGGGTGGTGGAGGTGTGCCACACCAGCAGGAAACATATTTAGAGTAATCACATAATGCCAGTCTTGCCTCTTGTATAAAGAGTCTGGATAGGCTGTACTGACAGACAGTATGGCTTGTACGTTTGGAGCCTTTGTCTCCACATATTTCATCATGCAGCATCACATGAAATTATTAGTGGTATGCCTTCCCAGCATCGTTGCTTTTATGTATATGCATTTTTAAAATAAATTATTATATTTCCAAACATTTGAATTAATTTGATGAAAGCAGTGGGGGTTGTGAACATCCCCTTCACATTATGTAAACCCAACCCAAGATGTTTCCTGTGACGATACTGTTTAGTTTGTTTGTTTTTGTTGTTTGTGTCTCTGCACCTGCAACAAAACGTTATCAGCTTTCCTCACCTGCAACAAATCAATATTATTCAAGAAGTAGGCTTAGACTCTATAATATACAAAAAGCCGTTACAAGGATTAGAATAAAAAAATGAAAAATGCATAGAGCTAAAGAGCCAACACTGAAGTTGAACTGTCTTTCATTGTCATTAAGGATTGCTCCCAGTTTTTTAATTGCGATTTAAAAATGGTAAGCCTTTCTTTATTAGAGAAAACATTTTTTTCTTTGTGCTGTCCAGAATCATTTTGCCTTTCACAGAGGCCACTCTGATTGCATGTTAGTGCCTTGACCCTTGCAGATTACTTTTTTAAAACTCATTTAGAAAATCTCTCACATCCTTTCTTTGCTCTGATCGCTAAGCTCTGTAGGTTAACATTAAACTATAAATATTCATACCAAAATGACATCAACTGCCATTCCTTTTGAAGGGACATGTTCTTTGTTGTTGAGGTAGACTTTGAGAGAGACTTTTGCTTTGCTTAATTGATTTGACTACATGTCCTGTTTGCTCCTTGAGGCTTTTGTTGGTTGATTTTGAGTGGTTCAGTTTCAGGTTTCTATAAATATCTGTGTCAGCAGCTGAATGTTACAAAGTGAGATTAATGCATCATTTAAACGCTTGTCTTGTCCTGCAGTAATGAGTTATTTGATCATATCAGCGATGGATACTGTAACTTCACAAGTTGTTTTTGCTTTGTTCTCCCTTTGCTATTGTAAACAGATTATTACCACATGTAAGCCTCTGTAAATACATTATATATGAAATATTTTTATTAGAATTATTTAACACAATTATGCAAAACATGATTAGGAACTACTGTTTTGAATAGGTTCAAAGTTTAAGATGATCCTTTATTTGTCCCACAGTGGGGAAATTGCATTAGCAATAGCAAATTCCCCACACACAGTTTGAATTGGGTATCACTATCCTTTGAAGAACACTGAGGCTGAATGAGAACTTGCATTTGAAGATGATTAATTGCTACCTATAAAATATTACTACTGTCTTTTGCCACCTAAAACAGTTTAGACCAGTTAAAAGAATATTGACTATTCAGACTGTATAAGACTAGCTAATAAGTTCTCTGAATTCAAGTGTCCCTTCAGAATATTTAATATTATATAGAACAGTAGCAGCTAACAAGTATACTGCACACATATTTTTCAGGAGAACACCAATGATTTAACAGCAATTACTAGCATTACATATATTACATTTTCAAATAATGACACAATGGTTTATTAAAAGCAGTCATTTTATGGTAATTCCTTCATACACATACTAAAATATGAAAAAAGGCTGCAAAATGGCCATATCTGTTTGAACTACTCACACAGCCACATTAGCAGTTCTTAGGCAATTCTTATTGCCCAAGATGATGTGGTAAACACAGGTTCAAGTAGAAGCTTGCTGGATAGAGGACTCTGTGCCTGCGAGCAGAAATGGGGCGTGACGCATTGTATGCCTGTACATCTATGAGCATTGCTTTTGCTGTCTCCCTGGAAACCATTACTGCACTACAACTCGCAGGCAGTCTGTCACGGTTTCAGGTGGAAACACAAGCATCTTCTTGTGCCAGTGAAAAGGCAAAGTAGAAATGGGGGGAGCGTTTGCAAATGGCTCTGAAGTCTGCAGGCTTAAAAGTGTTGATAACCACGGATTAGCTCTGCCTTCTCCCTCAAGCAGCTTTAACTGTGTGGTCTCTTTCTCTTGAACCTTCTTTCTTTTCATTATCTGTGACAGACAGTATGCAGAAATGCACAATGTGTATACAAAGAGCATGTGTTGGATCGATGCGTTTTATTCAGTTTTACTATAATTTTTTTGTCTTAGTGTGTCATGTGTTCTCTGGGTGTTGTATATTGTGCATACACCATGAACATACTGTGCTCTTGTCTACTTTACTTAACATGATATTAATTTGCATAATTTGAAACTGTTCATAGTCCAACCATGACTCTACAGTTATTACAGTAATCTAACCTTTAGTCGTTTAAAATATGCTCACTTGTGCTTAGCCTGAAATTGCTTTTAAACTTTGTCATTTGATGCCAAGGAGGAAATGCAATGTTATCTTGCTGCTTGTTTAAACAGACCATGAATGCATATAATTTATAATCTCCATCATCCACTCCTCATGTAATTGTGTGAACAGCTTTGGTTGCAAGGATCAGTTGATTGACATTGTGCAAGCAGGCACAATTAATGCTCTCAAAGATTTTTCACAGTAACTGTTTTTTTGTTTCTGTTCCTTTGCGCGCTGCACATCCTCAAGCTTGATGCTCCTGTGTTCTAAGACTGCCAAAGCACAAAACATTTTTTAAGGCTGCAACTAATGATTATTTTAATTATTTGTTGTCTGTAACTTGATAAAAATGTAATTTATAAAATATCTCAAATACATTTTCACTGTCTGAGGAGATGGCATCAAATGTTTTCTGTCTGGCTAATGACCCAAAACATAAAGATGATAAAAAATGAAGAAAAGTAGCCTATCCTCACATTTGTGAACCTGCAACCAGAGCATTCTTAATTAAAAAAATGTAATAAATTGATAATCAAAATAATTTAGTTGGTGATCTTTCTGCTGATCATTGAAAAAACTAACCACAGCAGCTTTACCCTAGTTATGGAATTATTAACATTGCACCTGTTCAGCTGTTACTGTGAATGTTTGTGTGAATATGTGAAGTGTGAATATTTTTGTTAAAATAAACCAAACTATATGATTATTGATTAAATTAATAAAAAATTATAATCGAGTGAATATGGGCAACAATGTAAAAAAAATTTAGTGTGAGCCAATGCATTGAAATACATCATACAGTACAAATCACTTACACACAACTTATGTTCACCACTAACAGCGCCATGATTGATTGTCTCTATACATATTGCTTGAATGCTCTTTGGGCATCCACTGTGTGATCAGAGTCGTCTTTCAGCAAATGGCTCAAATCCCATTGCTCATCTCAAGTACCTCCAGTAAAAATAAGATACCCCGGTAATCATGCACATCATAAACAACTTAATTTTCATTAAGCCTCTTTACGCTTTATGGTAAATTTAATTTAGATGATCCTGTGATTAATGTTCTCAGTATACTTAAGAGGAGTATTGGGAGAACATGTACAGCTTCCAGCATAGTAAAGAAGTACTGTAGAATAGCAGCTGGGTTTAGACTGTAATACATAGCATGTAATAGGGATAGAGAAACATTAGCAGTAGAAGAAGGAAAAAAAAGCACAGGTACACTTTATAATGCACTTAAGGGCTCAGGAAAAAAATAGAAAAATGACTAATGGTTTAGGCGATCACGACAATCCCATTTCTTCTAGTATATTTTGCCCTTCTTCTTTTGAAGTCGAGGGGTAAAAGTCATGTCTTCAATTGAGCAAATCGAATTGATATTTGTAAGAAAGGCAGCTGTGGAAGGTTCACTTTTACTGTGAGCTTTGGGAGTATTTTCAAGGTATAAAGGGTAAGGCAGTTCAAAAGTGACATGTACATTGCTAATATAGGTGAAAGTAGTATGTGTTGATGAAGTGTGAGACTGCTACACAAACAGCTGTGTGCAGTGCTGCACTCAACCCTCTTCTCTGCTTTAGCTTCCTACAGGGATAATGTGGTATTCATGTGCTTATTTCACAGGGAAAAGTACAAGTAAATATTCTTTGACATTTGACAAAACTGTGCATATAGACACAAACATGCACACACAGACAGATCACAACCCCCACTGCTTTCATCAAATTAATTCATTTTGGATTTCATAAATATGACCTGTGATTGCTGGTTGTCAGTGGTGGGGGGGGGGGGGTCAGTCAGCAGCTGATACATGAAATGATTGGGAGAGTGCAGCGTGTTCCCATTATCTTGTCCCTTGCATTGTAATTATCACTCCTGCTCTTTCTGCACCACTGCTCCCATCTCTCCTCGCCATTGTAATCGTGATTGACTGGTGCGGCGGCCAAAACAGCGCAGTCTGAAAAGGCATCAGACACACATCTCATAACCGCCCTGCCATTTGATCTTCTGCTCCTCCTCCTTCACACTGACTGCTCCTCCATCTCTCCATCTGTCTTTTTTCAGGTTGAGGGGAAGTGGCAGCCAGACGATAAGAAAACATGCTTGTAGATGAGCGCAGATTTGACATGCCAAAAGCATGTTGGTCAGTGTTTTTTTTTTTATTATTATTTTTTTTTTTATTCAGTGTGATTGATTATAATTACAGTTTACGTCCGACCCCTGCATGAATTGATATTGCACACATTCAGTGGTACTTAGAGCTGTTCTAAGGTCTTGGAATTTTGACATGATGGATACATGTAGTTCTCCTTGCAACCATTAAATTTAGTGGTAGGAGAGAAATCATTTTACTAACGCAATATGTATCGTCCCTTTGTTTCCAGCCAAGTCTCTCCACTGTTGCTATAATAAAGGCAGAAAAACGCTCTGAACATATATTAAAAAAAGATATTATAAAAAAAATTGGCTTTCAGTTTCCTTGATGCTTTGAAATGCCAGACAGTCTTGCTCTGCGACAGGTCTGAATGATACACCTTGTCAGAGAGGGAAGTTCATCAGCAGCCACTGAGAGCACCATCGATTGAGCTGCCCTGAGCCCAGCCAGGTAATGGATTGGATTTATCCCTCTGGATAAGGCTTGTGCTTAGATGTGTACACACATGCAGGCGACATACAGTAACACTCTATGCACATTTATGTGCATTTGAACACACTCAAGCATCTGCACATCACACGCACATTTTACATGCGCACAACCCACACTGACAACCTGACTGAAAAACGTGTGACATTCAGCAGACGTTTAGACAGTTGGGATCAAAGGCAGTGATAAATTGTCAGCAACTGTATGGATAGGGAAAAAAACAAGACAAGGAGATAGTACTTTGATAGATATCAGAACATTTGTCAGGCATCTGTCTGCACGTATTTTAGGAGTGAGAGATGAGTATCATCAAATCCATATTTTGAGGAAAGCACCTCAAAGTTGATGGAAGATGTCTTTGATGTGGAAGTCATAGTAACTCAACTGTTTCTTGTGTTTTTCTTGTGTTTTTGTGGCTCGCCTTTCTCAAACAAATATTAAGGAAATCGTCATCAATAAATCGTTTCGAGAGCCATTTAAGCATTTCAAGTCTCATTATGATGACAAGGGTAAACAGATTGGAAGATGTAAAACACGCTATTAAAGTGGCATTTTACTTGCTTCTCTAAATTTTAAAGAGGCAATGCATCATGAATGTGTCCAACCAAAGACGAGCATAGTTGAAGAGAGAACTAATTAGACTAATCTTTTTGCCAGGAGGTTTACCTATAATGGTTATAATCTATGGACTGTAATATGATTCAGAAAACACTTAGTGGCAATCCATCTTCCCCCATGCCTCAAGGCAGTGTTTTGTGTATGCGTTTGTTTATGCATGCACATGCACAGATTTGCATGTTCTGAATTTGCTCACCCATTGTTAATGTGGAAAACTACGGAACCATACTTTCAAAACTCCTTAAGATTATTTTTTTTATTAATGAGCAGAGTGATATGACTTCTCCACCAGCGGCTGTGTTGATGATGTTATGTAGTTTATTTGAAGAAATGTAATTTTCATTTAACAGTTGTTTTGACTTCATAATACTCTTTGAACAGATACATGGTGTTTTTAGAATACAGATGGCTATGGTCACAGTTGTAGTTACTGGTTCAGAACCTCGATGGCCTTTGCTAATGAGTCTGTGTGGCTGAAGCATCTGTCTGGATATCTAATGTAGCCCACCATGTGGAGAATGTCATCTACCGTCTGTCAGGTCTTCACCAGTGAGGTTAATATTATAATTAGTCTACAATGAAGGCATCCTGAGAGGTTCACCTTAGTTTGTGCTGACCATGACCTATCAAAAGTGCCATTTCAATTGAATGGAAGTTGTTTTTATATTGCAATTACCATTCAAACAAAACTATTAAATACCATAAGGATAAGAACCAATACTTCATCAGGGATGATTTTAAGGTTTAATTAATGGCTAGTGTGTTAAATGATTTTGTTACATTATGTGGAAGAGAGGAACCACTGCCATGAAGCCATTTGCCAATGAAAAACAATAAAACCGTTAGTTTCTTTTCATGTGTTTTAAACAAATTTCACTGGTAAATTAATGATTTGTAATGCCTAGGGACTTGACCATCCCTTAAGGTGCTCATGCAATGTTAAAACTCCAGTAGTCTAGTCACCACTCATAAGAAAGGTTATGGCTCCTTAAACAGTATTGAAATTAAGCTTGATTTAAATGCTATTTCATAGACATTTGCAAGATTTATTTTGTGAAATAAGAGACATAGCTACCAAACATTGCAGATTTGTCATTTCATTTCTTTTTCCTCTGTGGCATGCTATTTTTCAAAACTGTTAAATTCCTCAAATAGATTCAGAACAGGTTATCAAATATGAGCAGAATGTGTGTTTAAATAGTCTTGATGCACACCTGCCAACCAATCAGAAAATATCATTCATGCAGACCTTTTTAAATATATTCACTTAAGTGTTTTGCAATGTTAGAACAGCAGCATGGTTATTTGGCTTTAAATTGTCACACTGTTCTCAAGATTTTAAAAGGGTGTTATGTATCATGCAATTCTCAATAATTTGCATTATGTAAAACTATAAGAGCTGAAACTGATGCTTTTGGCTAACCATTTTTGGGTTTGAGTGAGACCGTAAAACTTGCAATCACAACAGTTTGAGACTTTCCTGGTAGCACATAGCCAGCATACAGACTTCAAACTATTACATTCAAGGGCTCTTTGGGTGCATCTTCACTCTACTGAAATCAGAAAAACTATGAACAAATGCAGGCAACTCGGCATAAAAGCTAATGAAGCACCCACGTACCCGCTGTCATGAGGTAATGAGTGTACTTCGCTCTAAGGGAAAGGACATCTCCAAAGATTTTCAGTGTGTGCCCACTTCCCCAAGTGCTTAATCATGGTGCTTGATTACGAGCAGCCATTAGAAGCCTGTGAGTCAGCCCCACTCATATACTGCAAGGAATTATGGTGTGCTTGATTGAATTCAACATTCGTTGCCCCTGGTCTATGAGAGCATGCCAGAAGATGGCAAAAAGCCTAAACGCCTCCCTGTATTGGTGTATCACTTCAAGCAAGCAGACGGGCTTTGTTTGGAGTGTGCTTTTTATTAGATGCGAAGCACCTCATGAAACCGGCCTGAAACTCAGTCTGACTCTTGCTGTTAGCCTGGTGTACATTCTCAACCAGCGGGGGCTGTTCAGTCCAGATCTGTACTTGCCACCGTTGAGGACAGAAAGGAATGAGATCTGCAGGCATACAGTGTCACCTCTTGCATGCTCTCTTACCCTGTTTGTTTGGTAAGATAAGATGAAATGGAAAATCATTGCCAAGCTATTATTTAACAATATATTGATTATTTATATATATATATATATATATATATATATATATATATATATATATATATATATATATATATATATATATATATATATATATATATATATATATATATATATATATATATATATATATATATATATATATATATATATATATATATATATATATAAGAATCTCCCCTTTTTTTTAAAGGGAAAAAAACAGTATCACTCTCCTGTTTCCTATTCCCATCTTGGATCCCTCTGTCCCTTGCTCCTTTGTGTCTCTCATCGTGCCACTGTGTCAGTGGGCACACCTGCTTCATCCAGCTGTCAATTACAGCACAGAATTACAAACTGGCACGCAATTAGGGTCCGCCTCACGCACTGGCCCACGCTGGTAATGAGTTTCCTCAGTCATTGATCAAAGTCACAATCGCACTCTAGCCCAGAGTTTCCCAATTAATTTTTCTTTTTTTTCTTCTTTTTTTTTCCCGCTATCCAGAGAGCATCTATGTTGAGCCACCAGAGACTGTTGCTATATTTATATGCCAAAGCAGCAGTATTTTCCACCCAAGAAAAAAAGATAATCCAATTTCAGAGTTATGGTAGAGCGTTTTTTAAGCAGACTCTGAGGAGGCAATTTCAATTTGCTTGAGAAAAGTTGTTTTTCACAGTTTTAAGGTTAGAGAAGAGGGTAGCCAACATGCCAATAAGGTCAATTATCTTTGGGATTGTACAACCCATAATATATTGATTACATTTGATTAAAATTGTGAATTGCCAACATGTGTGAAAAGTATTCTGAAAACTATATTTTTGCAGTTCTACAAATTCAGATTACAACCATTAGCTGAATGAACCATTTTCTAACCATCACAAACAGTAAATCTATTAACCATTAATAGATGATCTGTCTTACTGTATAGGTATAATGTCTGTATATATAACAGACTGGACAGTAATAAGATATTATAAATGGATATATGTATAGTGTGCAGAATAAGCAGTCGTAATAAATAAATATGGAGATGTAAAGGTTAAAATTTATAACAACTTATTTGAGGAGGAGTTTGAGATATGTCAGCCATCCTCTGCACTATCTTAGTTAACATTATAGTACTGTGTACATTTCCTTATCCAACAAACTCATCAAACTCCTTGGGGCTGTTTCCGCAGATCATTTAATAGAGCTCTCATCTGCGAAGGGGCCGCATGTACATCTACTTCTCATTATGCAAGTGTCAAGACTTGAGTAGTGGGCTTCCTGGCAAATAATAGAAGAATGACATTGCTTGTTTGTTTTCCTTTAGATGTGAAATGCACTGAAGCAGGAGGGAAATGGGTGTTTGGGGAGGGGTGGCGAGAGGAGGAGAGTGAAAGTACAAGTTGAGCATGGTCACACAGTGTACAAAGCTGCTAGGCACAGGTTCCTGTGACTGACAACCTGCTGTAGAGGGGAACCTCCCAGTCCCACTTTCCTGTCTCAATGAAATTGCTTCAGTGATATTAAGACAGTTTGTAGTCTTTTTCTTTGCCATATTCGCTTGAACAATTATATTGTCTCTTCTGTTTCATCAAAGTTATTCTAATTAATCCAACCTAGTTTTGTGAGAAAATATAGAAAATGTCAAATGTTTGAGTTTGAAATGAGAACTCAAATTCAGCTAAGATAGCAATCTTGTGGTGAAGACAACGTAATGAATTAATTTTGGTTCATACCTCAGTAGTGAGGAGAACTAGCTTGAGTAATGAGAAGAGGAAGCTGTGATAATGGAAATCTAAATGATTAAAGTGTGTGTTTGCATGAGGTGGAGACTCGAAAGAAGGTTACAATGGCTTGATGGGGTACAAAATTAAAGCAAAAGTGGTTCTGTGGTTCAGTTTTTCTACTGTAATTATGACTGGTCCTGCCCATTGATCCATGCAGTGGAAAGGAAGATTTTATTTGTTAATGCTACAGGTTTTCTGTACTCATTGTTATGGCCTTTGCCATTTCAAATATAGCTTTAACTAATGGGAAACATTATTTGAAAAATGTGGACCGTTGCATTTACTAAATACAATGTATGTCAATGTAAGTATGTTAAAAAGTGAAACAAAAAGATTCATAAGAAAACTTGACTGTTGTGGGCAAATAAACACAAACGTTCCTGCAAATACCCTGCATGTGACTGTTCATATGAACACATTAGTTACAAACAAAGATTGCACCGCTAAGTTTTGTCTGGCAGCCATCTTTCTCCAGGGTTCGTGGTAGTTGGTAGTTACTCCTGATAGGAATTGTTCCTGGCTGTGTGAGTGTGCATACACTCAAGAAGGTTTTCTGTTTAGGGTTTTAATGTTGTATATTTATCAACATTAAGGATATCTAACTCATTTATCAAAAATGGATGCCTTTATTCCACTGTATCCTATGTGCTGTTGAAGTTATTATGTACCACTTAAGCTGGATGATTACTTACACTGTGAAATCAAGATCACTGCAACACAGATTCAATATGTAGGTTACATTAAACTAAGTGCAGCTCTGTAAACTCTATTGTAAATGATGGGGAATTATATAGTGCTTTTCATTGCATAAATCCATAAAGCTACTTACAGGATGATACATAGTATATCCAATCCTGTTTTGTTACTTTTTCTGGTGCTATCACCAATCTATTCAAATGTGCTGTTATCACATTTTATGCTCGTTTTTCACCAAAGGATCACATTTGCCATGTATTTTATTGGGCAGTGTGCAACTCTGCCATTGTGAGCGCTAGACGGAGACTGACGGAAAGGAGACACATCGGCTTAAAAGGCTTTTGAAAGCAACAGTCTCATTACTTCGAAGCTCACACTCAAGTCAGAAACAATGAAATTAAAATGCAATTTCAATTGTTAGTAAATTTATGGTCAAAACTGATCAAAAACCCAAACACTATCCTCCCACGAAGACTTGCATGAACAGCGATTCACAGCGTTCCTGTGGCAACGTGTAAGCAAACCTTCCGGAGGCCAGGGAAGGCTCTGCCAGCTGTGGTTGTCCTCAGCATTGATTGGGTTTCCATTCAAATGTATCGAGTTTCCATTTGTTATTCGAGAGTTTGCTGTGAGAGGACGTCATATGAGAGTGTGAATGTATCCAGGACAACAGTTGACGCTCAGCTGACACTCAACAGCTGATCATGGATAATTTACTAGTGAACCTAGCTACAATTTTGTCAGTGTTTAGAGCTACAAAGCAATGCTGAAAATGATTAAAGTAATGATGCCTTCAGAGGTTGCTGGAGAGAGACCACTGTGTTGTTTAAGAGTGTTGCTGGGTGAATGAATGAATCAATCACGTTGTCAATGTTCCTGAATAAATGTAGCCTATTTACTATACGAAGTTGATCATTAAAATAAAAACCTGCTCGTTTTTTCTTTAAAGGTAGGGTGGATGATGTTTTCCCAGAGCACTTATCATATTGCTTAAATTCACCATCACATGCAGATAGCAATACATTAACTGAAGTGCTGACACTTGTGAAAAAATAATAACTGGTAGGACAAACACAACTGAATAAACTTCATCCAATCACGTTATGTGTTCTGTTCTTAGTTATTGGATGGTGACTTGTCAAACTAAACTGATATTTCCCCCTCCCTCCTCTGCGCGAACACCTCTTCGTGCTAGTTAGCGACATGTCAGATAGCACAGGCTGCTAAAAGAAAATAAGATGGAATCGGTAGCGACATCAGGGCAGAAGGAGCGACTACAACTGACCGACAGCACAAAACTGTATTTGAGAAGACTACTGCCAAGAAAAAGGCTGATGAAGAGCGAAACAAGACCAGAGTTAGCATCGGTGCAGCAGCAAATGAACGGCGGCATCACCTGAAGCAACAGAGAGCTGCAAAGATACCATGACAGGATTTCTACTTGATGGGTAAGGTAACACTATGTCTGTTCAAGAGTATTCTTTGTTTTCCGTTATTTTAATTATGGATGCCCCTGATCCAATCATGTAACTTTCAGAGCATGATAGTAGTGTTGTAAACACAACCAGGAATCCCCCGCCCCTGTCGCTGTGTTTTCATATAGTTAAAATGTTTAAAGCAACAAAACAATTAATGAATGACTGGTTGGAGTTGAAACTACTATAAATTGCTCCTGCTGTTACTGGATTATCTACAGCCTCTGATACAGAGGAGCAGCTAGCCTAGAACTAGCCTGGAGCTAGTATTAAACATATTTGCTGCTCCTCAAATGACCCTGACTCTGGGGCAAAAAAATGTGATCGGGATATCCCTAATATATGAGGATAAAAGCCAATTAGATGAACTGCAGTGTTAGTAATGCTAGTGTTTTTTTTTTCTTAAGTAGGCTATTTTTTCTAAAACAAAATATTACTGTAAGTCACAAACTATACGGCTAAAATGCTATTACTAGCCTTCAGGACCATGATTTATTATGCGTATATTTTTTTTTAGTTATGAGAAGAACAGAAGTTCTACACCACTGAAACCCCGCCCCCCTCATCAGACTTGCTGCTCCAAGAGGGATGGCAGAGAACCGACCATCAACACAGCACAGTCCTCACCTACCACAGACCAGGCTCTCCAGGATGTGTCTGACTCCCTGATAAAATGGGTCAGCTGTGAGGAAGTAGCTTCCTCAAACATGTATATAATTGTACAAGTTCAGAAGTGGTTTTAATTGCTATATGTATCATTTATATTTTTGTGTTTCTCTATTATCTCTATCCCCAAAATATCAGTCTGTGCAGATACATTTTGTTTGATTATTTACCTTGATTGAAAAGGGATGATATGACAAATTGTTTATGCAGAAGATCAAAATCGGTTATTTAAAATTAACAGATTTATTGTTTATGTTTATGATCATCAGTTTACATAAGAGTCAAATCAAATGGTGTTTGTAACATTATAAAAACTGAAACAATAAAATACCGGTAATGTAATGTATGTTATGTAATATGTACATTGATTACTAGTATTTTTATCCTATTTGGGACAAATTCTACTGAACGTGAAAACCCCCTCTTGCAAAATGTATGCATCATTGTGTGGCAGCGTGGAGATGCAGGAGTCTTTAAGTTGTCCGCAGTATTTCCTCTCTGTCTGTGGTCAGACAGAGAGGAAATACCCACCAGGTGGGTTAACCTGCAGCTGGGGGTCTGATGGGGGTCAGGGGTCAGACAGCTCCAGCAGATTAGACTGTTTTATGTGAATAAATACATATATACACAGTTTACACGTCATTGACCACTCTATTTGGATAAAAATGTACTTTGTCAGAGGCAAGATACATTTAAAAAGTAATAGATTTTATTGCAAAGCCTGTTTTAAATTAGTTACATAGCTCAAACTTGAATAAATACGATATATGAACATTAGCTATGATGTAAGATGAAGTTCTGCAGATGACTATAGGATCAATGTAAAGATGTTTGGTCACAAACATCACAGTGTAACATTAGCAGCTAGGTAGTGAGGTAATCTATAGTTTCATAAATGATAAAACCTCATCATGTTGTGTTTTCTTATTCCTTTTTTAAAGGAAAAAAACAAACATTCACAGCACCATGACAGACTGCAGTGACTATGTCGGTGTATCCCTGTGTGGTTTCGTTAAAGGAGCAGTACACATATTTTCCTTCTACAGAATGAACTGATGAACCCCCTTGGATAGGAAGCGAAACATCTTCCTAGACAAATGGCTATTCCAGTTGCCTACAGTTCAATTTATGGGATAGATCATTAATTATATCTCATTTCTGTAGGATAGGCATGCTGGCGTACATACTGCTTCAAACGTGAAGTCATAGCTCTGTACCTCAGAATGAGAACAGTCATATTGTGCTATTATTAAATTATTGGGTAGGAGTATTACCCTGAAAATATATTCATTCACTTTCTATACCTGCTTATTCCTCACTAGGGTCAAGGGGGTCTGCTGGAGTATACATGTATATGGTGGCTGAAAATGCACTTTTTATAAATTTGAAAAATGGATAAAAAAATTAATTAAAAAAATGAATATGGTGGTGACTTTGCAAACTTTCAGACCTGTGACCTTTACAAGGGTCAGAGGTCATTTATTAGTTTAAATCTATGTGTAAAATGTCTAAAAGACTTGAAAGTCGTGAGGCCAGGTTGTTATTTCAGACTGTAAGTTCAGCTACCACAATGTGCATTTCTCCTGATTAATGAATAGAGGGTCTATCATGTTTTATTTTGTTTATTTATTAAATCATTATGTTTATTATGTAAATCAGATTCTACCCATCGCTCAAATCAAGGATCATGCTGCAGGTGGTTTTAGTTTTTTATGCATGTCGGATTAAATATTTGATTGATAGGACTCAAAACTTTGCACATCATTGTCCGTCCATATTGATGTCCTTATTGACAAAAAGAACCTAACTAGTATTTGTGGGTTTAGATAGAAGCTTTTTTTTCCATTAATGATTTTACCTCTGGGGTGGATCCTGCTGTCGCTTGCTGTTGATCCCTGGAGTCTGACCTTTGGTTCCCCCCCACACACACCATCTCAGTGCTGGCACGGTCAATTTACAACCACACATTCTCCATTTCCATAAATTATCCGCATCCTCCACTTTCACAATTATTATTATTTGTCCATCTTTTCTCTTTCGATATTTTCCTTGTCATTACTCATTAGCTATCCGTGTTACAAACCTACCTCACCTAATTCTACATGTCACGTCAGAAACAGCTAAACAACCTCCCAATTTAATGTAAACTGTCGTACTGTCTTGCCATAATATCTGTATGTTTGAACTCCATCCAATTAGCTTACAATTTTTTTTTGTTTGCTTAAATAACAAAAAAGAAATGATTTGGACCTGGGTATCATAAATTCACAAATTCATGTGGAAAAATTTCTAAATTTGTGTTGAGTGGCTGGTTGCAATTAGGGCTGACCCAAAAAACTCAAAGCTTTGAAGTTTCATGAGCTTCAAGATCATGAGTCTGTGATTTTTTTATTTATTTATTTTTTTTGAGAGTGTGCCATAGACTAAGAAGTCGAGTGCCTGGAACACTTTAAGTGACACTGTCACACATTGACACTTATACACGGCTGTTGAACTCACTCTCTCATTCTGTGTGTGTGACAGTCAAGGTCTAAGGTAAACACTGCACATCTTTTGGTGAATTACTTCACCGGTGCTCATACCGTCCCCGATACTCAAAATATTGTAATCGGGTCAGCCTTAGGAATAATGCCATTTATGGACTAAAATTTAAATATTCTTCCAGTTTTACGTGTACCTGCTTTTGTTTACCTCATGTCTTAGAATAGGTGGAAATGGCCGAAAGAACATTTTATATTATAGTATACAGCAATATTGGTGTATTTGCAGGGAGAGAATTAAGTGTGGCGGGAAATAGCCCCTTGGACCCTCTACTTCCAGCGCCCTTGACACTGAGTCTGCTTTAGTTTGAAGGGTTGGCATAAGCATCAAAAGTCAATTGCTGTCTTTTAAAGTGGCAGGTGATGTGATTCAGTACACGTTCTCATTAAAAAGAAGATTTCTGATAGTGTTTATTTGCCTTTAAAGTGCAATTCATCACTCGGTATCCTAGGTAAGATGTCCTGTGGACATAATGAGCTATGACTTATTAAATTAAATGGTTTCACTGGCACTTCTCTAACTGGAAATGACCTCACCCGCCATCCACTTGCTTCCTCTGTCTTGCAGTGACATACGGTATACAGACCATACACTTACACACACATTCAGCACCTCTGTGGAAGTATAGGCGTAAGTAGATATTTCCCTAATGGAAAAGCTCATTGCAAAAAAATAACTGTAAAACCAGCCAGCGCTCTGTCAAACTATTTTACAGTGTCAGCACAAATGCGGCAGTCTCTCTTCACTCTGCAATGAAATTTATGGCCATTGATGACTGATTGCATTTCTCCCCCTCACTGTACTCTGAGCCTTTTGAAAGTAACCCAGCAGCGCATTAATTCCTCCAAAGTCATCATTTCAAGTACAGTGACTTGCTGGGGAAAAAAAAAAAACTCGGATGACGAGAGAACCTAATTTTAGTAGTTATCAGTTCTGGCAATAAATGCTCCTAAATCTAACATTTTAAAAAGTTTGTTTCAATTCAACCATGAGGAAATGTGTATGGTTACTACTACTTTTATCTTATTATTGAATCAACCAATGTCATCTCCAAATAAAGGTCCAGTTATGTCATTATGTCTGCTGGACCAAGAATAAGCTAAGTGCCTCAGACCATTCTCAGGAACATCAATATGCAGCATGCATTTAGTGGAACCACCGAAGTAGACTCACTGGCTCAAAAGTGTGCCTCTAATTAAAGGTCTAATGTCTCATCTTGTGCATGTCTTTTCCATTTCTTTTCTTGCCATTCCTTTTGAAGGCAAGGAACGCTCAAGCAGCGATGGACAAAAAGCTTGATGAAAAGACACTGATTAACCTGTCATGTTCCAGACAGGTATCCATTAGGCTCTTTAATCAAAGTCTATATGGCATGAAATTGACATTTTCAACCCACCATAATGCCTCACAAGAAGCATTGAACTGAACTGATACTACCTCATATGTCAGTTCACTTGTGGATGTTCCAACCTGTACATTCATTTGCCATCTTCACGCATCAAAGCTTCTGAAAAGACCCCTTGTTTTCCCACTTGGCATTGAAAAATAAACGTTTCTCATCTTGAATGTGTTGAAAGATCTTGCAGGGATACATGTCATTGGGTCATCTGGCAGGTCTCATGTAGTAGGCTCCAACCACACTGGTTGGCTTATTCTGAAACACCAGTAAGACTGGGTTAGTACCCCCACTTCCTAATGTCTGTGTATTAAGTATATAAAATACAATCCTAGGAGCAATTTGCCTAGGTCCAGACCTTTTGAGTCTGCTCACTCCAAGTCAAGTGACAATTCTGTCTGATATCAGGCTAAGGAGCAATAGCAATGAGTTTGCACTTAGGATTGGAGCCAAAGGTCCTCCTTCTGGAGGCTTCTCTGAAGGCAGCAGGTTGTGTGTTCAGTATACAGTGTTTTCAGTATTGGCCACAATTCTTGCTTTTCCTTGCATTAGTTCTCCCTCTGCTCCCTCACTCCTCTCTTCTGCTACGTCTGTGTCCTTAAGTCGCAGGCAGAGAGAGCATGGTTGTTTTGATGTAGAATTTGATAGATTTGTTTGCTGCTGCATTCATTTGCTCTGTATCAGGGAGCTGACGGGCCGTAAAATGAAAATTTGCCTTAGATTTTCAGCATGACTGTTTGAGGGCAAATGTGAAAGAACTTCCCATGCATTCCAGTCACATATTTTTCTATAGCTTAAAGTGTGTGCATGCATGCTATACATGGAAACTAATAACAAGGATTGTAAGGTTCTCACTGACTTGAAATGTGGTGACAAAATCTATCGAGGGGATTTTTTCCCCCACAAATACCCACAACAGCATTGATAATGGCCAAGAGGTTGTGATACTATGATGCAACACTCTTCCAGTTTCACTTATTTTGTTGCTCTTGTAAAGGAACCTC
Source organism: Lepturacanthus savala (assembly GCA_030544235.1). NCBI lineage: Eukaryota > Metazoa > Chordata > Actinopteri > Scombriformes > Trichiuridae > Lepturacanthus > Lepturacanthus savala. The sequence continues at coordinate 11,460,835 of CM060483.1, read as the reverse complement.
ATAATTAAAAAGTGACAGTTATGGATAGAGTCCTGCTTTTCAGGTAATTAGATTAAATTAAAATGCATGTCGTTGTCTTGCGATGCCCACAATCTAATTAAAATGAATGTGATGCAAACAACAAGAAACACGTTCTTGTGAGAAAATAAGTTGAAGGAGAGAAAGTCAAACACCAGCTTTGCCTTTTGTAAAGCTAAACCATAAACTAATTATTTTAATGTGTATATAGTTAGGATCATCTAAGGGGGCTTTCACACCACTAGTTTATTTGGTCTACACCAGGCAATAAAACTTTCACTATGTAGCATATAGTGTGTCTAGTGTGGTCCGCTTTCATACCTGCAAACGAAAATTGGTCCTCTTGACATTTCATCAATGTTTATCTTCAAACAGGAAATGAAATGATTAACATCCTCTTCCATTATGCATCTTGAATAGTTTGGACCAGAGTTCACAGAGTTTGTCATTTATTGCGGAGTCAAGTGGATAAGACCACCTCTTTTTGAAGGTCTCGGTCTGCTTGATTTAGTACACCTGAGTGTGACGCTGTGATGCTTTCACACCAACCAAAATGAACCGAATTGGTTTGAATGGACTGTTGGTGTTGATGTGAAAGCATCCCGATATTCATTATAAATATGCGAATGGCAAATTACAATTGCCCAAAACAGGTGTTACCTGAATATACCTGGACCCTCAATCATGCAAAACATTACAGTAACATAAGTTGTCATCAACTTGAGGTGTGTGTGCTAGGTGAGGTGAACTTGCTAGGACCGGTTATGGCAGCAAAAGACAGAGCCTCTTACTGAGCTGAAATGAAATGAGTGCACATGAATTGGGTAAATAACAGACTTAAACAGTCTCTACTGTGCTTTTGGCAGTCAGCAGCAAAATATATAATTGGAGCATCCCTATTCCTTCACTTAAGGTTTAACTGAACAGTGGCATACAAAAGATACATTTTTTGTATGTTGTGGAAATTGGTAATGGCCTTGAATGTAAGCAGCCACCAAGGTGTTCATGTGGAGTTGATGCGTGAGGTGAAACCAAAGCAGGCCTGGTCGTGCCATGAGGAAGTTGCTTGTGGAGAGCACGACACCCCATTGCTCTTTCCACCCTGTTGCCCAGCCGGTGTCACTGAGTGCGGCGGATGATGGAGCACTCTCATTCCGAGTTGAGAGAGCGCTGAAGGTGAGAGTCGGCCAGAGACCCAGTTCTTTAATCCTGGTCGGCTTCTGCCACCTTGTTCACCAAGATAAATGGACTTTTGAGACACAGTCAGATCACACACTGGCCTAGCATTGATAAACAAACACTTGTTTGTTTGGACTTTCCCCATCTCCGGAGGCCATCATGTGGCCATCAGTGACAGTCTCAAACAAATTAAAGATATCCACTGTTGAATCGGGATATGGCAAGGCTTAGGGGAAACATGACTGCTCTACCACTGAAATTACAGAAAACTAATATTAAAGCCACACCTGTGCATGTTCAATATAACAACAGAAAAGAAAAAACAAACAGAAAATTAGAAATACTATTTCAAAACCTTTATATTGTTTATTGACTAAATAAATTCAGGGAATTTTATCTTTTGCTGTCACAAAACACAACTGCAAGTGCAAACATGATTTTGTTATAGTTGGTGTGCTTTGTCAAAGTCCAGGTGTCATATAGACAGGCAAACTATGGGGGTCAGTTAGGGTGGAAATCCAACACCTGGGTCCACAAGCAGGAAGGCGATACAGAACATCCTAAATGACATTTCCTGCAAATTCAGTCCATTTCTTCTCCTCAGCCATTTTTAAATAGCTGAAACACTAACATAAAATCAAAATATTTCGAAAGCATTATGTGTATAGTGTCTTGTTTCACTTTAAAATGTCCTCTGATAAATTTTAGGAATAGAATCAGGTCATTAATCGTGATTGACAGGTTCCCAGGCCTGCCCCTTGTCGACAAAACCTCCCACTAAAGAAACTCACTTATGTGCAAGGGAACGTTTTTCAAGTGAACATTCATGTGAACATTGTGCGAAGAATTATTATTGCTGAGGAATAATTATTGACAAGGAACCAGAGATGCAGGATATAATTTAGCTTGCGAGTGCTTTAAGTGCAAGTGCTCGCAAAAACAAAATGCATGTGCAGATGTTTGATTTGATTTGCATGATTTATGGTATGATTCTATTCCCATATGAATGCATTTCCTAATATTGCATGTCGGCAAGTAAATATATAAAAGTCAATTTTTAGTGAAATAGTGATAAGTGTTAAAGTCCAATTTATAAAGAGCAGCTTTCACACCCACACTCCCCTGGGCGCTGTGCGAGCACTGAAGACTGATCAGTTTAAAGCAGGAGTCAACACTAATCAAACCGGAATCATTCCCACAGTGTTCATATTCTTATGAAGGCCATTAGTTTTATGTAAAATAATTTCAGAACAGTATTTATGACTGCATTTTCCTTTTATTCATGTCTAATATGCAGTATATATTCATAAATTAAGCTACTTTGCCTATTTAAAGAACAAAATTGTGTATATATATATATATATATATATATATATATATATATATATATGTGTATATGTATATATATGTGTATATATGTGTGTATATATATGTGTATATATATTACAAGAATGAACAGCAAGTTGAATGTGATGGGTGCTTTTTACCAATATACTCATCCAGACTCATCCAACCATTTGCTCTTGTATACTGAAAAAAATGTATAAATAAAGCAGTGTTGCAGTGTTGTGCATACATATATATTCATAAGATAGATTTTACCATTTAAATACCTGTAAAATTAAAAATCTGTAAGTGCCTCAGATTTATCTACGATTGAGAACCCAGAATTGAATTGCCTAGAGGATATAAAGTGTGAAATTTGACTTGCTCTGTGGTACCATTGGTTTTACCCAAACACAAGCAGCAGAGATGCATCTATCCTTCCATCCTTTCTACCCCCGCCCCCCTCTTCTCTGCGTCGTCTTCCCTCCCGGTTTGTAGCATAAATGGATTTTCATGCATCATCTGAGCGGGTGTATTGGAGTTGATGGAGTGAGGAAGATGACGAGGATTCCAGTCACATAGCTCCTGTCCTGTACCTTTCTGCCAATTCCCTCTTCTTCTGTCAACTCACCCCCCCCCCCCCCCCCCCCCCTTTTGTGTGATCCTCTCTCTAACTCCTCCATGTTTGTACAGTTCCCCTTCTTTATGGACTACACACTATTGTTGTAAGGTGTGTCACTACAGAATATTGACTGAAAATGGTTATAAACTGTTCTAAAATAGCCATGTAGTATAAAAAAATGCTCCAAACTTAGTGTTTAGTTGTATGCACACAGATGTATTATGTGTTTCATGTATGTCACAAAATACAAATGAACAAAAGATTTACATGTATTAGTATATAGTAAGAACACAATATAGCAAGGCTTATAAGGCTTCCAGGTGCCTGTAAGCTTGAGCCATTTGTATGAATGTTATTGTTATTCCTAATTCAGTGTTTGGTAATATTTAAAAAAAAAAAAAAAAGAAAAAAGTCTTAATCTGGGTTACTGCAGCTTTGAAAAGCTCCCCTCCCCCTATGCCATCAGAAAGAATGAGAACTGATATTGTTCCCTTTACCGCAAGTCAGCTTCCCATTTGATTGCTTATCTCTTTTATTAGCTTGATGCTATTACTGGCATGGCTTCTTGGATTTCATTATCCATTTTTATGCTGCAATATTCTCTTGGAATTGTTATCGTAGGCGAGTTCATCTTGTCGTGTTGTTTATGCGTGATTGATTTGTGGGTTGCTGATCTCGCCCTCCACCCCTTGCTCAGCGCCAACTTGGCGGGTCGACAAGGTTACTTATTCACAGATGATAGACATCTTTATTAGGAGAAGAGAATGCTTTAAAATTTTAAGCACAGGCATTTATCTGGAGCACGGCATCTTATGGCCCAACACCCGACACGCTCAAACCCATCCATCACGGGTCGGCCGACGGTCCAAGTTCAGCCCGTTTGCCCTCTCTCTCAGCCTGAAGGACAGAGCTGGGCCAAAGTTGGCAGCAGAAAACTTAAGATGAGTGTTGGGAGCCAGGACAGGACTAGGCTGGGGGTAGGTTAATGCCCCTTTTAAGCTTACAAACACCATTACCATTTTTCTGTCTATTAGGCTGACCCTGTAGGTTCTGCTGGAGGTCAAAGTCTGCTGGATTTTCAGAGGAGAGTATTTTCTTTTTTTGGCTAAAACATCTTGAAATTAGTTTTCCTTTAAAGTATTAAGCAGAAGTAGGAGACTTTGAAAATCCCCATTATGGATTCTATTGGAAAAAGTGCCAACCTTGTTTACCCAGAGGCTCTAGTTTGGCTCTTTATGCATTTATGCCTGTGTAATGAAGTTTTTGCCCAGTAGTGATGGCAAATGTCATTAATACTTGCAAAGATGATGACTTGGAGTAGTCACATTAAGCCACAACCGTGGACGCTACTTGTGTTCTTTCCCTCCTCCCGCTGTGTGTAATGGCATTTGGCATCGATGCTCGATGACGAGGCGATCTAATTTATCTCTCCCTATTTAGTCTTTTCAAGTCTGTGACTGTAGTCTGCCAAAGCTATAGTTATCACTATGATCCTTTTCTAGTCAGACTGATGTGTACATCACACAGACATTCTTACATGTTTGGACTCTGTAGTTGATGAGATGACTTACTCAGCAAAGACATTGCCTCTCTCATCTCGGAGCGCTGTAATCCTGTTGTATTTACAGATGCCTTATGAAGTTCAAACAAAGCTCTAACAAGCTTATTAGTTAAATAGGGTAAATTAGGTAGGGCAGGTGGCTTATGAATGAGAATTATGATGGGTACACTGTATTTAGATACTCCATTACTTAGTGGGTCTGATGGCTTTTAGCCTTTATCGACCAAAAAGTGAATCAATGTAATTTAATACTTTCCAAATGAGCGGTATTCAAAGCCTATTGAAAATTTCAACATTTAACATGGCAGTTCCCTTCATCTTTATTGGCCAGCTAAATGGTCTTTTTCCCAGAGCTTTAATTATTCATAGATATTAAAGTTTAAATCCACTGGCTCTTGGGTATGTACTCATACAGCTTTGAAATAAAGGTCATTAACATTAGATGATATTATCTTAACTGTTCAGAGATACTTTCCATCTTTGTATGGTGGTGTTTAAAGGTACAATGTGTGTGATTTATTTGCATTTAACAGCATCTAGCAAAACAGACTTGCCGTAAATTGAATATAATCTTCATGAGTGTCTATCGTATATAATTCAATCAAAACAAGAATTGTTTTTATAACCTTTTTAGTATGAGCCGTTCTTATCTAGGCCACATGTGGGCTGGATCCCCTTCCAAGAAGCCTGCCATGTTTCACCAATGTGTTTCTCGAGAAGCGTAGAACAGACAAACCAACCAATGGCTCTGGAGAGGGCCACAGTAGATTCTCCTTTACAGAAACTACACTTTCAGAAACTACTCCTTTACTTTAAAAACTACACACATTATCTTTAAAATGAGTGCACAGTATTTTGCACAAAATGAAATATGTATGTGTGGTGTGTGGAAACTGTGACATTAAACATTAATATGTAAAATATCATAGTCAAACTAACTTTTGACTATGGAAGCCATTTTTTTATATGAATATTTGAACTCCATTTGCTTATTTGTTAATGGAAACCCTCTTTCCATAAAAGTGCATGTGCTAGTATTTAATTATATAGACTGAACAATACTAATTCAGAAGTTTTATGCACTTGTAATACAATAAAAAGAAGGTCACTGTGTGGGAATTAAGATGTGAAATGATGTATTCGAATGTGGAATTTTTGGCAAAATTGATTATTCATGCTTTGCTGACCTCTTTGGGCAACTTTTGCCCCTAAGATGATTGCTTACATATGCTCAACTGATCTATATATGAAGTTTAATTACCATTCGAGAATCATTAGCCTCTTTGACATCATAAAGGAATGGGAGCTGGATTGGCTGTCTTGACAGCAGTAATTGGTCATTGTTGATTAGTCCAAACATTTTGGCCTGACTGCATTTGTGTGAAGATCAAGGAGTTTTGCTCACTGGCCAGAGCTTAATGGAGCTTGTAAAAGCTGGTCCCACAATCCACACCAAAGTACACTGAAATATAAAGATAGCAGTAGTAACAGCACACAGTGAATGTAATTTATTATATATATTTTTTTTTTGACATAGGAAATGCTGGTGGGTTAAAAAAATAGTTGTCAAATCAAATTAGGCTCTGTAGGTTTTGGTTTATATATCTACTGAGGCAGAAGTGGCTAAAATATTCCTGCAATCCACCTCCATGTCTACATAACACTTTCTACCAACCATTGTTAGGCTTTCCTTGCAGTTCTCTGTCAACAACATTTGCAGTTGCTAATTGGAGTGTTTTAAAGTAGGTCTGAATGATATGATGATGCTTTGATTTTTCTTTTTTTTTTGCAGGGAAAAAGTTAATGGCCACAGTGAGAGGATGAGAAGAAAAGTTGAACACAAAAGGCTCTCGCTACAGTTCGGGTGAAGATAAAAACCTCAAGGTCAGTCCTCTTTTTTTTCTTTTTCCCCCCAATTATTACTTAAGTTCAACAGTCCAGTGTGTGAGGTTGTTTGAAAGCCTCCTACTAGAACTGCTGGGGTGTAGTGGGGTGCACTACAGTGAGAAATCATCAATACCATCAAAGCTCCTGAGGAGAGCCACTTTATTACATACAGTATGATGGTTCAGACAGTGCTACATGTGAGTGCAGTCCAAAGATGAGCCTTTGCAGTCTTTGATTAGTGAAAACCATAATTGACTTTTCAGGATGTGATCGATGAGAGCCCTCACTGCTGATGGTTCAAAATGACACACCTTCAGTATTGATAAGCACTCATTGGAGGTGGAAAAAAAAAAGTCTTCTTGTTGGATTGCAGGCAGCATCTGCGACGCTCAGGTAATGGAACTGTCATTCTTTCTCCCTCAAGATAAAAATCATCTCCCTCTCTTCCTCTTTCCGTCCTGCCATCTTCTGCAATATTAAAAGGGTTATAAATTCAGCAAGGTGGCAACACTATTATTGAAATAACGTTATGTTTTTTCATTGCTCTAGCAGACTATAACTGAAGTGTCTGAACAAATTAAAAATAATCTTTATATTAATACCAGATTTTTCACATTTATATTATATTCAACTAGTTTGCTTGTCATAGCTCACATTCAAACTGTATATATATATAACTTTCAAGGACTATGTTGATGGTATTTAAAAGTTCAGTTCAATATTCAAGGTTTTTGCTTGCTATTGCTGCTATTCTATCATCATCTACATTGTTGATCTAATTGGAATTAAAGCATAAGAGGTGTAGGTGGCTAGCCCTTGTCTTCTATGCAGAGGGAGTCAGCAAGACATGCCACATGAATTACATTTCTCCATTCATTCCAATAGTTTTATTTCAAGAGCAGCTTGCATGTGTGGGATTTTTCTGGCGGTTCAGTGATGGTATGTGTGTCAGAGAGATGTTAAGAAAAAGAAAGAAATAGAAGAGTGAGTGTTAGGGAGAGAAGACCTCAGAGATTCTATTAGGGCTGCTGTGTACTCTGGGATGGCTGCCAGGTATACAGTTGATAGAGAGGGAGACACAGACCATGGAAAGTGAATGAATATTACAAGCATAGAGAAGAGCATATGGTGGTGAAGTCCACATGAAGCCAGCAGTGTCCCTATGGTGTGAAAGTATGTGACCTTGCACTGAGCTCATCAAGTGTTGTGACCATTTGGTACTAGAGAATTCAGTATTTTGTCTCATTTCAAAACATTGTGATAAACGTGTGATCTCTTGCAAAGGCCTATTGCCAAAAAAACACAACTAAATATGTGATTTTTATTTACCACACAGTCAGTTTAATATTTAATAAGGTAAAAATAAAACATTGTCATTGTCAGTACTCTCCATATTCAGGTGGGCGTTTGTTAGAGCAGCTTTCATCAATCAGGTTGTTATCTGATTTGGCACCTGGCTTGATCAGTTGGTACAACATGCTGCCGACATCCCTGATAAATAAACCTGGAAGAACTATCCTTCCCATCTGCCCCTACATATGTCATCTGATGTAACTCACTGGGAAGGGAGCTTACACCTTATGAGTCAGAATCAGCACACGCTTGGCTGCCAGGTGGTTCTAACAAATTCATTGAGAGGCTAATATATGAATGCTTTTATTACGAATTTATTAATTCATTTAAGAAATTACAAAACCAAAGCTCTAATCTGCTCAGGAATTCTACTTCAGTGACCTCGTTGTTTGATATCAATTAAAATCTCTTTGTAGGCTTAATTTCATCTTCATAGGACAAGCCATTCTAGTCCTGTTTTCCATTCTCGTCCTAGACATTTTTTTGTAGCTCTTGGGAAGTATTTACCAAAAAATAAATCTACTCCTGTTTTAAAATAATTTTCTTGAGATTAATCACAAATATCTAAGCATTTTATTTAAAAGTTGTATAAATGGCAGGTAAGAACCAAAGGCCTGAACCCTGATCCACCTGTGATTATTCCTTGTGCTGTACTGTATTGTTATTATTGAAACTAATTTTTAGGGTGTGTTTTTTAACTGCGGTATGGTACAGCGGCATGTGCTGATTAAAAGCCCAGCAGAGGTATATGTAAAATGGCAGTAAAGTGAGTAGAAACGTGTGGCTCCATAACTCATTCAAAGATGAGATATTGCACTTTTCTGTATTTTCACTGTTATGTTGTAGGGGAACTGTTATGAATCAGTAAACCTGTTCACCACAGGAAGTAGATAAAGCAGTGCTTTAGCTTGGCTAATTCTACATGATGCCATGGCATAAAGCCCAGAGAGCACCGCAAACAAACCATATCCAGAAAAATGACCATCAAAAGGCATACAGCTGAACCAGCCTTGGCACCACGTATGGACCAAGGCTCTGTTTGATTAGTCAGTTTGCTTCGGAATGACCCAGAAGTGCCTGAGTGGCAGCCATAATATGGGCTATTATTATCCAAATGCTAAGGAAAGGAGCTACAATGCTCTATAGGTTAATCTGGAACATCCTAACTTGTTTCATCGACGCCTTTTCCTAACTCCTTCCCTGCATCTTCCCTTGACTGTGTAATGTTTACAAGCAGGTCGATAAAGGAAAAATGGTTAGGAATAGTTTTTTTTTTTTTTTGGACAATCTGAACAGAGCCCAAGACTCCAATCACCCAACCCCTGACCAAGAAACAAGTCTTGATAACCACTTCAGTTGGGTCAGGGTGCCCAGACAGCAAGACAGAAAAACAAAAAAAACTTTGTTATATAGAAGTGAATAAAAACTAAAATGGCAATTTGAAGTTGATATTCTGCTTGAGAAAATCTCTTTAACAAAAATGCTTTTTGTCTGAAAAGTGGATTTTTCAATAAAAAAGACCTATGTTCAAATGTTTAACAAAATAATAGCAAACACTTTTATCTAAAACTAGAAGCTTCTTTCTGTTGATATATTTCTTGACCTATTCATAGACATGAATTGTCTGGTGTTGAAAGATCAGTGACTTTGGTCAGAAAATGCTGACAGGAAAACAGTTCATAATAAAAATTAGAATCTCCACTTCAGTTTACTTCAGCCCAAACCGAAATGTTGATTATGCATGCTATTTTTGTGTCAATTGCAAGAAGAATGCGGGTAGGAAATGCTCAGAAAGTACAAAATTACTACATTTAAAAGGTTTATTGACCCAAACTATAATAATAATGTAATATCCTGTCAGGGTGAAGAATATATCTGAAAGTGCTTAGTAACACTACACTGAACATGACATACTTTACATTCTTACATGTAATCCCTGTCTTTGTTCAGTGCTGTATGTATGCTCTGTGATTTTTGTTTATCATGCCATACATGTACCTACTCAACTGTGACCTGTTATTTTTCTCATGGCATCGGTATATTATTATAGAGACTGTCTGTGTAGTCTGTGCTTCTTGATAAAGAGGGAGAGAAGGCAGGGATTCTTTGATTTGTGCTACCTAGACCTCCTGACATTTTATAAACTACAAGCATGTAATGTTAAAAGTTAAAATCTTTCCATGCTGAGAGTCTGCTTGTTAACATGACACATGCAGTGACATTTAACAGAAGTAGTGTGCTGTAAATCACAGGATAAATAAACAGTTGACATTTCTGAATTATTCAGTCCAGTTTACAGATCTCCTAACTGTGGATCTATTTAATGTCAACTGGCATGGCATTCCTTACAGGTAAATTCACATTGTCCTCTTTGTTGATGCCCTGCCTTTCTATTATATCCACATTCTCTCCACTTCACCTTGGGGGATGGGGAGAACTCCATTATGTGTCCCCTCATACAAAGAAACTTCAATTTCCCTGCAGACTTTCAATACGTCTTAAGCTATGATGGCCTACACCTCCTTATTTCTTTTCTGTATGGAAAATGGGGATGATAAAAGTGCAGAGGAAATCCTTTCCTTTTTCATTATTTTTACAATATGTGCTCATTACTTATTATCTACAGTACTGGCAGTTATGATTATATATATTTTTGAATAAACACGAGATAACTGAAATCCCCCATCTCTTCCTGCAACCTTGGCCCAGACCTGGAGCTTTAGATAATGAATGCAATTAAGGGCTTGCTGCATTAAACCTGCTGGTAAACAGTGGGTTTAGAGCTGCACAATATAAGACTTATTGTCTGTTTTTAGGGCAGAAAAGAGGGAGATAGGAGACTATCCATGAGGGAAAAGACATTTTGACAGAGGTAGAGGAATTGTTCCCACAGTAGAGTACAGTAGTTAAGGCAGGTTTTTGAAAAAGGAACTGATTATCACTGTCAGTACATCTCATTACATTTGTATGGAATTTAAGTGTAGGACACTTTTTCAATTATTCCTCATAATTATACAATAATGAATTTCTCTGATTACTAATAATTTTCCATTTGTCATAGAATTTGAATACCACCGCATCTGGTTTCTTTCAGCCAAGTTTGACTTTACCACCATAATGTAACTTAAGGTTTGTTCGATTGCAGATGTTAAAAAAAACAAACAAAAAAAACCTGCTTTAGTGCTTTATAACTAAAGTATTGCAGAAACAGAAGGACATTATTATCCACACTATTTCAATCCAAAAAATACATAATTTCCACCCCCATCTTGCACATCTACTGATTCTATAGGACCTGATCCTGACAATACATACACTCGATAAGCTGTATTAGGTATACTTAACATTATTACATACTATTATTGGTGCACTTTCTTTTCTATAGTAAAGAATATAGCATATAGTATATTGGTTTACACCCACATTCAAAAGTCTTTATCAAATTGTAATTCAGATTAAGTCTAAACTGTCAGTGTAAAAGCCCCAAAGGTATCTATTCTATCCAAAACTGTGCAACCACCAAAGGTCCTCCACAAATCTTTAGTATATGAAATGCCTCCTGCTTTCTTGACAGCAAATAACCTTACTTGTATGCTGACATTTTCAGAAGCAGACAAATAAAACACAATTTTAAGCCTCAGGCTAGACAGATCAAGCTAAACATCACAGTTGGAGATCAGCATGAAGGCTAAGTTTGTGTTCTTGAGATTGCACCACACCTTCAGAAAGGTGTGCAAATTTTGTATAGTTGACGTGTAAACGTAATAGCACGCTGCAAGGTCATTTATCTGCCATGGATAGACACAGTCCTGTGACATTTCTGTAATCTGTTTTCATTTTCTAATTTTCTGAAATGTACCAAAAGAACTCCCCGGAGAGTGCATACTTGTTAGTCAGTGTGGAAGTATAATGCTCTACCAGAGTTGAGGAGTTGCGCCATAATGTACTGCCATGCACTATAGATAATCAAGTAGTCATAGGTGATAGTCTGATTGATGAAGTGGTAATCATTTATCATTAGGTTGTCGCCTTTATGAACCCACACTACTACTTCTTGTTATCTTCAGATGTTAGATGATGCACAAGTACATATTCCTCAAATTGTACTTTTTTGTTAAGTTATTTAATGAAACATACTAAAATCGTAATTAGTCATAGTTCTTTTCACTGGGCAAGTTGCTGATTATTGTTGGATTTTAATTGGGTCTCTTATGTCTTGAAAACGCCATCAATAAGGTTAATCAAATTTAATTCATTAGAGGTTTTAGTTTTGAAAAAAGGCCAGTCTAGTCTCTAAATGTGCACACTCTCATTCACTCTCTCTCTCATTCACAACATTTTGAGTTAAAACATAAGTTAAAAGAACTGCTGTGTAACCCATGGCATATCAGGAGGTAATAATTGGGTCACACTATATGATGACAGTATCCTGAAACCTCACCCCTAACAAGAATTATAGTGCAGGCTGGAAGCAGTCAGACTTTATTAAAATAAGAGGTTGTAGCAATGAATTCCTTGTGACAGAATTCAGTCGTAACCACTAAGCTGTCCTAAATCACGCCACAGTTTGCTAACTTTCTACTGCAAGTCGTTTGGACACTGATGTCGAAAAGGAAAGATGGGAAGATTTTTACAGAAACTAAAATACTCGTTCAGAATCATTGGAACCATAAACCCCAGTCATCAATACTGGAGATAACTACTTCCCTTCATGTTCTGAAGGAAAATTGATTTGGAATTAAATATATAGAGGTCTGATATAAAGTGGATTTCTTATGTTTCACATGCACACTTGGTACACAGTGCAAGACATCCACTCTAAGCAGTTTTAATAAAAAACTAATCATGCTAGGCAAGAGTTTTTAAATCCAAGAAATATGACATACGTAATAAAAATTGCAAATTGCCTCTAAATCCAAATTCAGATTTCTATGTACTTAGGATGAAGATGCTCATTATAGCTCTGAAAACCTTCCATATGAATACAGTCCTCCCAATAGGATATATCTGAATAATAAATGGTCTAAAAGGATCTGCCTACAGGTACACATAAGCCTATTTGCCAAAGGGCAGACTGAGGAAGATCTGCAGGTGGGCTAAATAAAAGCCATATTACTGCTCACATAAAAACAATCAAATTAAAGCAAATGATACCTTTTCAGAAAACCGGTGAGGGGTCTGTCATCCTGATGGAATCCTTATTTCTCTGGACCATTTGGCAGAGTTTCACCCTTCTTTCCTTCGTTCTGCCTTATAATGGCCACACTGACAGTCCCACAATATTCCACATAAAAGGAGCCAAGAGGAGCAAGACGGGGTACAAATCTTCCATTAACATGATTAGAAGTTGTTTCTTTAAGGCCCGTGAGGGTTGCCCATTATTGCCTTGTCATTTTTTTTTCCACTTTAAATTGTGTCAGTGCTGTTACTGAGATTCTGTGTTTAAGTGCACTGTGAATTTTGGCGCATGCCTGGTTGTCTTTGACTATTCATATAAACTGCGTAAATGTTAAAGTTTTATCTTGTGGAGTTTTTATGATGATTATGATTACATCCATCCTTTGTCTTTAAGTAGAAAATTAAGAAAAGCTTCCTCCCCAAAGTGACAAACTATGTGAACTTACCAACTCCTATATGATTACCTGTGTAGTGTTTTCACAAGTGTTTTATTTTCAAAATTGCAGGAGTGCATATATCTATGCCCATACATTGTAACACTTGTTTGCATAAAAACATGCATGTTTGTGTGTATCCAAGTGTACTAGATACTCTCCAGACACCTCAGCTCCTCCCCTCGGCCTCGTTCCGTCGGCACAACTTCAGCTGGCTAATTATAGCCGTCAATCATGGCTGTCTCTCCACAGTTTTTTACCCAGCAGCCCCCTTTGTGCCCTTGCCCGCTGCCGCCCACGCTGCTTAGAGCCAGATTAGCTACAGCCAGGCACATCCAGTTGAGCTGCATATGAGAGACAGAGTAAAAAGAAGAGTGGGGATTCATGAGCTGTTGATAGGCTCACCACTTTCTTTGATGGAGATGGTTGTCTGGCTCCAAATTGGAGCCCTGATGATATTCTGTTAAGCATGATTAAATTAATGCATGGTACAGAGTGCCTGTAACTGTAAAGATACAGAGCTAGTGGAAGTTCTGATAATGTAACTTTCATTTCTTTCTTTGGCACCTTCTCTCTTTAAACACACACACGCATGCACACACACACATACAAAATAGCAACTCTTTACTTTTTTCACTGCTGAGCTGCTGAAGTGAATGATTTGCTATGATTCAAATGTTCAAGTTAGATAAATACCACAATAATATTAATCAACATTAATTAAACTGAAGTAGGTTATTATAGGCTTATGCAGGTATGAGACCACACCTGCCTGCTGAGATCGCATCGCCTCCCGTCACCCTCACTCTGCTTCTTTGGATGATATGTTTTTACACACATAGGGGGCAGTATTGTCTTTCCCTGTGTCAAGTCTACTATTGATACACAAGGCTGTTCCTGTTACCATATTAGTTGCGCTGCTCTCTTTGGTGAGTTTTCTCTCTCTTCAACATTTTTTAGAAGATGTGGGAAGAAGGGAGACCCCTCTATCTGATGTGATATTAGAGAAGCTAGACAGGAGAATAAGAACAGGACAGCACAACTGAGGGGTGGGCCAAATACATTAAGGCTGCTTTTTTAATACTGACATATAGCATTTTTGGAGACTTTTGGAAGTAGTTAAATACCCAGTATGAATGATTTTTAAAACTCATTTGTAGTTCTCAACAGAAGAACTGGAATTTGATAGTGGGGAAAAAGGGGATGGCCTTAATTATAACTTAGAAAAGTTTCAAAGCACAATTGCATTTGTGTTCATGTCATTTGAGCGATGAATCACTTCAGTCTCGGCTTGCCCCAGAGAGAGCAAGTTGAAGGTCCAAGAACTGTCTCTCCATCTGTAATCACAGCAGCAGCCATTATGACTCCTGGAACAGAACTGATCTGAAAACCACAGCTTGCTATCTGTGCCCTGCAGTGGCTCCACTGTGGATACCATTACATGATAAACACCTTTCACTATCAGAGCCCAGTGCAATGCAGTACTCTGAGTTCAAGAAAGTTGAAATTTAGAAATGGCAACAGTGAACTTGTTGGACAGATTCATACACATACACACATATAAAGTACTTGAATAGTATATTGTATTTGCAGGCTAAATATTTCTTTACAAAATGTATAAACTGATCAAATATGAGTGATGGATTATCTAACATTAGGCTTATACAAGTAAAAATTATTTTAAAATGCACAACTACCAACTACACAAAAATGTCTTTAAAAATACATTGTAATATAATATAAAGTCAAAGGATAAATGCAGGACTTTTACTCATAATGCAATAATTCTATATTGCAGTATTGTGTTTAAGGATCTGAATACTTCTTCCAACATTGACAACAAGAAGATGCTGCACACAGTCTCCTTCTATCCTGAAAGCACCTTTCTTTTCTTGTAGTCTACTAGTTGAGTCCCCCTCTTCCTTTCTTTTATTATCAGCATTTTCTTTATCTGTTTTCATAGGGGTTTGGACAGGAACATGTTAGTAACTTATACTTATGGTTAACTTATAGTTGTGCTAGTTGTTTCACAGGGACCAACAGAAAAACTCTTAGAATGATTGCTTTGCTTTTCTACTTTTCTTTTGAAATACATACTGTGATAAATGCTTCACTGCGTCACACTGAATTGCATGTGATGCATTTACTTTGAGAAATTTCTGATCCTTTAGCAGCCTGTGAGTCCAGAGCATGGAGAGCATATTATTCAATCTTATAATACAGTAAAAATAACAGTCATTTAAAAGCCTATTTGAATCTGTCTTTTTTTTTTTTTTTTTTTTACAAAAATGATTTTTGTGCTATTTTTTGGCATGAAATGTCAAATGGTGTAAAAGGAAAAATGATACATTTTAAATATATAATCTATCTAGAATCTAAAACTTGTTGATAGCATGTTTTTAATATTTTTTTAAAACATTTTTAAAAGAGTTAAACCATCTGGTACCAAGTTTTTAGGGTTACACCACATGACAGTTTTGTCAATGACCCAATACAGTAAAAATAACAGTAATTTGACACATTTGTTTCATTTGCTTTGGGAGCCTTTTTAAAGGAATTTCTGGGTATGAAGACTGAATTGTAACATCATTTAATGTTTAATATCTAAACATCATGATAAATATATAGCGATTTATGGGTTGCTTTTGCTGGGAGCCTCAGGCAGTGGCCTACCTTGCCTAATGGTCTTAAAGTCAGACATCCGCTTATTCTGTAACTCAAATGTAGATTGTTCAGTTCTAAGACCAAACTCATTTTGTTTACACATGTTGCATTATTTTCCTTCCTGCCCTAAAGTTGATACATTTTCTCTTGCAATGCGTGTGTAGGTGTGTAAAGGTCATGATGCTTAAATGGTACCAATCTTGCCTGCACATCTTGAAACCCCTAGAGCATCGGCTGGGAAAATACACCAGGCAATTTCCAAATATGTTTTTTACATGACTTGGCACATTTCACGGCTCCCTCAGAGAAGCTAGCTCTTATGTGTGATTGGCTCTTCAACTTTGCCCCACAAAGGAGTCTGTTTTACTATTCTGACTGGTCTACCTCGCAGCAGGCTCAAGACCTTGTGCAAATGAATAGAGGCAAATGTCAGTGATATGTTGCTTACCTGCTGGGCAAACGACTTCCACCATCAGCAATTCTTCATGGCTCTACATCTACCTACTGTGAAATTGATTATGCATTCAATTTCTATCCGGCAAGAAAAGGATCCATGCAATCCACATGTTGAAATTGTGTGCAATGTAAGAAAGTATTAAATTTGAAGGAATATCTGACTCTGTGTGAAATATATCTCATCATCTGATTGATGGACACAAGTGAATTGTGTGAAAGCAGCAGTGACTGTTGCAACATTGATTTAGTATATTGTTAAATCCTTCAAGGAATATTAAGATCCACATGCACCTACTGCTCAACTTTTCCTGGGATGCATCAAGCTTTTTAATCCTACCTTGTGTCAGCTGCAGCCACGTCTCTGGCACTCTTTATGGCTCAAATCATTTTTACATAACAATGACGTCACCACTCTGCAGGCGTTTTAAAAGCAGACATTGCAGGTGTATGTACGACTTGCCTAAGCTCATATTGGAGCTGTCGGCTGATTGAAGCCCTGCAGAAAGTGAGGCTCTTCTTAACAGCCAGAATTTGAAACAAAAGGCCCACTGTAGGATTGACGTGGAGTCAACAGTGCCCAAATCTGAGCTGTAGAAACCAGATCTAGTCCCCTAAATCATAACTGAAATAAATACAAACAAAATGTATTATTTATCAGATAAGATGTTAAAAAACAAAATTGATCTTACTGAAATTAAGTATTATGACAATGAGTTGGTGGGGGTTAGATATTTGAAGATTATTCCAGATAGATGTAATGATAATGAACTGTAATTTGACTTAACATGAGATTGCATATTTATATTGGGATGCTACACTGATTTGTAACATTATCGTGTCTGTGTGTGTGCGTGCACGCACGTGCGTGTGTCAAATGTTTAACTGCTGACAGTGAATGGCTCCAAACTACCTGTGATGTCACAAATGCTCATGGGTATATATCTTAAACTGAGATTTACAGACTTTTAGTACTCATTGATGCCTCATGTTTTTTTTATTAGGTGGCATTTTGTTTCTGATCCTGCTGCAAAAATTTCTTTGTTGGAAGCCTTTTTTTCTAATGAATGTTGTTGAAATGTTTTTTTTTTTCTTTTTGAAAGAAAGTCTTTTTTTTCAGTCTTTTTCAAAAAAATTCCTTTCAGTCTGTTAAGGACTTGTTGAGTCATTGTGATGTCTGAGGGAATAATTTAAATGGTTTATTTTCAGATTATTTTTCTTTGATTTGTCTGAACTTCATTCTTGCCAAAACTGAATCTACAATTCAATCAATGAAATTAAATTTTGTTATATATACAGGCCTGATGAATAAAAAGATATTCCCTTGGCCATCACAGGACTTAATGAGTCCTTAACAGACTGAAAGGAAGCCTTTTCTTTCATTCTCAGTCTGCAAAAAAAGGTTACAAAAAAAATAAATAAAAAATAATTTTCTCCATAAACGTTGCCTGACCTCAGATGGCGATGGTCATAACAAAAAAAAATTCCTACAGTCACTTTTTGATTGTGTGTGTGTGTGGGTGTGGGTGTGGGTGGGTGGGTGGTTGTGTGGGTGTGGGTGGGTGGGTGGGTGGATGTGTGTGTGTGTGTGTGTGTGTCTTGGCACATCATAGACACCCTGTAATCAATGTGATCAGTTGTTTTTTTTTATTTAAATTTCCTTGAATTAAGTTCAGAAATATATCAAAGAAAAAATAATCTGAAAATATTAAACCATTAATATTCAGATGTCACTAGCACACAATAAGTCCTCAATAGGCTGAAAGGAAGTTTCTTTTCCAGACTTGGTCTTGTGGACAGGCAGATAGGATGAAGAGCTGACATACAGGAAACATGGTACAATGTTGTTGTTCCATGTAATGTTTAATGTAAGGCACTTGTGCTGATTTGCTAGCTAATGAAAGAGCCAGGGCTGAACCCCCAAAGGTAAAATGGTGGTTTTACCCAGATGAACATGAAGAAGTGCAGCCGCAGGCTGTGTACTGTTGCAAAAAGTTAAATTGTTTTGTAGTGTTTGTTTTTCAGCTTTTCTTACATCTCTCTCTCCTTCCTCTGTCTTTGTCTCAGTGTTATTTTTTCTGTCCCTCTTGCAGGCTCTAGTGAACACAAACAGCTTTTGCCAAGGGATTTGTGGATGTGTATGAATCGAGACTGAGACTTGGGAGCACTGGGCGTGCCTTTTGTTAATAGAATACGCATGGTTGGCTCTCCCTGGGGCTGTTAGCGATGAGAGGAGAATGAAAATGTTAATGTTTGAGGAGCTGTCTTGGATTCTCAAAGACCTCTTTAATTTACTTATATATGCGACAACAGTTCACAGGAGGAAGAATGAATGGCTTAAGAGGTAGAATACCTACATTGAATCCCACATTTAATTGGTTCAACCATAATCCAACATAAAAAGATCACAGGATGTTTTAGATTGAATTTAAGGGTTTGCTCTGAACTTTCTTAAAGTTCTTTCATAATTAAAATTGTGATTACAATTTCTGTAATAGAATAGTAAGAATTTGTTCAGATCTGCTCTCTTACACATTTCAGATCTAGGGTAACACCAGAGATTATTTGGAGAGTGCAGACACTTTTTATTGATGCCTGCACTCTATCTCCATGTTTGTTTTACTTTGAAGTCATGTTTGATCTTGCGAGTTCATGAAGTGATCTTGTTCACTTCAAGATCCCAAGTCCCCTCAGTGGCCACCCTTGAGTATAATCATCAGGTCTGTGTCATTATGTCTGTGGCTTCCCATTACTTTAAAATCTTTTGTTTTCTTTGTATCAAGAATAAAAACAAATAAAGTATTAAAGTTAAAATAAATAGAAAATAAATACCACAGAAGTAACACAGAATATACACACTATAAGTAGGAAGATTATGTACATATATTTAAAAATAATGTGCAAGGCAGATTATGTACAGATGTTTACAAATAACGTGCAAGGAATGATTCAGTATGAATCATGCAATAAGCGAGGAATAAGGTGTATGTGTTCTTGGTACAGTCACAGCTGGATGAGGTACTTAAGTGGTAGTAGTTTAAGTTCTAGTTGTTGCAGACTCCTGTCAGCTGTTGGAGAGTCTGATGGCAGAGGGAAGAGTTTCTGAGTCTGGTGGTTCTGCATTTCACACTCCTGTACCTCTGGCCTGAGGGGAGGAGAGTGAACAGTCTGTTGGGGATTGGTGGGGTCCTTGATGATGGAGGCAGCTCTCCTGTGGACTCTACCCTGGTAGATGCTCTGCAGAGAGGGCAGGGAAGACATGGTCTTGGAGGCCGTCTTCACCACTCTGCAGGCATTTGCGTTCCATAGCAGTAGACTGCTGT
Organism: Lepturacanthus savala; assembly: GCA_030544235.1. Taxonomy (NCBI): domain Eukaryota; kingdom Metazoa; phylum Chordata; class Actinopteri; order Scombriformes; family Trichiuridae; genus Lepturacanthus; species Lepturacanthus savala. The sequence goes on along the minus strand of CM060483.1, from coordinate 11,440,837 downwards.
ACCACGCAGTGATGCAGCTGATGAAGATGGACTCAACAACGCAGCTGTAGAAGTTACTGGGGATCTTTGGTGACATGCCAAACCTCCTCAGCCTCCTCAGGAGGTACAGGCACTGCTGAGCCTTCTCCACCAGCTGCGTGGTGTTTAGAGTCCAGGTGAGGTCCTCCCTGATGTAGACACCCAGATATTCACCTTCTCCACTTCCTGACCTTGGATGAGCAGTGGCTGGATGAGTCTTCCTCTCCTTCCTCATGACCACTATCATCTCCTTGGCCTTGTCCGTGTTGAGAGTGAGGTTGTTGTCCTCACTCCACGTCACCAGACTGGCCACCTCCATCCTGTAAGCTGCTTCATCACCACCAGTGACGGTGGTGTTGTCTATAAACAGTCATGGGTGAGCAGGGTGTAGAGGATGGGATTGAGTACACACCTCTGTGGCATTCCTGTGCTGGTAATGATGCTGACCGAGGTCCCTTCCCTATCCTTACAGACTGAGGCCTGCCAGTCACAAAGTCCTGCAGCCAGTCACAAAGGGTGGGGTGTAGTCTAATGGGGAGCAGTTTGGTAGTGAGTTTGTGGGGGAGGACTGTATTGAATGTAGAGCTGTACTCAATAAAGAGCATCCTGATGTAGGAGTCTTTATACTCCAGGTGTGAAAGGGAGATGTGCAGGACAGCAGCGATGGCGTCCACAGTGGACCGATTGGATTGGTAGGCGTACTGCAGAGTGTCCAGTGTGTCTGGTATGCTGCTCTGAATGTGGGTCAGCATCACTCTTTGAAGCACTTCATAATGATTGGAGTGAGTGCTACTGGCTGGTAGTCATTCAGGCAGGTGGGGGGGCTCTTCTTGGGGAGGGGCACGATGGACATCTCTCGTGGCTGAGGGAGTGGTTGAATATGGAGGTGAGAACATCTGTGAGTTCATTAGCACAAGCTCTGAGGGCTTGTCCAGGGGTGTTATCTGGCCCTGCTGCTTTGCGGGGGTTGATTCTCCTCAGAGCTTTGTTCACTTGTGTGGATGAGATGACTGGTGCGGGGGAGGGAGGTGTTATGGTTGTAGTGTTTGTCAGTCTCCTTTATATGTGGGAGCTGGAGGTCTTGAATCAGGTGTAAAAAGTGTTGATCAGGGATCAATAACCAAACCATTTAGTCTCATAAATGTGGTTGTGATTAAATGTTCTTATTTCATTTATATTGGATATTCATTCAAACTATAAAAAATTGTATTTACATTAAATGTCCCATACTATGCAAATAGCCACTTTCATTTTTTTGTTTAACTCTTGTTAAGGTTATAACGCTTATATGAAAATTGTCCTGTACATCAAAAGCTCTGAGACATGCACACAGCCTGAATTCAGAAACATTGCTGTTGCACAGCCCATTTGGATTTCAAAAGTTGTGATGTCATGCAATAGCACCTTGTAGAGAGTTTGTCACATGGATGACGTAATACAGTGAATAAGGGGCAAAAGCCAATCTGTTGATTGTGAGGGCAGATAAACAGTGGAGCAGTGTGTATCACACAGCAGGAGCATAAATTGAAGAAGGCTGTAGGCATTCTCTTCTGCAGGGAAGGATAAGAGAACCAGTGGTTCTCTTCTTTGGATCCAGAGTTGTTGGTAGGCTCGTGACAGGAAAATCTGGCAAATTAGTTTTCTAACTCTTGTGTTGGGAATCGACTAAAAGAGGATTTCAAGCTTGGCCTGGGTTTATATACAGGCTGATGTTCCTTCTTTTGGGCGGGATCTGGTGTGTCTCTCGTCCAATGACAGCCAACAGACGGCCACATGTCATCATTTGAAAATGCTCATATCCTGTCAGCAGGCATTGCATGCTGGGTGACTGAGTCTGTTTGGGGCTCCTTTGTGTAATTGGAAATGGAAGCAGAGGGATATTTGGTTGTTTGTTATCTAACAAAGGCTTATATGTACAGTAGCATTCCAAAGTCAAGTCCTTTGTCTCAGTAGGGCCTGCATGGAAGAAGGGCAGGCCTGTTTCTTTGTCTGTTTTTGCAGGGCTCCAGCATTGTTAAGGTTAAAAAAAATCCTCTGTGTGGGAGGAATATACACACAACTAACTTGCTTCACTGGAACATTTGGGACATGATTGCGTTTGGGGGTGGGTGGCATTTCCACACTAGTTACTGTGTTAGGGGAGCTTATTTCCAGGTCAGTCTTTTACCAATTTATCCACGGTGGCCAGTTGTCCAGTCTTTTCTTTACTACCAAAATAAGCTTGCATGAATACATGGTGGACTGTAGTCATAATTTACCTTCTTGTTTACAGTGTTATAAACTTTATCAAAATGATCCTGGCAGATATGCAAGCAGTGTTGGGTTCCTCAATATTTAGTACATGCTGTAAATAAACATGTCACATCAAGTAGATATTATTACCTTTGACCACCATGGTTGTATAGTGGGGTAAACAGAGGGGCCACTGTTTAATGACCATGTCAGGCTGCCAAAAACCACAAATCAGCACAAGGCCAAAACTGACAGTAGTTTTTTTTTTTTTTTTGTACAGCGAAGCAGTGGGGCTGCATTATTATTTCTGACAGTTGGTTGTACACCTACGTTTTTACTTTCTTTATTCAAGTAATGGGGAAAGTAAAGAGAGCTGACAAAGGGGGGGCACTGATGCAATTTTTGACAGAAAATGGAGGTCCATATGTGGTTCCAGAGGCAGATGTAACCACTAGATTATTTTGAGTGGAACAAATAGACAATCACACAAAGTGAGAGACTTCTTGTTGAAGAACATTGCATTCTGAGGTTACCCACTGTCCTTTCCAAAGGGCAAACTGCCTACCAGTGGATCCTGCCTGTGAGTAATCTGGGCCTAAAAGTCAAAATGTTAAGGTTTCAACCACGACGCTGACGGGTCTGCGGTATGAATCATTGTTCCCAATACAAAAACTAGGAAGAAACAAAACATGTATCATATTATTTTCCCACTTGAATCATATATGATATCAAATTTTGTACTTCTGTTTCTTAGCTAAACAATATCACAAAGGTTTTAATTTATATGTGGTAGAATGTGTTCTGTGGTTTCTCAAAACTCCCTCTTTCCTCTCACAAGTGTCAGATGTAGGAGATGTAGGAGATGTAGGAGATATTGGTGCAGCAGAAATGGTATAGCCAATGATATAGCCAAAAATGGTCAATTGGTCAGCATTATTTTTTATATTATATTTTAATAATGAATAATGCTCAATTTACAATTTTAAAAGTATTATTCTTAGGACAAAACCATAAAGAAACCAGAACCTATTTTTGTACTTTGCAATATAAAATGATTTATCATAACAAATAGGTACCAAACATTAAAACGAACTTTACAATAAACTCTTAATCAATAAAATAACCCATCAATCCATCATGTTGTTGTGCCACCGTGATACCAAATGTTTAATTTTATTTAGCCTCATGCAAAGCAACAGAATAAGTGTTTTACAGTACTTTGACTCCACGGGGCATCAAAGTATGTTGTGTCTTACACAAATTGTTCAGGTGGAATTGACTATCAAAAAGAATATAATAATACATTATTATTGGAAATAATTATTTATTCATTAAAATAGAGCTTAAATATCAAATTCTTGAGTTCGAGGCACCACCTCTTGGTTGAGAGGAAAAGAGAGTCAATTCTCTGATTCAGTGTGTTTGTGTGTGTGTGCGCGCATTAGTGTGGGAACTACAAAGATGGCTGCCATTGTGGCTGTTCTTTGTAGTTCAGGCCATGTGGGGATCTTTCTGTTGAGGACAAAGGGAAAATGGCTGACCATGCTAATATGTGTCTGTGTGTGTGGGTTTAACATAATTTTTTGTCCAATTCAAGGTGTTGTGTTAAAGAAAGGTTAGTATGCATGCATGTTGGGATACTAAAATTAATCTAAACCTTATTATAAGCCTAAGACACAGTGAATTGTAGCCTACGATCTAAACACATTAACAAAGTTCAACAGTCTTCCCTAACTGTTTGTTCTGTTCTGCAGTCATATTACCAGCCCATGGGAGAGAAGGGGAAAAGTTGGTCTGCTTCCTTGTGTGGTGGCTGAAGATGTTGTTGCAGCTGTGGTGTTCGTTGTGGAGTAGATCCGTTGTGCTGAAGGCTTCTGGCCTGCAGAAACTTCTCTACAAGTTCCCTGCAAGAAAGCATAATCTGTTGAGTGTTTCAGGCTTGTGTTTTCATGAGGCATTAATAGTGCATGCATCTAACCTTGTTCGGTAAACGGGGTGCACTCCTGCCCTCACAAAGGTTTGTTTAGATAAATGTTGTATAGGCTGTTTGTGTGAAACTAGCATGCTAGCCACAGGCCTGGTGGCCTGGCATTATCTCTCAACCTCCTCCACGTTCTCAGCCATGCAATGACATTGTTTGGTCAGAAACTTGCCAACCTCTTGAAAAGGTGATTGCCACCTCCTACCACCAGTTTTAAGCCATCTTTTGTGACAGTTTCCTCTGTTTTGCTCCCACAGCTGCACATTTTCTTCTGAGTAGGCTCCTCAGTTTATTTCTCTGCTGTACTTTTGGTGTTTTGTGTAGTGTTTTGTAGGTAGCGGAAGCTGTGTTCAAAAATAACTATCAAAAATAAATCTTAGATAAAAAAATGTATTCTTTATTATTGTGGCATTTATTGTGATCCTTTTATAACCAAGTCCTAGGATAAAGTATTTCAGCAAATATTCATCTTTGACAGTCTGTACATTAGATCAGGGAGGGAGGAAGCTCTTCAACGTGTGATGACCAGAGTGAGCAGTAGTGACACATAAGATGCTTTCTATTCTCCCTTGTCTTTTCACCTCAATTTATTATAGTTGGAAAGGTTTTTATTCTGTCTGGAAATGTAGAGTGTACATTTTTTTCCCTCAGTGTTAAGACATCTTTGAAAATATATTTTTTCATCCCTTATATTCTGTTTTTAGCTTCTTTTTGTGTAGAATTAAACTTAAATTCTGGAGGAAAATTAATTCATACACATACAAATCGGCTTGATAGGCAACATTTTCCATGGATATGCCTGCATGATGCCTGCATAATGTCACACTAATTAGTTCAGACTTAATTAGCCCAACATCTCTTAATTGTGATCTAAGACATGTGAGATTTTGGTTCTGCAGACTTCTTATATTGATCCCTCTATAATGAATACACAGGCCTCCATCCAGTATTCTCTGTGAAGTTGGAATGGAGGTTATCTCATAGGAGGAATATCTCTCCTCCTCTGCCTCTTAACAACATTGTGTAATTGAAATTTTAGTTTTACATGTGAGGAGGTTGATACTCATACTAATATACAATATAATATAAATACGTATCAAAGACTCACCTCCTCTTGGTTTAGTATGCAGTGAAATGAACAAATTAACAAAGAAAAAAGGTGGTTAAAGAGATGAAATCATGTCCATTAAGTTTGAGTCCAATACTAACTTTCCTTTCCTTTTGAAAGCAGTCTCATAAAAAGTGTTGTTTTTGTTAAAAGAACACATTTTGTCCGCAGGCAGTGGAACAGTCATACTATGAGCTGCCAGATACATCTGACCTGCGGACCACATATATTACGGCAGCTTCCAAACCTCAGGGTACACTTGCCAAGCAAACCACATGAACAACTTGAGTGCTCTCTAATGACCGGATAGACCTGTTATTTATCATACAGTACATTCTCGCTGTTCCCACGATCAGGATCAAATATTTGTGATCACATTAACTATGTGTGGGGTACATGTGAAGTGTTTTGAATTTCACTTTCCCTTTTCGGTGAGTAATGTGGTCCATGCTGCATTTTGTCAAGACAAGGTTAAAAGTCCATCATTGCGGATGATATTTAGCACCATGTTTTGACATGTGTGTGCAGATTTTTTTTCTGTTGATCTATAGGAGATGGTGAACCTCTCTATAGATGATGGCTGGGACAAGGTGGCATCAGACAGCCTGACCACTCCAAGTGATCAATATGGGATGGTGCTGTGGGATAACAAATGACTGTCGTCAGGCACTCGTTCAAGAAAATGAAAAACCATCTTCCAACTCTGTGAAACAACAGAATTCAATCATTTTCAGCCCTGGGCAAACATCTACACTGTTTTTTTTTTTTTTTTTTAAAAGAGTAATAACATTATGAGGATTTACAAGTTCCAAACAATAAACCTCTAAATGTAGACACTCCTTTTATGAAGAACACATGAAGTCGACCTGGTTCAAGGCATATTTTCATGTGCTGTACAAAGCGTATCTTGGGGTATCATAACAATTATTTGGATGGTAGCTGTAAAAAGCTGCCTCCTTAAGACGGACTTTTCCTGGAAGAGCTTCCTGAGCTTTGGGTAACTTTGAAACTGTATTTACTGTAGATAGACAGGGATATGGAGAGTTTAGAGGTTTCTGTGGATGTTTTGGTCTTTTTTCCTGCCATGAAAATTTGTAGCAAGCCTACAAGGTGCATCATCACTTTAAGGTGATGAAGTAAATCGTCATGTTTCCTCTTCCCTCAGCTAACTCACCAAAGTAAATGTTTTCCTCATGATGTTCCACAAACAATAAATCAGTAGTGGTGGCCTGACACTATTTGCACTCTCTTCTCTCATTCATGCTCTCGTATATCCACACACACAGCACAGATGCAGACAGTAATCCTCTTAAACTGCGTTTTAAGCAACCATTTGTCATCTGCTGTTGCACCTTGGGAAAATTGTAGCCCTACAGGAGGAGGATGTGGAGAATGACTGGCTGAGGGATGGCAAACATAGTCACGTAGCAACCTTTTGTAAATAGCCACTTTTCAGAGTCATTATAGAGGATCTAATAGCTCAGGACTTATAATGGCAGCAAATGCTCCCCACACATCTTTCTTCCTAATCGTCACTGTTTGTGTGCTGTGAAATCTCTAAGTTATTGATATCTTGGGGTCTAAAGTGTACCTAACCCAGAATGTATTGTCATTATTCTTCGATTAATGGACACGAACATTGGCCCACTAGAAAAATGGATAAATACAGTTCGACCTTGATTCCTGGTTGTTGAGATAGGTTCAATTGATGTTTTTATGTCTCAAATTATTATAGAGTAGATGCGTTTCTCAAATTTGATTAACTGCTATTAGGGTTTGAGCACAGAATTGTACATTATAACAAATGGTCACCTGGTATCTCACAGTTGGACCTTCCCCTCCACCTCGTGGAGATTCTGGCCACCCCCTACCCCCAAATATGAATATGCAAGTCAGAGGGGTAGGGCCAAGGGGTGAATTAGGATCAGGTCTTAGTCTTGTTTAGCTTGTTATTGTGAGTGTGGCAGACTGGTAGACCTAAAACACCTGGTGGTAGTTGAATTGGGATTTTAGTCTAGAATCTACTTAGAATAGTTGATTTTGGAAATTCGGGTGAACAGATAAATGCAAAAGTCATGTGCCCTTGTGGTGTTCATTGATATTTAGAAAGCCTCATACAGCATAATAACTTAATTCAAAGGACATTCGCCATCCTGCACTACTGTTGCACTACTCTTGATTCTTTCCAGAGAAAGAATAGCACTTTTGTCCTCCTTTTTAATGCAATGTCAACATTTTTTTTAAATGACAAAAAACAACCAACTTCTTTCCTGATAAGACTGAATAATCTTAAGCAACAGCCGAGTAAGTTGTGACTTAACTCAATTTATATGTAAATGGATTTTTTCCTGTGTAATGAGTTTATTGTATTATGTCAGCAGTGGCTGCTTTGGTTTTGTGTCATTCAGAATGGCAACTGCAATCAATATCATTACTTGGAATTTATTTTCTTTTGGACGGGCAGAGATTTGCATAGTTGTGTGCATTGTGTTGGCCTTTTAATCTGTGGCAATGACTATATGAATTCAAACAATAGAACATCTGTAAGCATGAAAAGGGATGAATATTTGTTAGCTTTAACTTCACATGCATTTTTTTTTTTTACTGAAGCTATTTCATTGGATATAAAACACAATTTATACAGTACATGGATGTGTTTTGAAAAGGGCCTATCATTTTGTATTATTATATTTATTATTATTATCATAAAGCTTATTGAAAAGTCCGCTAAAGTGGATGACAGCTGTAGAAAAAAAGGACGCTCATGCAGTATCTATCATATAGTACAATGCCTAAATGATGCATGATATGTGATGAATCCTTGTAAGCACTTTATAGTCTGTCAGGGTGTGAATGTGAATTGTAGTATTAGTATGCTAAATGAGCTCCAGTTTAAAGTATGTTTAGTAATTCACTTCATATTGTTATAGGGAGTTTTACATTGTTCTTAAGTTAACAAATCAGTGAATTCAAGTTTGTGTGGTGGTATCTGTGTTCATTCATTCAGTCCATTAAACACTGCTATGGTCTCAGCGTTTTTTAGTATTATGATACATTGCATTACTGTAGGTCTTATCTGGTATTTGAATAATCATTTTGGTGTTTTCTAGCCTGATCTTTGTAAATTATCTTTTATAAGAGGAGGTTCATTTCGGCAGTGTTGTAATTTTTTTTTTTTTTTTTATAAACTAGCCTTGCAACACCGCTTCATATTAACTCTGAAGCAAAGCAATTAAGCTCATTAGTGTGTCTAAATTCTGCCTGCCAACACACAAATTGCAGCAAATGCCACAGAGCTGTAACTTTTTATTTGGTATTTTCTTAATTTGTACCAAAGTTAAAATTGAGATTGGCAATGTCAGCAGGTTCACATTTGGTTATTTTCACATTTTCTTTAATTATCATTATGTGCTGCAAGTAGAACACACTGTCCTGTTGGAAAAAGGCAGAGAGCATAGTACTTGCAAGCTTACCAGAAATAGAAGAAATAATTGCCCATCATGATAGACGGGAGTTTGTAAAAGTCCCCATTTATTTAGGCTTTTTATTAGTAGCAGCATTATAATGTTGTTTGACCTGTATCATGCCTGGACTTGGTTCTAAGATTCAGCAGGGAAAGTAGTTCAAAATTAGTCATTGTCAGTTAACAAGTAATAGGAAAACATGAAGTTGACCTTGATATTGAATGCTGGTAGTTTCTACAGTGGAATGGTGTTTTGTCTATTTCACGTTAGTGTGCCTTTATACTGTTCGAGTTTTATATATATTGGACAATATTTCAGAAAACACAATGTTTCACAGAACATAATATTGCTTGTGGTTTGGTGTTTTAAACTGTGAGAAAGCACACTCTATTGCTATTGAGTGTTGTATATAATGGGAATATAATGTCGGCTCCCAGATTTGTTAGATACTGCATGCAATGGTTTCAGCTTACTTATCTTCCTGTTATTATATCCAGTCTGCATGAGAAAAATATGCAGAGCCAAGATTAAAAAAAAAAATAAATACAATTTTGTATATCAATTACATAGAACTTTATAAACAAAAGTCATATTAATGAAACACCAGGTCTATAGTTTTTCTGAAAGTCTGTATAGATTTTTGGGAATGATGTCATTCCCATCATCATTGCCCAACCTTTCTGCAGTATATTTCAAAAAATGAAACCTGTTGCTATCCACTTCATGAGACATTGTTGAGACCAGTGCAGAGCTTGTGTGAGGGAACCAAATTATGTCATACCACAGCTTCATTTTACACCAAAACCACTCTATGAAACTTTGAACCCAACCACCACTCTGGAAGCTGTGATTCACTCATTCCTTCCTTGAGCTGCTGCTTTTGTAACTCCAGTCATGAAACAATAAACATCCCAGACATAAAAACTGGCATGTTGCATTTCGAAATGCAAACAAGAACAGTTTACAGAGACTCATTTGGTCATTGTCAACAGCAGTGACACATTTGGAGGTTTGGCTCTATTTGTGCCAACAATAGTATAAACAAGCAGGACTGATTTGAGAAGGTCTTTTTGGTATTCATGTGGAAACTTTGGTGTGGTATTTAAGGGAGCTCTGCAGAGGGAGGAAGGACTAAAATACCACTGGGGAATGAGAACGCGTGAGGAAGAGAGGTGTACGGACAGACCTGGTCAACAAACCCCTTAGTTGCCTCTTTACCTGACACAATGTCAAGATACAGACGGCATGAAGGAGGAGGCAGTGTATGGAGGGGTGGAGGGATGGCAGTCAGAGGAAAGGAAAGGAAGCCCAGGCCAGGCCCTGATAACGGAGAGCTGTCGGGGCTCAGGAGAGGAGTGGGAGACATTAGCCAAATCCGGACGGATCACAAGCCTTTGGATGCAATCCAGTTTTGCGGGGCTGCGATAAGGAGGCTGATTATGTGTCACCCATCAATTCGCCCGCCTCCTGCTGCTGTCTCCCTAGCCATAAATCCACTCATGACAAACTCTGCTCTTTGACAATCACCCCTCTCTACTTCCTCTGTTCTTGCCTTCCCCCTGCTCACTTCTGTCTGCACTTCTATCCTCTCAGCGGTTTGCTGCAGAGAGAATGTGAAAAAGGGGATTAAGCAAGTCTGGAAGTGACTGCAAGGATTGAGTCCCAAATCATAGAGATTTAATTGATAGATCCTTTCTCAGAGGGTATCTTTTTGATAGGTTGGAGTGGAATGTGTAGATAATGATTTATTCAAGGAACCTTAAAAGTGAAGTAATTAATAAAAGTTGGGATCAGGAAAGTAACTGTCAAAGTCTATTCCGTGAAAATGATGGATTATCGGGTCTAAATTTACATTGTTTAGTATCGTCTATCTGCATCTCTGAATTTAATAATCTAATTCTTATCTGATCATGGGCAAATCTGCTCCAAACAATACTACATGACTGAATTTGTGTAGATGGGTCACAACAGTGTAAAGTGGTTTCAATATGCAAACAAATACATCCTTATGTAATAAAATATTAAGTGGTTAATGTGATTGACTATTGAATAAGAGAAATTGCTTAAAATTAGCATTCCTATACCAAACAATCACTGGCCATCATAACATAAAATATATTTTTCACGATCAAGGATTTAATGTATTATATTAGGTCAGATAACCCAGATAGGCTCAAAAAAATATAGAAAGCACAATGTAGTTACACTTTTTTCAGTTTTCACAGAAAACTTTTACACAAATTGAATGTTTTGGGTGTGTTCTCCTGGCCTGCTATTGCATATAACTTCTTGCATAGACATCCACGCCAAAATAATATTTTCTTTCATGCATACAAAGTTTTCCTTAAATAGCCACTTCAAAGTGGCATCCGCAAATTATGGCCGGTTAAATGCTTTTAGCACTTATTAATGACATTAGGAAACTAAATTGGGCAGCCGAGGTTTGATTTATTACTCAGCTAACTAGTTTTGTCACTCTGGGAATATGCAGATGGGGGTGGATGTTAGGATGTTCACAGAGAGAAAGATGGAGCGAGACAGCATGGCCAAACTTGGCCTGACCCTTACACACGTCCATGCTATCCTGCATCTAACAATTTTGCACCACAGTCCTCTTGACCCCCTCAGGGTGGAAGTGAACGCTTTCTAAAGATGAATAAGGGTAAGGTGATGAATAACATATAATTTGCCTCTCATGGTTCAGTCATTTAATTGCTCCTCTCTCACAGTTTAGCAGGTCTAAATTCTTGATGGTTTGTAACATAAAGTTCCACAGTAATTATATCATATATCAGAAAATGAGCTTGATAATTCAGCTTTGTTGCACTAAAAATTAGCAATAAACTTACTCAAGTTAAACCAAAACCCAGTTAAAAACAAGGGCATATTCTTAAAAAACAGAGCGGCGGTTGCTGCAAAAATAATCACCTTTTTTTGTCATTGTAATCAAGACAGTTCAAGGTTTTACCCATGTATTGCAACAATTCACATTTTAGTTTGGAGTGTAGCTCTGCTCATGTGATGAAAAGCTGAACAAGCTTGATCAACTGACCCTGAGCTCACAACCCCCAGTTATCAGACAAAACCTGAAACACATACTCTTAACTTTTCTGGGATTTATTTGTTTTGATACCCCTGAAATGATGTATTTGCACTTGTGAAAAAAAAAATAATTCATTGTAATTTTCAGAATGTCTCTCAGGCATCTCACTGGAGCTCCAGAAAGCACAGGTCTGTTTCATGAATTGGTCTGCCTCATGAATATTCATTGAGTTATAATTAGTCTCTTCTGATTGGCTGAATTTTATCTCAGAAGATTGAAAAACATGTTTGTGATGTTGTGGCAGGTTGGCTGAAAGTATATAAAGAAACATTTACAATCCAATGAACTAATTGTTAATAAAGGACAAGGCTGGGGAGACTGGGAGAGTTAAATATCTGTGTTGTGACTGAATGAATCTTTATGTGGACTACCTATTGTAAGATTGGCTGTTCACACATGACTGGTCAAAGCATGAAACAAGTGACAATAAAATCACTTTCCTTTTAGGGTAACAGTAAACTGCATCATACATGAATACACATCCCTTGCTAGGACAGTTTGCACCTCTAAGGGTAATTTGAAAAAGGATTATTAATAATATAGATAACCTTTTAATGCCGTTTGCTACACATGTATATCCCAAAGCATAATGAGTCACAAAAATTCAACATGCCATTGGAATCCTGACTATATATATAACTAATAATGACTATAATATTTTGCTTTTTGTTTGATAAATGACTTAAAATATAAATCAATCATGTTCTTTTTGATATGGTTTGTTGATACGACTCCTTGTAAGTGTGAACATTTTTGTGCTGTGGCATAGTGATTTCTATGGTGACTAGTATACCATTTTAATAGATGTACATTTTCCTTGCTGGTAGTATTCCATACATGACTCCTTGTAGTTTGAATTTCCTTTCATTTTCATTGTTTGTAAATATTTTATATAGTGCAAGTTTGCTTTTCCCTAAAATGTGTCGTACTATCTTTTTGAATGGATTCGCACATTCCTTTTCAGATTTGCTTTGGTAAATGGCTTTCAAGCTCTGCCCACACCAGTTTCTCTCCTCAAATCCTGCCTTATGCATAGCCCCCAGTCATTGCTGCCCTGTCTAATAACTCTTCCCATGTTTAAGTAAAGCGTATGCCTAATAGACTGCTCTCAAATCACACATCAGGGGAAGCTGGAGTGAGCTGAATGTCACAGTGCATTTATCTCCTCCTTGCCCCTCGACCAATCCATATACACTGGGACATTATTTAACCTAAGATAGGTCAAATCCTCCCTGTAAGGCTTGAACAGAGCATGCATTAAGCTAAATAGTGTTGTCATCCATTAGAGTACCCATTGGCTGCTTTAAAAGCTCTTGCATCACTTTATGGGTGTTACAGACTAAATGGGCTGACGATGGGTGTGCCTGACGGCATGTGACTCCCTCACCTGCTTGAGGAGGGGGTTGAAGGGCAAGAGGAGGATAGGGGGATGGGATGCTGCTAGGTCAGCACTTGGCATGCTACTCTGAGAGGAGTAATGAGCCTTAGAGAGAGATCTTCCCCGCTTTCTGTTTGCATCCGTGTCTCATATTTGTAAGAGTTCATCTACTGTGATCGCCAACAAAAATGTGGATTTCTAACGACTCTAGTATTTAGCTAATGAGTTTACAGACCAATTTGAAATGAGTGCTACAGTAGAATAAGCCAATATTTACTTAGTTGCTAGATGTCTGCCATCAATAGCAGACATCTTGCAACTTAGAATTAGTAAGACTTATACATGTACTTTGGTAAAGACCTTGGAGCTGATAAAAGAAACTACATTTAAATGATATCAGTTGTATTCTCAGACTAAAGACATAGCAATTTAAGAGTGAAGTTTGTTTCTCTTGCATCCTGACTGGAGTTTGCCATTCTTCAGGACTTGATGGAGCAATAAGGAATCCTTAGCTACTGAAGGGTTACGAGGGGAAAAAGAGGTTGACTCATTGTTAGTTCATCAGCTTTACACTGGATTTCATTGTTAAAAAATCAACTGGCTCCTAACATAATCTATGTAGAACATTCTTTTGGCTTCCCAGTGAAAGAATTATGCTGCAGGCTAGCTCTTTGCAGCCAACTGGACAGCTAAATTTGGATTTTACAAACAATGGAACCAAGATTCACAGCTGTGTGACCATATTGCATAGAAGACATGGCAAGACATGGCTTATTTCATATTCCACCAACCATCTGTGATGTATAAATAAAGCTGCAGTTTTCTGACATTCAGACAACCAATAACTTAGTTTCTAAAGACAGATGCATGAAATGTTCTACATTCTGGTTAGTATTTAGTGACACTGATGGCAAAAATTGTGCTGATAATGGGCATAATGGTAGTCAATCATGATGGGTAAATTATTCTCACTGCTTTTTTTTCAGTGCCACAGAGCTTTTTTGTGCTACAGAACTATCAGCTTCAGTGGTACCTCCTAAAACTTTTATGGCCCTCTAGTCAGCACTTCTACCACCATCAATTACAAAGCAGGTCTTCAGGAAATGTTTTCAATCCAATGTGGCCAATTCTATGTTTTTAAACCTGACATGCGAGGCTGTTAACACTGGTTCAAGGGGATCTTCTTGGTCCGTTTGATGTGATGGATTTTTATGAGGGTCCTTTGCAAGGATATTATTTCATATATATCTTTGTCAGTGACCTATGAAGGTCCAGCTTCACTTAACAATGATCTACGCATGATTTGATTCACATGCAATTAGAAAGAGGTGTGGGTATAGAGGTTTACAGGGATCAATAACATCACCAGGGAAATCAATCATAAACGGTGGCTGAACAGAGGGGAATGTATAGATTTATTTATTGCTTTGCGACAGCACTATTCTTTGAATTCACAGTAAAAGAACCTGGTTATACACTTTGTGTCAACACTGAAAGCCAGAATTTAAAAAAAATTCCATATTGACATATGTTAGTCAGCTTTCTCAAATGCTTTTTTTGGCTTTGCAACTGTTCAACAACAAAGTAAGATCTGGCAACCATCCATCCAAAAATGTGGCTCTGTTATATTTGCTTTTCACCCACCAGTTACTCTGAATAAGCTAAATTTATCTGTGTCAAACAGCCTTGTCTGCGTTGTTCCCTCTTTTACCTCATCTCTTGCTGTAGCTTCACAACCACTACCAGTACCACACATCCCAGCCCACCTCCAACCCCAGGTCTTTAAACATTTCTCGAATGTCTTGACTCTGCAAGGTTGTCTTTCTCAGAGTTTTATCTTAATAGTAATATACAATTAACTGTTTGTTGCTGTTAAATGCTTGTATTGCTATTTTTTATATTTAAGACACACATTTAACAAGGAAATTAAAAAGACAATACTATAAAGCCACAAAAAAATAAAATAAATAAAGATAAGACAGGGATGACGTTGTAATGTGACATTATACCATTATACCCTGAACCATTATATATTCATTATATACATTCAAGCTTCTTAAGTAAGAGTGAAATCAGGATTCAAAGTAACTCCATAATTAAATGGGAAACCGTGTCACAGTGGTCCTCCAAGCCCTTTTCAAAGTCATTTGGTCTCATTAACTCTTTAATAGACAGTTAATTTCAATAAAACATATTAAAGCAACAATATGTCTAAAATGGCATTGGAGCATATGGTTAAAAAACTCAATCCCATCAGATGAATCCTCGGGTATAATATGTACTGTTTGCAAATATTAGCATACTGTGGCAGACAGTGTGAGTGCCTTTCCACATTGAAATTTTATTCAAGATATTTGACTTTTCTGCTTTTATGTAAATTGCATATCAGATGAATAAGAGTAGATGTGCAGCATGTTGACTCATTGCCCATTTTTAGAAACCCATAAGGGAAATTTTGAATATTGTATGCCAGTAGAAGTAACCGTTTGTTAGAAGTGATGTACTTTGTTAGCCCCCACAATTTATTGTAAGAACCTATGTAATGGGTAATATGTCATGATTTGTGTGTGGCTGAAAGGCATCACTCTCTTCAATATAAATATGTTCAAAACACAAGCCCACAATTTACTAACTTTAAAAAAGAGAAAAAAAAAAACAAAAATCTGTGAAAAAAGCTAAACTATCATGGTGGTCATTTTTAAATATAGTGGTATAATGCCCCACCATTACACTGGCTAAACTTCTCATCAACAGTTTTTATCCTCAGACTGACCACAAGGATGCAGATCAACATGTGATTGCTAAGTAATCACAGTGCTTTCATATAATTATACTGTGGTGTATGCATGCCTTGTACTTTTTTTTTTTTACCAATGTAATGCTTGTGATAGAAGAGGCAGATCGAAGCTAATGTTCATTTCATAAACAGTGAGTGATGTTCCACTTCACATTTTTATAATTTCAGATGAGAACGGTATTTTCCTATGTTTTGTTGGATTAATGTATCACCATGCAGAAGAAAAAAAAAGTGTCGCCAATCAACAATCACAACTCATGAGTTACTCTTTCTTCCTCCAACACAGTTCAACTGAGGTGAAGAATTGTAAGGTCAGATTTCTGAGTCAGGTCACACACTCAGAGAAAAAAATGTGATCATTCTCATTCAGAATCATTTTTTGAGCACATTAGTGGAGGAGAAAACAAACAAAAGTTATACAGTAGTTGTATAGGACTTAACTGAGACTGTATCTCTCACTATCATCAGTGAAAGTATGCACACATGAAACTAAACTGTCCAATGGGAATCTGGATCACAGGATCAAACTATTTAATGCAGCATTGATTATTTTTTTGTGAAGTGAAGATGATTGTATTTCGGTATTAAAAAAAAAATGACTTGATTTTCCTGTGTTGCATATCTTTGACATTTTCTGCAATGGCTACATATACACAGACATATTAAGTTAACACACTACACACTATAAACAGTGTAACAGTATTCCATGTAGTCGACATGTTATATTGCCCAAACTTGTGGTTTTATTTTTCTCAAGGGTTTACAGTCTAGGTAATATCACTGAGAATTATTCATATTCATATAGATGTACTATATGCACATACATTTTGTACTGTAGACAATACTAGTATAGTATATATAAATATATATAGAGTGAAATACAAAAGTCTGAGACCACATTGTCAATCTCAATCTTGAATAATATTTTCATGTAAACCTGGAAATAATCAGAAAGGTTTAGGGTTCAGAAACCTTTAAAAACACAAGAAGATACAAAATGTAAAATGAATAAGAAATATTTAAGATTCTGCATTACTTCTAGGTCAGTAATCATATTTAAGCAAATTTTGTGCCATTAACCAACCATTGAAGCATGTGTTCAGATGACACTCTGGTGGATATGATCTACTCATCAGAGGCCCATTCAGGTAACTCAATTTGCCGCCAGTGTCCCACTGTTATAAACACAGCTCTGACTATTTCCAGCAGGTCATTGCTAGCAGTGTGAAAATGGGAAACATGTCATCAGAACAAAGTGAAAGGGTCAGAAGTCAAATTGTTATTCTAAGCAAGATGGCCTTTTGTCACAATCAAGTCATGGCTAGATTAAAGGTGTCTAAAGGGGCAGTGCATGAAACTATAAAACTGCAGAAACTGGATCAGTTGTATCCAAAGCACGATCGGGCAGACCAAAAGTGACCCCACTTGGAGTTGAAGAGGAGGACATCTCGGACGCTGAAGTACTCTGGGGAGTTCAGTATATAGTGGAGTCCCATGTTGTCTATGTCAGCCACTGTTGACTCTTTCATCCAACCTCTAAAATTGGAAAATGAAGCCAATGCAGAAGTGCCAAAAACTGTGAATGGTGACTTGATCTTGGCTTCACTTATCTTGGCTCCAAGAGATGGCCAGTCCCTGTAGTGCCCATGTTAAAATATCCAACTTCACATCTGAAATATGCATACTACTAACCTGGTATGACAAATGATTTTGGTCTCTGTAGATAATTTTCCTGAAAAAGAAATGTATACTGGGTATACATTTCTTTTTCAAGCCACTTGTTTCAATTGACTTCAACTAAAGCTTAAACTTATGTATAATTAAGGGCATGGCTACTTCCGGTGGCAGGTGGCTAGCTGCTAGTAGGCTGACATTGGCTATTTCTTCTCAAAGGCCTTCATGACCACAGACATCAGAGTGAAGGGCCTGTAATCGTTCAATCCAGTGATAGAGGGTTTCTTGGGGACCAAGATAATAGTGGAGCTTTTGAAGCAAGAGTGGACTTCACACAGCTCCAGAGATCTGTTGAAGATCAGTGTGACGATGGGGTCCAGCTGGTCAGTGCAGGCTTTCAGACAGGAGAGGGACATGCTGCCTGGCCCTGGTGCCTTCCTTATCTTTTCTCTTAAAAAAAACCCTGACACACAGACTATCAGGACTGGTGGGTAGAGGGGAGGTTATAGTAGGGTGTTTCATTGGTATAGCAGGGCTGTTGGTGCATCAACTACATGAAATTGCCGATGGGTATTTGAACCAAGGACCCTTTCTTTGTGAAGCCACAGTGCCTGCAGGATTTAGCTAAAGCAACAGGTCTGTAATTTAAATCTGCCTACTTCTTGCTGTGAGTCCATTTTCTGCCTCACTGACAAAAAGCTCTGTGTTGCCTGGATATAAGCAATTTTGTCATTCACATTATGGTAGTCACTTATAAATACAGAATATTCAGAAGTGTTATCAGCCTTTTGATTTTAATCAGGTAAACCATCTAGCTTGGTATTTAATTACTTATTGCAGTAGTTTCCAAAATCTAAAACTGAGGGCCTCTGACAAAGCCTAATAAAAATTCTGACCCTTAACCTTGAGATGAGGGCAATTTAAAATTTTGGTTCTGGGAAAATTTAAATAAGGGCATTAATTGGCAGTTGGCAAAAAATTATAAAGGACAATATATTATCATACCACTTGCATACATCTGTTTAACATCTCATTCTGAATATTATACAGCATAACTTCTACACCAACCCTAACCCTCACCCTCTCTTAGTTTCAGCCTCATAGTTTGTAAATGTCTGATTTAGCATATTCAGAGATATTTAGATTTGGGTTTAATATTTTTGGGTATAAAAATAAATTCACATTATCATGGCAAAGACAGTACTGTATACACAAAAAACTCTAACTTGTATTTATTTTCAATAAATCCAGATAAAGACACTGACATGCACCTCACACACTCAGACATTACGTAACTTATAGCAAAGCATGTCAGAATAAACTCGAATCACCATGAATGTTGTTTACATAAATATATATTTTGGTACATCTGTCATTACTTTCTTCTTTTTTCATTGTAGAATTTTTAATCTCATAGTATAGCAAAACCAAAACACTGAAACACATCTTTTTCATGTCTTGTTATTAAAGTACATCCACATCCCTCACAAAGCCATTCTGTATTAAATATGAATGTGAGTATTATAATAAAATGCTTTATTAGATTCACTTGTTAAATACTTGCTAAATTCTTAATTATTTTCTAGGGTTTAAGGTCCCATATTGCCGAAAGGGAGATTTAATTATTTTTTTGATTATAAAATCTAGCTGCTATATAAATATGGTCTTATCCACGTTTCAAAACACTAAATCTAAAGAGAAATGTGCACAGCCTGAATTCAGATGTGAGGTTGTGACATCATGCAGCATGCAGTCACCGCACACCCCCAAGTCACAGCTATTAAAAACAATCAGAGGAAAAGCTAATAAACATGTTATAGGAACCCAACTGCATTTTGGTACTTTGGTACCCACAAATGTTTATATCTTGTTGGGGGTGTTAATACTTCAAATAAAAGCCAATACAGGACATGTAAAATTCATACAGATTTATTATCTTTCATACTTGTGTGGATAAATGTATTTCTAAACTGTATTAAACGGGTCTTAAAAAGTCTTGAATTTAACTTGGAGTGGGTCTACTCTGTAATCTGGAAGATATAACCCTCTGAATAATGAAAAATTAAGGATAGAAAATAAAGAAATAAAGAACAGAATACATAGTGCATACAAGTAAAAGTTTGTAAAATTTAAGCTGTATGTTTTGTGTGGACCCTCAAGTGGCATCTACTGCTGTGTAATACTATACTTTCTCATCAATCACACCTGTAAGCCACAGCTGAGGTGGAGTCTGCCTCCCTTTTATGGAGAGGCTATTATAATTCCTTTAGTTAGTGAGCTCAGTAGAAGCACTTTAGGTTCCCAGCATGTATTGTAGATATAATGAAGATAAAGCACATCCTATTGAAGCTTGTCTAGAAAATCTAAATTATTCTATGTAAGGTACAATGACTAGTAAGAGAGCTATGTGGTTTGTCCTATGATAACACTGAAAACTCTGACAGTGGTAAACTTCCATGCAGCACTTCCATAGGTGCCTTACCAGTGTAACTATCTCTAGCTTGAATAAATAATACTGATAGAAACAATCCTGCTCAAAGTAAACTTTTGTACCATAATTTTCCTCAATGTCATAGTTGTCCGCATAGTGGCTACGTTAGCTGCTGTGGTGAAGCAGATGAAAGAAGCCAATGTACTGACCCAAAGTACCCCAAAAAAACACTAAAATACCATAAAATGGCAGCATCCATGCATCAGTTGAAAATAACATGAATCAGAGTTTTTCAAACCTGGTCCAAAACACCCGATTCAAATGAACAGCTTGACCCATGCTGTTGTCTTAGAGCCAGAAACCATCTGAAACAAGTCAAAATCAAGGCTTCAAAGTCCTTTTCACAGGGTGCATTTTTGAAGCAGTTCATCCTGAATGTGTGTAAACAGGTGTGCCATGACCAGATACAGGCTTTAAAAATATGTTTGTCAAGAAACACCATCAACGACCAAGTTAAAGAACTAGCAGGAAACCTGGCAACACAGCTGGTCGAAGAGTCAGACAGTTACATCTCTTATTCATTAGCTGTTGATGTACAGACAAAACGGATGCAGTGCATCTATCCATTTTTATTAAAGGCATGAAGTCAAAGCTTTTGGATGTAGCTGCCATACATGGGACCAAGACTGGATGGGACATTTTTGATGTGGTGGATAAGTCTGTAAGTAAGAATGGATTGTCCTGGGAAAAACTGGCAGAGTTAACTACAGATTGTACAGATGCAATGTGTAGGGGAAAGGTGAGCTTGGTTAGACTAATGAAAGAGAAAATGCAACAAACTGCCACATGCCTCTGATAACGTATCATTGCATTATTCATCAAGAAGCTTTGTGTGGAAAGGTGCTGGGAATGGATAGTGACCACAGTCATGAAAACGGTGAACTTCATTCAGACACGTGGCCTGAATCACTGCCAGTTCCAGGTGTTCTTGCAGGAGATGGACTTAGCATAGAGACATGCTGTACCATACAGAAGTAAGGTGGCTGATTAGGAGTAATGTCCTCAAATGATTTTTTGAGCTTAACGAGGACATTGCTCTTTTCATGCAGACTAAGGGAAACCCTTGTCTGAACTGTCAGATCCAAACTTGATGTGCAACATTGCTATGTGGTGTGACATAACTGAGCATCTCGCCCAACTGAATCAGAAGCATAGCATAATGCAGATGTCCGATGATGCACCCTGCTGCAGGATAGCGCTGTGATAAATAAGTCTTTGGGATTTTAACTTTTTTTTGTTAAAGATTTTTTGTGGCATAGATACTTTTATTATACTGTAGAGAGAGAGAGAGAGTAGACATGCAGCAAAGGAATGCCTCGGCCAGGACTTGAAAAAGGATATACACCATTGTGCCTTGTGCAAACTATATCTGAAAGCTGAGGTTGATCAGACAAACAATCAGAGAGAGATGCGAGCAACAGACACAGAGACGCTCCTTGCTTTATAGATAGATGTATGCCCCCTGCAAGGCTGTGTGGAGCCATTTGGTTTTGTCATACAGTATATTCTTAGCCGCTCACAGTTGTTGGTTGTACATCAGTTTAGAACAAAGGTAACTTCAAAACTTTTGTTTGGTAATTGATGATTTTTCTTGATATACCTCAATAGTTTATTCGTTGATTTATCAAGTAATGTGGGTTTCTTATCTTGACAAATGAAAAGTTTATTTTGAAAAGTTAGCAACTTAAATGGTTATCAGGTATGTCATTGGGTATGTTTGATATGATTGGCTATAAGCTATGTACAGACGTATTTGATAAACCTTCATAGCACCCAAAAAACAGCTCTCGCCTAAATCACACCTCCAATACAAACAAATGAATGGATCGTTGCCAGACCTCATCTCATCTTAAAGCAATAAATTAAAAAAATGGTTATTTATCATTTTGTGCTACATTTAGCTACATTTATACAATTTTACAGTTGCACCTGGCCCTTTGAGGGCACTCATCATGCTAATGTGGCCCTCTGTGAAAATTAGTTTGACACCCCTGATCTAAAAGATGCATGACAGGCATGCCCCAGGATGAGGATTAAAAAACACTGATATAGAGACCGGACATTAAGGGCTATTATTATCTTCTGTTATCTTATTATTGTATGCATTCTGCACTATAGATTTTTGTTATGGCTAAAGCCCCTCCACATTATGGAAAAGTATCCTCCATCTGATCAGCTTGTTGTCTGAATGCATGTCTAAAGCATTTGTTTATGTGTAAGCATTGAGGTGCTTGTACAAGGGTTTTATAATTTATGTGAATAAGTCCCTCTCTCTGAATCCCATTCCTTGTACATAAAATGAAAGTTGCAAGCATCCTTGAAAGAAAGAAATGCATTTAAAGCCCACTTTTTGTGTAAAATCATTATGGAAATAGACAATGGACACAGTGACATGCATGCTTGTTACATAGAGCCAGTATACTCTAAATTGGCAATAGTTTAGCAAAGCTTTGGAGTGTTGGTTGTTATCAATAGTTGAAAAGTTTATCTGCATTATTCAATATAATACAACTTTGGACATTAAGTCATTAATTACTGTAACAGCTCTAGCAGAACATTATTGATCAGCACTTTGTCTGTTTGAAGTTAAATCACCTTAGGCTGGGATGAGAGTACACATTCAGCCTGATAGACATGTTGCTGAGAAATGTTTGTAATGTAACTTAACGTTACAATCATGCAATTTTATTGACATATTTTCCTTACCTAAAGTTTTTTTTGGAGCATGAACAGCCCATATTGTTCTCTTCTTGGCCCCCAGGAAAAGTCAACAACCATTTCATCCTTCTCTTCTTTGTCCTTTTGTAGCAGAAGCCAGATAGCATCACACACAGTGCCTCTGTAGCAGCCATGATTGACAACTATTTTGACCCTCCTCCCCAACAACTTGAACTTGCACAAGAAAATGCCAGTATGCAATGATTAGTTGGGGTCTATCCTTGACACAGCAAGAATTTGTAACCCTAAGATTGTCAAATCTGAATTTCTAAATGTTTTTGTTCATTAAAAAGGTATGAGACATACAGAGCATCATCACTCTTAATTGAATTAAAAAAAACAATTCTGTCAAAACTGTCAACCAAAAGCTAATGGCTGGTTGTCATTTATGCTACCATTTCATAAAACCTCATGTTGGCTTTGATTAAATTTACCTTGAACACACATCTAATATACACCATGAGTTCAGTGGAGGAGTTCAGTGTGTGAAAACCTATGTAATATATGTAATATATGCTAATATATTTATGCCTTTCTTTTCTTCAAACCACCCTTCCCAGGGGCAAACCCCCGTTCAAAAACTTAGTTCCACTGGAGGATTGATAGCCTATACCACACACTCTGACCACTTTCCCAGGACTCCACTTTTATTGTGCTTGGTTGCCAGGCTTTCAGAGTGAGTTGAAAGGAATTTTGCAATGATTTTAGGAAAACTGACAATTTGTGACCCTTGGAATAAACCATAAATAATTTTAGCATTCTTCACTTTCTCCTTCTTCTACAGCTGTAGCCTCAAATGTACAACTTAAATATAGTGGTCACTGAACAGGGATTTCCATATGGCTATATTTGCTATAATGAGTAGGTGCTGTTTACATTGGATTCTTCTTTAAATTCTAGAAACTGTCTTTCATTGGTTTCCTTGTTGCCCCCTGTTAGCTGTGGGTCTATGCTAAATCTGCAAATGGATCTTAAGCATAGTTGCTTGGCTTTTGGGCTTAAAGGAGTTGAGGATTCTGAAATATGATTTATCAGGAGATAAAATAAGGTAATAAAAAGATGATGAATTATTGGCCCCATGTGTACCTCAAGACTGTGATCCCATCACATTACACCAGTTAGCAAAACCTCCATCTGAAATGATAGGTTATGAATAAAACCTGGCAAGGGTAAAAGTGGATGTGCAGTTGGCAAATACAGTGTGAACAAATTCTACGGCCATGCCTGTAGCCCCACATGTCAAGAGTAGGTAAAGTTTCAGATAATTTGTGACTGCAGTAAAATTAAAATAAAAAAAAAGTAAAATTAATTCAAATGGTGTGCTTCCGGTGTTAAGAGACCACCTAAAATAGAATTGGAGGAAAAAAAGAGCAGAAAATGACAACAATAACAATATTAATAATTAATTAATAAATGGCAAACATTACAGCCATCTTGCAAAGGTTTGAGTAACTGCACTTTTAGATATGCTGTAATTATAATAACAGTCTACTCCCCCAATTGTGCAGGCTCCACACAAACTTGAGGAAATTCTTAAATGTACTATGATATCATCTAATATTTTGGTAGAGATCCTATTGAAATTGCGAACATTTTGGATTTAGATGCCTATATTAAGAATGGCGTAAATACTGTGTGGATTATTAGCTTGAGAAGCCTGCTGTGGCAACCACCTACATACGGTGGATTTGAGGCCTATCTTTGGATGCCACCCTGGAGACTACATTGTTTCTACTTCCCTGGGAGTTAATGATATGCTTATTCGATGCAAATTTTCCTCGCTGTTTTTAATTGTAGTGTTTGCAAAAGCCCACCTGATGTTCCTCCCCCACTTAACTATATAAAGCTCAAAATTTATCACAATGAACATGCCTATTTGCATATTAAGAAACTATTACTCCAGAACTTCAGAAAAGTTTCTTTCCTGGACATTGTGCTTTTTTGTAATGATATCATCTATTGTTTTTCTTTTGCGATGTAAATCATTGCATGCTGATCTTTGTCTTCTGGCCCTCGTGGTATGAGTCATCTTCTGAAAACTACATTTTATTATTCTGCAGCTCCACAGTTAAAGACCAGTGAAATCCATGATTCGTTATACAGTTATCCATACCACACTTTGGTGGCATGATGGCTGAGTCACCACCTGGATTAACACAGTGTGGCACCCAATGGTGTTCATACCAAAGTGCTGCTCTCCCACTGCGTTAACTGTATGATGTACTTACCGGATACAATGTGATTAAAAAATTAAAGACCTCTTTCAGACCTTTTTTAATATATAAAAGTACTCTCCTTGGAATAATAAATTGTATTTGTTTGACAAAAGAGTTACATTAACAATTTAAAAAAATGTATAATTATACCTATTCCTTTTCTTCTAAAAGTCTATTATGCATTTTTTATAAGATGCCATATTATGCATATGGTCGCATTTTGATTTTTGCACCCATTTTTTTTAGTTTTCCAAGTGAAAATCAGCCAATCACATGGACTTAATAAAAAAATGTTAGTTGTAGATCAGTCACAAGACCGCTCCTCAAGCACCATACTTGTCCTCTTATGAGTATAAACACCTTCATTTGTTCCTGTTTTCAGTGATCCACCCACCCTTTGTCTTTACTCTCATCCTTCTATTATATCGCATCAGGTTCCCCACATCCAAAAGCCTTCCCTACACTGCAGTCATCATCTTGTTCCACCAATTCCATCTGCCAATCACTACTAACACATTTCATATTCAATAAACAATTAATTTGTATCTCAGTTGATGGTATGGTCTACATCACGCATTTCATACATTTTAATGGACAGTAGAGAAATGGCAGGAAATGATGGTTGGGAGATATTGGGCCGGAACCAACACCTGAGGTGTTGTGGTCCATGGTCAGCACCTCAACCCCTTGGCCACCAGGGCACCCCATTGCTTTATTTTTGGTATTCCTATTCTGGTCATGACAAATGATCAGTTCCCTGACTATACTGGAGTTCATGGTCTGTACAAACACAGCAATGTTGCTCCTGCCAATCACCAAGGTTTAACTGTGTATGTGTTGAGATGTACTGTTGCTAATGTATTTGTTACTTCCATCCAAACCCCTGCTGTCTTTCCTTACTGGAAACAGGAGAGCCAACAATCCCACATAATGAGATGATGAGATGAGTTCATCAGTGAGCTTTGCGAGCAGAGCCAGATTGAGTATGTTCTACAGGCTACTGGCTCAGTGTGCTTTAAAAGTTGTCGTACTTTTGAATCATAGTATGATTCATGACAAATAATATACAAATATATTTGTAGTGTATGTGTTTTTGTTTCTGCTGCTAAGTATATTGTATATTTTAATGAATATTTATACATATTTAGTTAATCATTTATTTACATGTACAATACATGTATAATAGAATAGAATGTAATGGACTAACCCTTTCATACTCGCTTCAGCTCAGTTTGATGCAAACCCTTTGTGGTGACACGCAATCCTTAAACATAAATCACATGACCTAACTGTTTGAACGTATCCATGGGGATATGCTGGATGCAATTCACATATTTCCACTGGTGCTTTGTTTCCTTTAATGGTCACATAGCCAGAAAACCATTCCCACTCTCTGACATAAACAGTCTGTTTTTATTCATAGTCGTTATGAGTGCCAGTGAATTTGAGCCGTATCCTATAATTACTGTCTCTATGGAGAACATGTTTGAACTTTTGTGTTTATGTGCAATTTAAGTGGCTGTCATGCATGGTTTGCTGCATGCTATTGTGGTGCATCATTGTTACCACAATGACCACAACAGTCTATAAGAGTTGATTCATGGTGAATTTTATAAGAATCATAACAATTGTGACCAATGGTCATAATGTTAGTGAGTCATCGGTGACATGCCTGTGAGATGTAAGCTGAGCTGTATGTCCAGTAAAAAACACATACACACACACAAATTCAATGAACCTCCCCAATCTTAGGTCTATACAGCTTACCTCAATTTAGAAAATTCTAGACTCAAAACAGGTCATTCATTGATTGATTTCGCACCATTTGTAGCAGCATGCTACTTTGAAATGACCTTCTCTCAGTCCTCTGAACTGATGTTTTAATGATGCATGAAATGTGCAGATTAGCAGTGTTAGTTTTATTCAGTTCTCTGTGCTGGCCTCAAAATTGGTCATAGGTGCTTCTATGTCATATTTATGAGACTGAAGCTGTCTATTCAAAGAGGACCTTTTATACTCTTCACATGGGAACAGGTCAGCAAATGTCAATTCGAGTGATTCATATTTCATGTCAGAATTGAAATGTCTCACCCATCCATCATACCAGCTCTAATAAAGTGATATGGAAGAAATATATACCAGTTATAGTTTCTGTAAGACCATTTGTATTTTGGTGGTATCGGTTACATTTGTGTCATATGCTTAACATCAAATTGTCTAAGGTATTAAGTGTCTCCACACCTGACTTCCTAAGGGTGGGGACAAATGTGAAAATAATTTTCACTCATTTATGTAAATTAGAAATCTGACAAAGGAGTTGCCTTCAGGCAATATCAATAATTATAGAGGGAAAAAAATCACAGTCTTAAATTAAATTTTCCTTAGAATTCAAATGAGGTGAGCTGTTACTCGGAAGTCATCTGTGATCATATCTTTAATATTTCATTGGGGCCAAGAGGGTTCATATTGTTATGGTCTTTTGCTCATCAAGAAAGGAAAGTTTAGCAAATGAACTTTACATGTTATGCTATTGCTATGTTTTGATTAGACTTTTTAATGAGCTTTAACTAGTGCCCTGAGCAAGAGCCTTGAAAGGAATTTGAAGTCTGTGATCTTTCTTGCGTCCTCCATAAAAAACAATGTGTGAAGCAACCCTAAAGGCTTCCCTGGGCATTTTGGCAAAAAAAACAACAAAAACAAACAAACATGAAGACCATTGGTTTGATCACTGTCAAATGTAGGAGGTGTAAGAGTTGCTTTGGCCTGAACTACTGTCATTTTAATTTGAAAAATTGATGAGTGTGTAGGTGGAGAGATGGAATTAAACCAGGCTTCTGTTTCTTTAAGAAGAAAAGAAAATGCATATTTACAGATTCCCCCCATTGTTGCTAATGCTACTTGTGAATTCCACAAACAATTGGAGAGATTTCCTGCTGGGCAGCGGGATGCAAACGCAACCCTGTGAGAGTGAGAGACGTCTCTGCTGCTGGTGGAGTATTGGCACCTGCTTAATGGATGTGTAGTAAATGACCCTCGTTCTCCAGCGTTTGTCAGCATTAACAGCGTTCCTCTCTGCTGAGAGTAATGCCACAAAACTGCCTGGGTGACAGCCTGCAGTGATTTGTCGCATTGCAAACACACAGCGTCATGACACTCCAATAATAGACCTGTGTGTTCTGCTCAACAAATGGCACAATGACTGCCACGATGGAAGAAATTGGCCTCATTTTTATTCAAGCAGGGCTGTCCAGGGCAGTGCAACAGGGCGAGGAAGGTGCAAGTGTGCCACCATCAACAAAAGATGGATCCATACTGATGACGAATTAATGGAGAGGAATGGAACGCTATAGGAGTGTATGCACCTGAAGGGGCTTACTCCTCTGAACAGCTGCCAATACCTGCTCAATAAGACGCAGAGAGGACACGGCCTGGAAGTAGAGTTATCGCTCTGAGTTTTAGAAGTTCTGTTGAGGCCGGAGGGTCACTCATATCTAAAAGCGTTTTTTAAGAAAATAACATGTTGACATACCATGATGAACTGATGTTACAGTTGATATTGCCACAATTGGTGTAGCTCCTGTTTAAAAAGTAAAAAATAAGTTAAATACAAAATGTTCATTAATTGAATAGCTCTTTTGGAAATTTTTCTCATAAGTTTCCAGCATAATTATTAACAAGCCAATCCCATATTTATTTTGATGAGAACTGCCTGACCAAACCAATCGTGAGCTGTGAGACGGATGTGCACATGCTTATAAATATATATGCTAATCATCTTGCAGATTATATGGCAGGGCAGCATGTCGTCCTCGCAGCGAGCCTAATCAACGAAACGGACTGGAAACTTTGTCGACATCAGCGGATCTCTGTCATGTGAATCCAACTGTGGGCTCGTCAGAAGGACACACAAGCCATCCCCGGTGCTACTCCTACAGACGTTGCTCCTGTCATTATGTTTCACATCCTCCTTTGCACATACACTGTTGCTCATAGCAACTGCACAGTCTTTGTAGACAGACTTTGGGGCCACAGTAAAAGCCGAGTTATTTAATTAAATAATCACAGTAATGATTAACAGCCTGTGAAATGAACAAGTAAGGGGTTGAATAGCAGAAAAGGAAAGGTGCCTTTCACATGTCTTTCTGATCTTTGACCATTTAGATGATGTGTGAGCAGTATTAACATACAGAAAATCAGGGCTAATTGCAAGTCTGATTAAGTGCTTAATGTTTAAAAATACACACACACACACACACACACACACATTTACATATATATATATACATATATACATATATATACACATATATATATACACACATATATATATATATATATATATATATACACACACACACATTTATACAGAATGAATATTTCTGTATCAGCTAAAGATCTGAAATCTAAAGATCTAACCTTTTACATTTCTCTGTAGTGTCTCAGTGATTGTTAGTGAATTGTAAACGGTGTATTACCAGACATATTTAATTCTATTTGAAAGTTCAATTGCTGATTGGAAACTCTAATGGACAGATGGAATGACGGACCAATGGATGTATATTATTCTCCAACTATCCTCAGTAACACTTTGTTACAAAGCTGATGTATTGGTTGGACTTCTTTTCAGCCAAAAACTGTAAATGAATGATGGCTGATCATGAGAGTGGCCATTTTAATAATGTTGTTCTCAAGGGCACATTTTATTCTGTCTGTTATTAAGTGTTGCCTGTTTAAGCACTGCTGATGTGGCAGATTGGTACATTTAGTTCAGGGGCCAACAAGCAGATGCAGCATATACCTGTTGGTGTTGCAAATTTTGTCTCAATAAGGCAAACAAGAAGTTTAGCAAAGGTTTACTCATTTCTTTATCATAGTGCTTTGTTTTAACGAATGCAGTGAACTGATTACTGACAGATTCATACATATGCTAATTGCCTTAAAAGGTAAAACCTTTTTTTATACACTTTCAAATATATATAAACAAACAAAACAAATGCACACTGGAGATGGCTTGATGACAGTTTTTTTCACTTCCAATAGCGGTACTGCAACATTTGTTTTGTTACCCTAAGGATGGAATTTCTTGTACTAATTCATTGCTTCTAGACACGTTTGTTGTTCTGGCACTGTCCTCTGTTCTTAGAGCTGGCTTCTTTCTTGTATTTCTTTGTGTGATGCGTTTGCAAGTGTTTCCCCAAGTATTTTAGCTCCTCTGGTAGTATTGAAGCTTCTGAATCTTTTTCTACCCTGAAAGAAATGTTTTAGATCATTTGCATATTGCTGTTTTGCTTTGATGATGGGCAGCAGCTCTTACTCCTGGGCTTTAGTAGAATGGCTACTATTGCAACATTGCTTTATAACAGGTCTCACATAGTGTGTACTTGATGTTTCACAAGGTTTTGTCAGCAGTTTGAAGAGACTGCAGTTTTTATTCATATTTATACCTGTACCATTGCTTTTGGCTAGTGTTGAATATCACTTCAAGGCACAACAATAATAGCCAGTTTGCAAATGTAAGACTTTTAGTTGACATCTGTAGCTGTATACGAAAACAGCTGCACTTGTGTTGGAATGTTAAAACTTTTTAAGGCTCCATTTGATTATCCTTCAATTATCTCTTCTGTCATGTGTTGCAGACAAAATAAAGCCAAAGAAATTAGTATTTTTTTTTTAGAACTGCGACACACCACAGACTCCTGCTGGCCAGTAATTTGTATTTGACAACTCAAGCAATCAGTCACAAGTGTACCTTGTGTGCAGACATTATAGGCGCGAACATATTGGCCGGCTGGATGGACGGGCTTGGAAGCCAGATGCTTTGCAAGCACACAGAACATTGTGCTTATGTGCCCTCTGTGGAAGTAAGATAGGGAATGTGAAAAGAAAAAAAGGGACACGAGGAAAGGGTGAGACAGAGGGGAAAGAGTGAATTAAATGAGGTCGAGGAGCAACATATGAACTGTAGCGGACGGATAAAAGGAGGATTCAAGAGAACAAAAGTCAAGTTAACAAGGTAGGAGTAGAAAAAAATGATAAAAACCAAAGAGCACACACTATCAGCTACTTAAAAATCTATCTATATATTACTTGGTTCTTTTCAAATCAAAACTTCTCTTGTGCAGTTGTATAATAGTGCGAATCTATAATGTGAGGTAAATTATGCATCTAAGTAACACATGTATGTAATATTTTAATTTAAATGCTTTCATAAGGCGTAGAAGTCAGTAAATAAGTCTAAACTTAGAAAACCATGTATATTAACATTGTACCGTACAAAAATAACCATACAAAAATGATGTATTGGTTGGTGGCAAGAGTCCCATTCTTTGAATGAGATCATGAGATGCGACACATCTGCCAGTCCATCACATTGTCAGTTCCTTTTTAATAATGCAGAAGACAAAGATATAAACACTATCTTTTAAATATCATTGGTCTCACAGGCTCAGTTAGAATAAAAGCAATGTAGGAATGCTGTTTCTGTGCTCTAACACTTCTGGTCATTTATATTTTTGTTTCAACACATACACAGTATATACAAAAGTCTTGGGAGCAAATGCATCCTCATTTAAATGCAGGTGGAATGCCCTCTCTCTTATTTGTGGGTTGAAAGCATTTAACATTGTTTTAACATTTGTATAAAACTAGTGACATTCATCATATACATTTCAAATTGAATAATTTACAGAATTTCACTTTCATTTCAATAGCTAATTCTGTCGTGTGATTCTAGTATAGGAAATGTGCCCAAAACTGTTGTGTACTCCACAGTGGTTGTTGCTTTGAGTTGTTGCCTCGAAAAGAGGCTAACATAGTGCTACCACCCCCCCCCCCCCCCCAAGAACAAAAAACTAAGAACAAAAAAAAAATAAGAACAAAAAACATCCTGTTCCTTTTGAGCTCTAGGGAGAAGCCACGCTCCCAGTGAGGGTACAAATGGGAAATAAAACAGTGTTAACGGACTACTGAACGGACTACTACTATCAGCTTGATTGTGAAAAGGTCTTTTGGACAGAAATCTGATCTATAAATAAATGACTTGGTGTGCAGGTAATTAGACTTGCCCGAAAGATACAGATATTAATTTCACAATTCAGAGGGCATCGACAATGTCTCCAAGCAAGTCAGTCCACTTTAACAAGCTTTGAGATAATGCTGCATCTGATGTTCTTTAGTGCCTTAAATTAGATTTTTTCTTGCCTCTATTACTAAACAACTCCCTTATTCTATCACTCCTAATTTACTGTACAAACATTTATAAAGCAAAATTTGTTTAATGGCTTTGTAACAATGAAATGATTAAAAACATACAAAGCTAAATTGCCAACTATGAATACTATTCATTTACACATGTATGATCCTGTTCCTTAAAATAATCTAACACTCTAGCATTCTTTATCTCTATCTTTATCTCTTTATCTTGGCACTCAAATCTCATGTCCTTCCACTGAAAATCTAATGATTCACTGACCAATTATTCTTCATTAATCCCTTATACCTGGCTGGAGCCTGTCTCATCATCTTTTTTTCTTTAATAGCAATTCATATGATTAATTGAATCTATTTTTGTTTTACATGGCCATCGACATAGTATGCCCGCTTATCAGTTTCCCGTCATTAGGTGGTGGGGCTTGACAATGGGTCTGCTGGCTCGGGTCGACATGCCTTATCAGGATAATATATGGCCTCCGGGTTTTAGGTTCAGAATCTTTCCCCACAGGTAATATTTCTTAATTTTTGCAGCCAAGGTTGGTCCGTCAATCTATTGGGTCTCCATAACTTAAACGCCATCCCTTTGAGGCACAAGACTGCTAAAGACCTTATCAGTGCAGTTTTGGACTGTATGGATTTGTTATATTCACACATTTTGGAGAGTTAGACTTGGATGAAAAATAATATTTTCATGTCTGTCTAAACTTATTGGAATTTGGTTGTCTTACTGCTGCATATACACCTGTTGACCTTTAAAGAAAATTTTAACAGCATGAGGTGGTTGAGGTGGTATTAACAACATTGATCATGATGTGGTCCTCAGGTTAGTTCCTATCGATCTGTCAATCAATGTCGGTGTAACTCTATTTTAATCTTGTATTTTGAATTCACCCCACCATAAAAATGCTCATTTCCATTGCTGTGAAAGGGACTTATAAAGCCTTTCTCAAAGTGGAGATACTTGTACCTTTTTACTTGTAATGAATGAACCTGGCAGTAGGATCAGACCTTACACTCCCTTTGTACTACTTCTGATGGCATAGAAGTTGTCCCTGCACTAGTTCAAAGACCTCATGACTAGCCTCTGCCAAGTCAAGTTACAAACTGGCTATGAGATTAGCCACTCGACATGCCAGGGAAGGTGGGGAAGCTGTTGATAATGCCATCGACAGGCAGCAGTCTCATTTCTTTCCATTCAACCTGATTTGATTTAGTTTTTCACTGTTTGTGTAGAGAAAAATAAAGCCTGAACCATGGCGAGACTCCAAGCTTCCACCTCTTTGCATACAGTATGTAAAAACTATGTAACCCAAATAAATGGTCACAGATTATATTTCAAGTACTCCTCCAAACAATTCCTGAACATGAGACAGTTTGAGACCTCTGCCATGTAGCGGGTGAAAAATGAGTCTGTCTGGCTCTGCTTCTCACTTGCCAGCTCACATAGGTTTTGAGTGCTTTCACATGAGCGTTGTTTGCCACACAAGGTGTGTTTATCCAACCGCAGATAATTCAAATGGATGGTGCAGTGTATGGTAAAGCTCAAGTGAGCAGCACTTCATTTTGTGAGTCATTTCACCACATCACTCACCATTATTCTTTACATTGCCTGCATGTGGCGCCATGTGACAGGTACCTTTCAGATTCTTCTGTTTGACATATATACAGGTGCTATTGGTGAGATGTTCATGATTATGATGATAATATGAGCATTATTTGTTCTCAATGGTGACAATCCATGTTTTTTTTTTGTACTCACCCCAAATATGTACCCTCATTACCATAACAATAAACTATGGTAAATCTTCGCTTGTTTTCTTGTAGAAGCTTCAAGATTGTAATTTCCAATGTGAGAAAGTACCACTAAAATAATGCACAAATAGTGCAGTGTGTTGCTATTTTAACCTCCTCTAACTATAAGCTGTGAAAAAAGAAATGTCTGGAGTTTGTGTTTTCTTAGCATATTGTTGCAAAGTGAGGATGAGCTTCTAGAAATTAAAATATTTCCCACTGTATTGCTTTGTTTGTAATTATGTTCTCAATGTTTCTTAACATGGAAACGGAACTCTCCTGGCTGATGATAATTTAATTATATTACGACCACTTGTTATAACTAATTATTTCAACTTTGTTCTTCAGAAATCCTGTGGATTGATCTAAATTCAACAATACCCAGGAATGTCAGGCACCATTTGCTGTGTGTCAGATGATGGTTATAAGCATGAATCAGCCATTTAGTAGTCTTGCCTGCACTTGTTAATATTCTGCTATGGGGGAATAAACCAATTTAAAATGGTCTACATGTGATGAGCCAGCCTGGAGGTTTAGTGTAATTTCTGAAAGTCTTTTGTCAATGGATTTCTGTTGCTCCCCAGCAGCCATATTAAAACATTTTAGTTCTATGTAAAGGTATAAGCACAAACAGGATACAAGGATCATGGTCCCTATTTCAGCAAGTGATGGGGGGGTTAAAAACACATTGATCATACGTTATGCATTAAGATGTTACAGGCAAGATGTTACAAACATAAATTGAGCAGGAACTCATTCACAGCTGCTTTTTTTTTTTTTTTTTTGCTTGCAAAAATCTGTGGAATGAGTTAGGTGGTTGGTCTGATAATGAGACAGATGGACAACACAGATTGCTGACATTAGCC
Organism: Lepturacanthus savala; assembly: GCA_030544235.1. Classification (NCBI taxonomy): domain Eukaryota; kingdom Metazoa; phylum Chordata; class Actinopteri; order Scombriformes; family Trichiuridae; genus Lepturacanthus; species Lepturacanthus savala. The sequence continues at coordinate 11,405,788 of CM060483.1, read as the reverse complement.
TGCTCTTGATCTAGATCATGATTCCTCATCAAGCTAATCATTTATCAGAAGAGTCCATCTTGTTTTTTTGGAGGAGGGGGGAGAACAAGCTGTGCAGCCCTGGCTGCTTCAACACTTGACCGCTTAGAAAAATGGAGCCATGGAGTGTGTTGAAATGATGAAACATTAGGGGTCTGTTGCAAATTCTGCTTCCACTGAACACAGTCTTACACATTCAGAAAAAGTGTCTCCTTTTGAAAAGTTATAAACTTTTTTTTAACTGCCACTATTTCCTTTCTTTTGTGTTTCCTTTTTCTTTTAATACTTTAAGCAGACTTTTCACAATGCTGCATAAAAGGTTTACAGTATGTTTTAGTTTCTAGTCTTGATGTTACAGAAAGAAACATCCGAATTTCAGCAAGGAAACAATTGAAGTTGACAGTTTTGGTTTGCTGTCACTGATGTAATACCCATTGTGCTTGCTTTTGTAAATTTTTAGAACTTTCTGGAGCACACTTTCAGTAGTAGTCGTTAAATACATGTTCTCGAGCACACTCTACAAATCTCTTTACTTCATTTACTGAATCTGAACTGAGTTTGCCACAAAGCAAAATCTTTAAATTTCTTGCAATATACCATCAGAGCTGACATATTGTCTGTCTCTGTACCACCCATCTGTTCACAGCTGGGCATAGTGGCAGCAGTCAGTACAGGCCATAGTCAGTGCCACAGGGGAAGGGACTGGAAAGGACTGTTCTAATAAGAGGCATCCACACAGCTTCCCTATTTACAGAAATATAACAGAAAGCAGACTAGTGTTTCCCCTCTGAGTTTCCCATTTCCTTTCATGACCTAGTGGGAGATAAATGGCTTCATTTTCTGTTGCCTTTGGTAAAAATGGCATCTTGTCCACTCATTGCCCCCCCACCCCCCGTGTGCCAACTGATGTTGGGAGAATAAGGAGTAACATGCTGATCACATATGCCAGAGATAGAAAGAGATAGCTTTTTATATGTTGACAGAAAGACACATGAGCAAAGTGGGCAACATAAAGGCTTGCAGGCAAATTGGATTTGAGTAATGATTCACCCTGTCACATCCAGACAGAGATGTGAAATGAGCACCGGGACTTCACCAGGCTGTGGCAAACTAAAGCAGAACAACAGAGTAGTCAAAACAAAGCTGGGTTATTTAGTTTGGTATTTCTAAGCTTCTGGAGCCTCAGGCTTAGGAGTGAATGTCTTTTCGGTGCTATATGTCACATGCTGAAATCACATTAATTAGTTGCTGAAATGATACAATACCGTAGCTTCCAGCCTCCATGAGCTTGTAAAAATAAATTGTGGGGTAATATGTTCAAAATGAATACCAATACACCAAAATCTCCCCAGTATCAGTGTGTGTTGGCATCAGTCTACTTTGCTTTGCTATATGATTATTAAAAATGTTGCACGGAAAGCACAAGAAAAAGAAAGTCAGGAGAGAAAGAGTTTAAGGCAGGGATGGGCAATTCTGTTCCTAGAGGGGGGGTGCAGGTTTTTGTGCAGGTTTTTGTTCCAACCAAGAAGTAACACACCTGATTCTACTAATGAAGGTCCTTAGCAAGGACTCTAATGGTTGATTTGTAGAAGCAGGTGTGTTAGTGCTTGGTTCGAACAAAACTGCACCCACAGTGGCCCTGTAGGACCAGAATTGCCCACCCCTGGTTTAAGGGGTCCTCTTGAATGCACCATAAGGTCCCATATTTTTTATAATCTATAATCTGTTTATTCTTTATTCATGAACTAAATCTTACAATGCACAAAATATGACTGACATTTAAAATATAAAAGTATCTGCAGGTGGAGGTTTTTTTTTTTTCTTTTTTAAATCAGCTCCGACCAGAGCTGTATAAAAAATGATGTAATCTAAACCGCGACTTCTCTGCTGAAGTCATATGAATGTGTGCAATTGAAACCATGAATGTTGGCATGCAATTTTTAATGAACAAAACTGTATTCTTTAAATAGATCTCTAAGGGCTGCAACTCATCCCATTTGTGTGATCTCATATTGTTCACACCAATCAAGGACCCTGATCTAACCCCCACCCCAACCTCTTTCGCTCAAGTAGGGCTGGCTGAGAGCACCTGAAGAGGTGTCCATTTTCATGTCACCGAGAGAAAATGTGGACCCTCCTCAGATGCTATCATGAACTGGATTATTAAGTGCACTGGCACTCTAGAGGAAAAGATGAAGATTATTTTCACACCGAGGGTTGTGTAAATCAGGTAGTTATATAACTAATAGGAATTCAAGCATGCCTCTGAATATTGCTTTAGCATTTAGAATATGGGTCACCTTATAAATTATTATACATATTGATAATATCTCATATTGTGAGTTTCCAAGGTATATTTTTCCTTTTATTCTTAAATACTTGCCCTCAAAGAAGTCTGGAAAAGCTGTTTGATAAGTAAAGGGTGACAGGGAGTCACATGTGCTAAAACAGATTAGACTGAGTAGATGCAGAATAGTAACTACTTGGGAAAGGGCTTCATTTTCATTGGCAGCCCTCCGAAACTTGTCAGCATTGATTAGTCATAATCACCACCAACACAAAAGAGAATAAATGGCAAAAGCTTCTTACTCCATCTTTCCTATTCTGTCTGTAGCAACCAGCCTTCTAATCCAATTATAGTCACACTGTGCTCAAGGAATCTTGCCTGAAATCAGCCTTTTTCTTTTCATCCTTTTTTGGGTGCTGCATCTACTCAATCAATGTTAATACCACATTTCTAGTGTTGCAAGGACTTGGTTGTACCTTATCATGCTTTAATTTGGTTGACAATAGACTATGTAATATCTGCCGATGAGCTATAGTGCCCCTTTTTTAAGTATCAATCTAATGATGATGATGATTTAAAACACTACTGTAGTTTGGCATTTGTGATCAAGACTGTGTTAAGAGGCATGGACCAATCCTAACCTGTTTTTATTTCTACTGATTACAAATGCAGAACATAAAGTTGTACCTGCAATGACCAAAGGGTTGTGAGTTGTCTGTCTGTCTGTCTGTCTGTCTGTCTGTCTGTCTGTCTGTCTGTCTGTCTGTCTGTCTGTCTGTCTGTCTGTCTGTCTGTCTGTCTGTCTGTCTGTCTGTCTGTCTGTCTGTCTGTCTGTCTGTCTGTCTGTCTGTCTGTCTGTCTGTCTGTCTGTCTGTCTGTCTGTCTGTCTGTCTGTCTGTCTGTATTTTCTATATTTTGTTGACATGTCTCAATCTTTTTTTATACACTATAAGGCATGTTTTGGTGTCCTGAAGAATCCCCAAAATATAATGCATTACTTTGTTTATTATTATTTTATTCTTAAAATGACCAATATGTATTTTAAGAATTCTTGTCGAGTAAAATTATCTTGCTGCAGGGATAAATAATTTCACTAGAATCAAGTAATTTTGGAATTTAGCTCATTGTTTTTGCAATGTAGTGATAAGTTCACAAACATCACATTTGTGATCCATGGCACAAATCAAACCAGATCAACACTGCTGTCTCCTGCTATCTCCAAAATAGGTTACCACGGGGGGACTGGAAGGCAGAAGTACTTAGGCTCTCTTTACATGCATTAGATCCATGTTGAGAAAGAGGAATCCACAAAACAGATTGCTTCTACACATCACAGTTAGCCACACATAAAGAGTCTATACTGTGTTAGTATTGAATTTAACTTTGCACAAAAAGCTAGTGAGTTTTTTTTCTTTTGCTGAATGTCTTAGGAACTTGTAGACATCATTCCTCCATCAGCATGGCATTTCTAGATCAATTTGCAAATGTGAATTAGTCTGCAACCTCTATTTTTGATTTGCAACACAATTGGCTAGACCTACAACCATCAGAGCAATGAAATGTGTGACTCATAGTGGTGATAAACAGAATACTTTAAACACGACTACTTACCCTGTCACAAGTACGGTAGACATATCTTTCTTATCAACAAAACTAAGTGCAGTTGTTGTCTCTTTTAAACAAAATATACTGTCAGGTTTATTTAATACTGTTGCAATAGTAGATTCAATAGACTGTTCCACATCATCGGTAGCCATCTTGGTTGTCAACATATCAAACCTTCCCTGTAGTAGATAAATGGTTGTGATTGGCCCAACCCAGGCCAGGTCAGCTGGAAATCTGTCTGAACGGGAGGGGGGCCAGACACATCTGCCAGAGCAAATAAAAGATGAGCTTGCAGATTCATCTGGTTCTCAGGCCAGAGATCCTGCTAAATGGCAGACAAATGAGACTAAAAACAAACTGTAATGTGGTGGAAAATCTCAACCTTCTGAAATAAAATGGTGGATCTGAGCCGCTCTCTTTCAATATATACATTAGAACAATTTATTATTCATTTTAATGTCATGTTACCCTATCTTCGCTGACTCATACTTTGTACGTTTTCTTAAGCTATTCTGTTTGCTTCTCAGTTTGACACAGTTTCCATTCCAATTCATTTTAAGTAGTCACATTTATAGTGTACTATGACTAAGAGACATGTATTAATTGTGTTGAAGTCAAAGGGGTTCTTTTCCTTTTGAAATGTAAAATTTTCATATGAGGCTGAGTCAGACTCAAACAATGAAGATAAGGAGTTTTAACTACCAAAGAGACAAGTGTTTTTTGATTACGGTTTTAAAATGTGGAAAAAAAAACACTGAATAAGATAAGGAAAAAATGTAGTATATTAATTAGGCTTGTAGGCATCCCATATGCTATTCTCTTTTTGATGATAGAGAATTATGAGCCTTTGTAGGATATCACAATCACCACTTGTGTTTTATCATATATTTCCTCTGTTTGCTTACATTGTGTTCTCACTGGGGAGACTTATGTTTCACATTGAGGTAGTGGACACTAAATATAATACCATGAAACCTATAACCTATAACAATTATCAAGTAAGTGACTGAGTTTTACTCTCGAGCTACATAACTTAAATTTGTTTTAAATGTTCACTGTAATTTAGTGATGTTTTCTGAGAAAATTAAAATAGTTTCTAGTTGTATTAGCATAATTTTGCTGTGGCATCTTTTCCTTCATATTTGTACAGTCTACAAAATACAAGAAAATGCAGCAAACAGAGCCAGTAATACACTAGCATCTGTATAATGGTTAAAGTAATTCATGGTAATTTAGTTGTATTTAACGTAGCCTATCTTGTTGATACAGTGAGTAAATAACCATGAATGTGTTGACATTACTCTCTAACACGGAAGTTTAAATATCATCTAAAGGGTAAAGCAGTCCTATACATAGAAATCCCAGCTGAGCTCCTTCCATTTTTAGATCACTGAAGATTGACATCAGTTGAACGGCAAGGTGCAAGTGCAGATTTTCAGTATTTTCTTATCTCAAAGTGATTGCCTGCACATGCTGAAGGAGAAATAATGTCATTTGACAAACACATACACAAATAAACAGAAACATTTAATGTATGAATAAACTGTGAGTAAAACAGCTGCCCCTCTTCATATCTTCTTTTTTTATTTTTTTTTCCTTTAGTATAAAATGTCTGTCTGCTCAAAGCTGAATGTTAGCTAATTATTTTTGTTATCTTCCACTATGGCTAGAGGCCCTATCAGACTTATATGCATGCAGTACAGATAAGGGCTTATTGGCAGAGAGAAGCGGACAATTTTTAATCATAAATACAGGCAGCTCTGCTCATCAAAGTACCACTGTCTGTAGTTTGTCTAATCTGGATTTTCCAAACTCACCCCACTTCCTGTGTTTTACCAACATGATTTTATTTCTTCCATACTCCCACTCTCTGTCACCCTCTCCTCCTCTCTTCTTTAGTACTTGTACGCCTGTATGTTACTACGAGCACAGCTTCTTGTAAATCAGCTCTACATAGACGGTAGCTTCCCGAGAAATGACTAATCTATTTCCATGTTAGGCGTCATTCACCACACCCTGTAAAATGCCATTGTATGGCTAGCATTTCATCAAAGCATGCAGGAAACAATCAACTTCACACCACGTGGATGATGAACAGAACATAGCGCTTAATAATTCCTTGGGCAGCTTTCAAGCTATACTTGCTATACTATACAATGATTCTCTTTGCTTTCTTATTGTTTGAGATCAGATTAGGTTTGTCATGTGTGTGTAAAAGCATGTCTAGGATTAAACTAACTGATGACGAAAACAGTTCAGTCTTCTTTTGAATGATTGGCTGATTGATTGGCCGCTGCTGTGCATTTAACCAATGAGCCTTTTAGTCTGTAGTTGTAGGATGTTCTGCAGTGCCCACTATTATAGTATTGTTGTAGAACTGAATGATTGTGAAGGGTTAAAACAATGAATAAATCTGTAAACCAGGATTTAATTTTTATAAAATTCAACGTATTGATTAAATCATGTTTTCAAAAGCACAGAGGTTAAATCGGGTATTTTCAATCCATTTAGTATGAATTAAGGCCAAATTCTAATGGTGAAAGAAATACAGCTCAACAAAAAACATTGGCATGCCCAAATTAGATCTAGGCATAAAACTGATATGTAACCCTAGAGTACAGGACAGGAGGTGAGGAAGACATCTAGGATGACTTGGGTACATTCAGTGCATGAACTTGTTGATGCCATTATGTAATGTTTCTGAGGAACATATGATCCTGCACACAGATGTGTTCTTGGAAAAGGTGGAGTGCACAACTACAGTATATATGTGAATATTATTTCCAAGGTTAGAATTTTTTTTTTAATATATGGATAATATGGATAATGTATGGATTTAGTGCATAACACAAACCAGCAAGCCCTTACAGATATTAGATTTCTGTAAAACAAAGATCAGTTGAAATCCAGTCAACTAAGGCTTATTGCTATATTGCTTGTTTATGCTCAAAAAACTATTGCATCAGATTACTATCCTCAAGAGTCATCTTCTGACTATTTTTGGGACTACAAAATCTTTGAAGAAGCTATTTATGAGTAATCATTATGAGTGGTTCCAGAACTTCTTTTCCAGGTCAGAAATTGTTGTCTCATCACCGCATGGACAGAGTTGTTGACTAGTGGACTAGAGTGTCATGACCCCTCAACCTGTCATGATATTAAACCGTAAACTTTTCCTGCATTCACTTTAAATTAATGGCCTTTTATGAATTGACCTGAGCTCTATTACTGCTCTTTTGTATATTCTAAAATCCACTGGTCATAGGGCTTATAACCTAATTAAAAAAATAAAAAATAAATTAATCACATTTTTTTAGCCATACTTATTGCTTCTTCCCTAACTATATGGAGAATCCATGATTACACAAATCACTGCACTAATTTCTTTCTTTGTCTAATCAACTGGAGGGAATGCTCCCTCTTCAATGATTAGAAATGAAGACATCTCAGTCAAAATTTACATTCTCTGACTATTGAGTCTAGGTGAAGGAGATTATTTCTTAAGTTAAAAAAACTGAGAAAAAAGGAAATTAGGATCAAATCAATAAAAATATAATACTTACTATACTATAAGACTAATCAATATGTCAATGTTGGTTGGGAATTCCTTTGCATTAACCCATTAAGGCCTGAGGCCTATTTAAAAAACACCTATGAAAACCGAAAGGAAATGAAAGGACTCCCAAAACCTGAGGTTTTCTGGAAAACAGCAGCTAGGTGTCAAGGTCTAGTAAAAAGCTGATATCTCAGCCTCTGTAGCAGAGGCTGAGATACCAACATTTGCACTAGACATTGCACCCCAAGTCATGACAGACTGGATATTTCACATTTGACCTCAAGCAGCTTGGGTTCTATTCCTCACCCATCTTCACCACTGACCAACAATCCAGTCCTTCTTCTCCTTGGCACAGTTGAGACACTACCTTTGCGACAGTTGTCGCCCATCTGCCAGATGTGTCTGAAAGTGGTGGTTTTTGATCTGTGACTCTTTCTGGATCTCTGCCAGATTCTTGAATCTTCTCTTTGATAATCTGCAGAAGCCATGGTCACATCTTATGATTGTGCATCTGCTCCTGCTACATTTTGGGCTTCCACTAAAGTTTCTATTGATATGCTTGGACTCTGTGAACAACCATGCTCCTCAGTTATGAACTTTTGTGGCTTATCCATTACATAAAGGGTATCAATTGCCAGGTCTGCTGTAACACTCAGTTTAAAATATTGATGTCCTGCAAAATTTGAGCTGATGTATTCATTTATTAATTTTTTTGGAATTCCTGGTTTTGTGGGTTTTATGAGCTGAAAGCCCAAATTATGTAAAAAAAAAACAAAACAACTAATAAATAAACTTGAAATCATTTAATTTGTGGACCCTGAGTTTTACCTTTTTAATGGAATTATGGAAATTAATAAACTGTTCTATGATATTCTATTTTTTTGACATATTGATTGCTCATGTTGCGAATCAATAAATACAAGCTCAATAATATAAGAAAAAAACACCCATTGTTTCTAATGTCATTTATTGTAGCTGTAATGATTTTACACATTTGAAATAAAAAATTATTTAGTTTTAATTCAGTGTGCACCAGACAGTTTGCAGACATGCAGGCTTAGCGATCAATCTGAATTTTAGGAAATTGAAAAATGTTCTATTGTATATAAAAATAGCTTCTTAGCATGGATAATGACCTTTTCAACAATTCAACCACAGATCAGACTTGGACTACTTACTAATATGTTTGAGTTGGGTTTTAGTCTGTTTTATTTAGTTAGATTTTTAAACAAAATGCAAACCCATCCCCCAAAAAAACACTGTACACCCATCTGGCAATACATTGTTTTACTTGGATTAATTGAGATCTGAGAGATGCTGTGATTTTTACCGGTATAAGATGAGAGTGCTGAAGCTGGGTCAGTTAGGATGGATAGAGTATTGTAGCTGCACATACTGTAACTTGGTGAGATAGTCTATGTTTGTGATTATCTGTCTGTGCTGATGCTGACATTTGGATGAATGGGGCAGAAAAGCAGCCACTCATGTTTGGCTTAGTATGTGTACAATGTAATTTTTGTCTTGCCAGTTGTCATTTCCTGTTGTTCCTTTGTTGGCAGTGGAGATTGAGAACTTGCAAAGAAATTGTCCATGATGACTTTCCTCCCGTTGCCTGTGAAACAGGATCTCTGAGTTGTATCATTACTGTCTTTCACTAGTAGCATGGTATCTCATCCTTAATACATAAATGTGTGCAGCCTGTATTTGGATTCCAAAGTTTGATGCCAAATTGTTTTTTGCTTGCAGTGTACTGGGTGAATTGGCATTGATGTGCCATTTGGAATAACTGTTTCTTTCTTCCCACCTTGTAACAGCCTGTGTAATTCTGCACAATTTGTTCCAAGTGAGTCTGCAGATGCTTCTGTCATATCTCCCTGTTGTCAAACTGCACAAAGTACACAATTTAACTGCTGCCATTCTGTAGCATTGTTCCCTTGACATGGAGCAGTGATTTTCCATTTCCATGTCCAGCACAACACTAAACAACCGCTGCACATCATATGCTCACAGCAAATAGGAATGAAGTTCAACTGCAGTCAAGTCCCATGTCAGGTAATTTTAGTGTGTTTTAACGGCAGCACAGTGATCTGTAAGGTGTGTTGGCATGTCTATATTGTACAAGTCATATTGTCAGTTGTCTCTTGGATTCATGCTGCCGGGGTCGGGCATGCAGTACCTTATGAATTAGGAAGGTTTCAGTCCAGAGGAGCTCTGCTGGGTGGCTTGCCAGCTCATCCTGGACCCTCTTCTGGATTTCCTTCAGGGCAATCCTTAGAAGGCATCTGGAGATGCCCATGGAGAGGGAGGTACTGTCTCGCTGTAATCTAGATGACACCTGCTGTCTAGTGTTGCCCTGTATGTTCCCTGCCCCCACCTTTGCACTCTGCCACTCAATTTGGTCAACCTGCCTGTCACTCACACCTATTCCTCCTCTGCAATAAAGCATCTGTTTGTTCCAGCTCGTTACAGCCATTATTTCAACTCTGCTTTGATCTTCTCTCTGCTAGATTGTCTCTGTTTGTACAGAGAATCTAGGCTTTTGACATTGAAGTCATTTTGCAAGTTTGTGTTTCGCCTTTCGTCCTTGGATTTTCACCTCCTGTTCCTTTGTGCCAGTACCTGCCAGCCACTCCAGTCCAGAAGCAGCTCACCTTCACTGGAGTCTCCTTTTAACCATGCTCCCTACCATTCCAGGCCTTTACTCACCTTCCCCAGGATTACAAATATTATTTAATAATCTTCATTCTCCCCTTTCCACTACAGAGCATGACAGTTTGTCTTTTGCATTCAAGTGAGTGAATCGATTGTCACCTTGACTTCTACTCTCAGGAAAAAAGTAATGTATTGTCCCTTCATTCAGCTTTTTAAACTAGTGTCTTTTTTTTTTTTTTTTACCTGTAAATCATTCAAAAATAATAGCATGTCATTTACATGTTGAGTTTTGCAGTTCAATAAATCTGATGCCTCTCCATATAAGCTTTGTATAGTGCTTTTCTTACTGCAGCTGATAACAGGGTCTAGGATCATGAGATGTTTGATCAGTATAGTTCAATAAATGATGCTGGCTGTGGTGAGTTGGTATAATCTATTTCATGGGCCCATAACTTGGTCTTTGTGGAACATCTGTGGGCGGTTAAGTAAAATATTTGTCAAAGAGGGATTATGGAGGTGTTCTGTGTTTGAATATGGAAGATAACAACATTAGGGAGGAAGACATTAGACAGTCATTTTTAGAAAGCTTATTTTCCTGTTTTTAAATATTTGTTAGAGTAGCCGAAACACTGTGTGGAATGACAATATATAAACAACCCTAATAAAAAGGACAGAAAGAAACTTTTTTTAAGAGGAAAACTGACCTCATATTGGAGGTGTAGTGTTCAGAGCCACCGTTTCTGTCGATAGGTCCATAGTCAAATATTCTTCCATCTGCAATTTAACTAGCAGACAGTATTTTGGCCATTAAAAGGTGATTGTAAGCTATAATTCAGACTCCGAATCAGAAGTTGGCAGAAATGGTTTGGTTTGGAAACTGTAGGTAGCTCCGCATCTAAGGCAAGCATATTAACATCTGATGATGGTAGTGATAGTGCATGAACTCCTGCTCACCTTCCTGCTTGTCACAAAAACCTATTCATTGGCACAGGGTGCTGATAGGACACACACACACACTCGCACACTCATCTATGGCTCCCGTGGATCTGCTGGAATTGGTAATGACACGATCCATCTCTAACCCATTTCCAATTCAGCTCTGGGAAATGAGATAGGATGGTAATGGAATCTCATTGATCTGAGTTTGCTCTCGTGTTTATGGTCCATAAGTGTGGAAGTCATTTCTAATGTTCATTTCCACATTGGATCTTTTTTGCATGCTAGCATATTTGCAATAGGCTTTATTCAGCCTTCAGTTTATGGCAACCTGTAGATGTTAAATATTTAATTTTGAAATTTTCAACCATGCGTTGCACATTAAGTGACAGGTATTCCATTATCCTCAGTGTTTTCATCTCTAAAGTTGTAATTCATGTTCACAAGTAACATCTTTAAAAGACAGGTCTGACTACAGTTAGGAGACCTCTGGTTTAGTCTGTGAAATCTTAATTCTGTTTGTTTTGTTTTACTAAAAAAGAGCAAAATGACAAATTACCTTTTTAAAATAGAAGAAACAAAGAAGGAAATGCATATACTTTTAAATATGCTAAATTGGTGCTGTATTTGAGGTTATCTAAATGTATCATTTTTATTTTTATCTGAACTGATTACAATTTTTAGAAATCTAATTGACTATGTGAGTGCAGCATCGAAGGAGCAAACCATTATAGTGTAGATCTGTGAATTCAGTCAGTTTCAGTTTAAGATAAAAAGAAAACTGTGTTTAGGTACAAAGCAGAGTGAAGTTTTGGACTAATTTTGATCACTGGTTTGATCATTGCTGTTTTTTTTTAATTTGTGTCTTTTGGCCACTGGTAGTCAATGGAAGAGTTTGCTGTGATAATTTCCAAGCTTCACTTAAAACTCATTCTACCCCAGACCCCTCTCTGTTCTGCTCCTCCCTCTGAACATCCTTAGAGGTGCATAACTCCAAATACGGAGAAATGTTCAGCCAAACTGAAATATTTTCAACTCAGGATGTGACTTTGCCTCCAATTGCACCACCAATAGCAAATTGACATCCATTTGTCTCCAGGAACAACCTTGAATTTGATTTGTTTGTGAATGGTATGCATCTATGTATGAAGTCTGTGGGACTGAATAATTCTTAATTTATAATTTAAATGTGTTGTATTTCTGTTTGATTTATATAATTTGCATTCCTGCTGGCTACAGTTGGTAAGATAGCAAAGAGTTAACACTTTAGGTCATTGTTTCATTGTTAATCCTGATTTATGCAGTGTAAAATGAAGAGCGGTGGGTATTGTCTCTGTCCTGTCTCTCTCACACTGTTGGGATAAGCAAACAGTTTTTTTGTTTAATTTGATACAATTTCAATATGTTTATGAAATACAATTATTTTTTTACTTGGATAACCTTTTAGGTTTTTAGGGATATAAAGACATATTTTATGCATATAATACATTTGAAGATACTACATAAAATATAATATAAGATAAAATAACAATGCAGACACTGGTGAACCAGTTCAATTCTGCAGAGTTCAAAGTATTAATTAAGTGAGATGCATGTGGTGCTATTTCTAGACACTGCATTTGATTGTGTTTGTCCTTTCAGTATGCAAAATGCCATATAAACTATATACCATATAACATAATACAGGTATAGAATAGAGCAGGAAAAAATAGCATCCCCATGACCTGCCTCAAAGTCAGTTCCACTAGAAGATGAGCTGGCCTTTCAGTCATGAAATCATGTGACTGTATGATAAGGAAAGCCCTATTACTCTGGATGTTTGTTCCCTGCAGATCATCACACCTCAGTCTTCAAAGACAAACACACATACAAACGCACACACATACACACACAAAACGTGCCCTTACCTTATCTACTTTACCCTCTGCTTACCACAGTCTGAAATTATAACACAATGAAATTCTACAACATATTCAGTAATTCCTGCAACTCTTTTACATACTCACCCACTTCATATTCTTGGTGAATATGATTATATGATTGGGCTGACTGCTCAAGACCCCGGCAAATATGGCTTCCCATTACATCACAAAGTATCAAGTGAAGTGTGAAATTAAGTGATGCGATGACATGTCACGATACATGAGGATTGAAGAGAACTGGACTGCATCAGACGGTTTATGCATTGCATGCATTTAAATATATGCTGTATTGCAGAAACACCCATGAAAACAATAGTGTAGGTGACACATGGGATATATCCACTGTAGCGGTAATGTGTGAATACTGTCTGGAACCTCATTTGTCTATTATACAATTATTGAAAATCCATGTTGGAAGGTGCTTCCATTTTCTATTGTGCTACAGGGAGTTGGAGTCTGTGTGGTTGTACACAGATTCCATTGTTTACTCCACTGTGGCCACCTTTTGGATGTTTGTTTTGGTGATGTTTGGCTGACTATATTTTATATTCATTCCAATCCAATAACGGCACAACCCTGCCACAGCCCTGCGTAGAAACAGCATTACTCCAGAGAGCTACATTAAACAAAACAAAACCTAACATGTTGACAATTGTTTTGTTATGACAAATCAGTTTCACATTCCACAGTGCAGTGTAATTTAAAATAGACAAAATCTGCAGGCAGTGTGTGCCTGCCACTCAAATGCACACATAATCACAGCTTCCCCAGATAAATGCAATCTGTTGTCCTTTTTGTGGTTCAAACCAATTTGTATACAAAAAGATAAGTGCGTTCAAATGGTCTCTGGAGAAAGAATGCTAGGACATACCTACGGGATTCAAAGATAGATTAATATTCAGAATATTTTATTATCTTGTAAAAAAAAAAAAAAATATTTTATTATCTTGCATTATAATTAGCGTCAGGAGGATCTAACTTTAATGCAGAATATTGTCATTCTACTACTCATCACTCAAAACCGTGAGATTACCTTGACCAATCTTGCTTTGGTAACTATATGTTTCACTCTTAAATTTTGAAGCTGATAAATTGTAGTTTTAAATCGCTCTTTTTTTTTCTATTCAAAGTGAAAACTGTACATTTGTTATGGATAAGCAATCTATGCTGTGTATGCTAATGACTTGTACCCGTTGCTTATTTAGCAACACACATCACTGCATAATCATTGGCATGAATCTAAACACCAGGCACCAGTGACACTTTGAAATCATGATGCCTGCTTGACCCCCATCATTTATTTAGAGCTAGTTTAATGAAATAGTAAGACATCCAGATTGTTCACATCTAAACAACATTGGCACAGTCTTGTGAAGTGCGTTAGCTGTGTGAGTGTATTGATCCTGTTGCGTTGAAGAGCTAAAGGTTAATGTGTTGTCTATTGATCTGAATAAAGCCTTTTACTTAACTCCGCAAACGTTGTGTTCAATAAAGCCCTTCGGGTGCTGTTTACACCTTTGGCTTGTTTTAGTTTTAACTGCCTTTTTGGATCTAGCACATGGCCCTGGGGAAGCTACTGCTGACTTCAAACATTACATCACATTGCTAAGTTACATTAGGAATGCTAAGAAATGTACTGCTTTACGTCTTATTTGGAAAATATGTACTTTGCATTTAAAGCAATCAAATTCTTATACAGTTACTATGAAAATATAATCTTTTATTGGCTATCGCTCTGTTACCATAGTGGAATTTAAGTGTGGAAGTCAATGGCAAACATCAACCAAGCTCCACTACAAGCAGTTACACTTGAAACACTGGTTTCTGCAAGTAAGGGTGCTTGGATATTGATGTGGTTAGTAGCTGTTTTAAAGCATAGTTCAGATCAATGATTCACAACGAGACAAAATGGCTTTAGAATGTTGCTGAATTGATAAGTTGCAAGGCATCTAAACTGTTGCCTGAGGTTTCAAAAGACCTACTTTGTCAAATCGCGAAATGCAGTTTTAGCTTTTAAGGAGGTAGCTATTTCTCTTCAGCCAATCGGGAAACGACACAAGCCCATATGAAAAAGTATTATTTTTCTGGACAGAGGAGATGGAGGTCCTGCTCTAATCCTTTCATAGATTGTTGCAGACACCCTGTCTCCAATGCTGCAGTAGCCAAAGACTGGTCTAAATCCTTGCTTTCCTAGCTTGCAGTCTTTCCCTTATTGATAAGTGTTACTGCAAAAACTGCGAGCAAGTTATCCATTTCTTCTTTTTTTTCTTTCTAGGTGTAAACAAACAGAATTCCATCAAATCCAATTAATTCAATTTATCAATGCAGATGCAGTGGGATTGGAGTTACTATGGAATTGAATTACCTCTATAGAAATGGTCATATGTGCCTGTGCATGTGTTGCTTTGATGTGAACAGCCCACTTTTAGAACTTTTATGATCAGGCATCTTGGATTTTTTTGCAAGTTGCATCTGGTTGTAAATCATTGCTCTGAACTGGTCTTTATATGAAGCATTCAAAAAACATATTTGTATTCATTTTTTTCTTGCCTGAGGCAAACTGCTGCTAGAATGCTTGAGGTCACAGCAGACCATAAGGCTCTGTTTAGTGAATATAACTCATATTGTAAATACACAACGATGCAATACTGTCTGTATGGACAAGACCACAATTGCACTGACCATGATGCTAAATCTGATCCTTAACTTGGCAAAGCTTTATTTATGCATTTTAATATTTTTTATTATTACATTGGAGGATACAGAGTGTCAGTAATATTTTAGGTAATTTATTGGCTATTGTGAAATGTGGAATTAACCAAACCAAAACTGTTAGAAAATCTCAGTAAATCCACTGAATAGATGATGGTGCAGGATGTTAAAACTGTTATCACAAAAACTAACCGTCAAGAATACAACATTCAGATTGAGTTCTCTGTGGGCCCCTTTCCCTATTACAGAAATGAATGGTTTCAATATCTGTGCAATGGTGTGTTAAAAAATGAACGGAATATCATTAACAGGAAAATAGGCTATTAAAACATTTTATTTCTCTGAAGGCTTGGAAGTGAATCTTGCCACCAAGCAGAACTACTTTTGTTTACAGAAGTCATGGCATATTCACATCCCAACAATTGATCATAATTGAGATTATCATATTAAGTACTTGCAGATATGATTTCATTAAGAAGTGTCTTGGTTGAAAGAACAATTTAAATTCTGTTGAATAAGGCAGATGAAATGCATGTTTGATGCCAATCCAACAGCATAGGTAGCAATAAGCAAGCCTTATAGACATATCTTTTTGTTCCAGTATTATAATACAGCAGCTACAGAAGACTGTTGGAGAGTTTTGGGAGAATTGAATGTTTCTGAAGTTGAGTTAGGCGATTGACACAATTAAATATCATACTATTTTTGACCAAATACCTCAATATTGCTACACTATTGTAGGGATGTTTTGTAGTATTTTGCATTTTTTTATTTTATTTTCTTCATATTTTTATTTATTTATTTTTTTTACCCTAGATTTATGCATTTTGAAAATCGTATATAAAAATAACCTTGCTATCCTTTTTTCACGTTTTTGAGTATCTGCTGGTTCTAGATTTGCATTGTGTATTCTTAGCATTGATTCAGACTGTTGTCAAAATTGTGCTAGATTAGGGATGCCTCATTTGTGGTGAATCAATTGTCTGTCTTTCAAATCCACTTGTGCTTTGAAATTATGAATAATCTAAGGATTATAAATTCAAAAACAACAGAGAGAAATACTAAATTAATATCATGGATCTGTTGTTAGGAAACAAGTGGTTTATCTTGAGCATTTTTCTTTGATGTTAGGTTACTAGTTCTCATAATGAGCATAATTGGTTAAATCTTTTCCTCTCTTGTTGTTTGTGGGGGAATAGTAATCTAAGAGAATTGGCAAACCAGAATAAATTATCAACATGAGTAGGTGGTGAAAACCTCTGTCTCTCATGTTATTATGAGACAGAGAAAAACACCTGTTGCTGAAATCAGCGAGGCTTGCAATTTAATTTTATCAGCCCACGAACAATCACTCATTAGGTAGCTGGAACGATGATAGAACCCAGTCAGCTGTGAAGCTCGGCATTCTAGGGCACAACACATAACAAGAGAGCTCTTTTTACATGTGAGAGGAACCTGCTTGGCTGAATCCTCTTTGGCAGAGGGACCCTTGTGGCAGAAACACCAGTTATTCACAGCTAATGTCATGGTCTTTAATCTTTTTAATACCTACTGGAAATGAATAAAAAATGATATGTCCAAAATCAGAAATATCCAAATTAATTAAGTCAGCACTTAGCATTTAATCAACCAGGCATTTTAAAATTAACTCAGCAGGCCAAATGTTTTGCAGACAGGTACTGTTTAAATCCTTTGGCTCCATTATAAAACAATACCCTCAACCAGATGTAGATTTGCCTTTTGGCTGATTGGCAGATGTTTCACACACCCAGGTTAAAATCTAATAAAGTAGAATGCACAATAACAGAGAGGGGTGCTATTTGTATGACTGCTCCATGGAAACATGTATCCAAAAACATGATTAGTTGCTTTCTTTGTCACTGAACTTTGGTCAGGAGGCAGGGTAAGCATCAATCATCTTCACTTGCCACATACAACTCCAGCTGCATGTTGTGCTGATGAAATGTCATAGCATGCAAAAAGTCAGGCAAATTTAAAGCAAAAAGTATCTGTATGAGAACCGAGGCCTAAAGAGCTGGAAAGGAGTAGGTATTTGGTCCAGTGGTGGAATATAACTTAAGTGCATTGAGTATTTCTATTTGACACTACTTTATACTTCCACTCTACTACATTTCAGAGGGAAATTGTGTACCTTCTCCTTAACTACATTTATTTGCTGCTTATAGATACTTTTCATATTGAGATATATAAAGTTTTTGAATATTGTAACTGTTAAATTACTATGCAGTAACATTAGTAGTATTCTACCCAAAATATATCATAAAATATATATTTTAAAATTGTGTATACATGGATGAACTACAACATGATATTCTTACACATATTTGTTAGGGACTATAATATTCTCTAATAATATAACACTCTAAAAGGAGTTGCATAACAAGTCTTTTCACATTTGAAACATTATGTAGATTTTCTTGATAATACTTCTGTACTTTTATCTAACATTTTGAAATCAGGACTTGTACTTGTAATGGGATATTTTAGTTGAGTAAAAGTAAAGAATCCGATCTTCTATCAGTGATTTGCACTGTAATTACTGCTTTGCTATAGACATCATCACCATTATTGATCAGCGCATGCTAATTAAAGTCATCCAACCTCAAGACAAATAAATGCCTTCTGTATGGGGTTTTAGACTCATTCTCTGTCAGAGTAAAATCCACCTGCACTTGTCCCACTCAGCACTCCTGAAGACAGCTGCACATCCTTTGAACCCACTGAAAAGCAGGGGGCCGCACAAACACTAATACAGGGACTTTCAGCTCCATTTCAGTTACTTGTGACAAATGCACAAACACTCTCCCCTCCCATCGCAAACACACACCCACTCCCTGTGAGTGTGTGCTGCATCATTTTTAGCAGAAAGTTGAGCCAGAAGTAAAACCTGTCTGGAACATTTATTCTGTTTATATTGTGTTCTTAAAGAGCTCCAGATGCAACTTTGATGCAAAAATTTGGAATCCCAAAATGTGACACAAAACAAGATGTATTTATAGATTTGTTAATTGACAGGTGATGTCCCGTATAGAGGATTTTTTTTTTTTTTAACTTTCCTAATTATCCCCCTGTCTTTGCCTTAATCCATCAGAATCCTGCTTATTTTCCATTGTACAAAGAGACATTATTTCCATACATCAAGTCAAATTCCCTTATTTTGAACCAGCATAGAGTAGAAAATCAGAAAATACTGTATTCTCATGGTGCATAAGCTACAGGGCAACTTAATTTACGTTGCTGATATTTCTCCCTAAAAAGTTTGATTGCAAAAATGGATGACTGAATTGCTTTACAAATTCTTTGATCTTATTGCATTGGTTTTTAAGTGACATTTGCATTGGAATTAATCACTATGAGTCTTCCTCTCCCTCTTCCATTAGTCATTCTATTCAGTGTTGTTATTAAATCAAACTATTAATGCAAGATGATTGTGTATGTGGATGAACAGATAATTGCTTTAATGCTCAGGAAGCCAATACTGTTGAACTAAAGGCCAGACCTGAAGGGTACAGTCAGTTTTTAGTGCTTTGGCATCCAGTTGCCTGGTTGCAGATTGCAACCAGCTAAGTACTCCAAGTGTGTAGGAGAAACTATTGTGGCCATGAAAAATGTGAAAGGCCATCCTTAGTCATTGCTTTTGTTTGTCCGTTCTCGGCTACCGTTCTGTAGCTAAATCTTGCACACATTTTAATAGACCTTATCCTAAACAACCTGAATTAGATTTCTCTGCAGAATTTTAAACTGTACATTATTTGTAGTTTAATCAGAGTGAAATTTAAATCACTGAAACCTTGTGTGCATAGCAAAAACTTGACAACCACATGAAAGGAATACCAATAAATGGAAACATATGATTGTCATGCATATGCTTTAAATCCTGAGTGAGATATTTAATGGCCTAATATAAAGATTCAACTACTGTCATGGTCACATCTACTGTACATGTCTCTTCAAAGCCAAATAGTTTTCTTTAGTAGAACAAAGAAATGTTGAGTTTTATTGCCCCATTTCCCACTCATGAACTTCTGCTGTCAAAGACCTCATATTCAGTGACGCCAATCGCCACAGTCACAGTTTGTCCTCTGAAATCCATTGTGTTTTCAATTGTCCTCGCCAATCATTACAAAAGATGCAGGCTACATTGTGGCTGTGCAGTGGTAAATTGAAAGTGTAATTTCTAACAATATGGGTCCCAGTGGTAGATGCGATTGCCTTGTCTAGATTTCTGAGCAAATGTGAAATAAAAATGGATGTTCCATTCCAAATAAATAAGATGGGAATAATAACATTCGCCTGAGGTTAGAAAGGCCTCATTGGGCACACCATTTGGAAAAGGACACTTGAACCATTTGCTTTTTTATTGCCTCTCCATACTTTTGACAGCATGTGCTATCTCATCTTAAACCTAATTTGAACATAAAGTGCATTTTGGGTGGTGATGTTAGTATTACTGTAAGTGTCTAATTTCTATGTTTTAATGAATAAAGTAGTTAAGTTACAGTTATGTTATTTACTGTATGTGATGTCATTCATTATAATGTCAATATTACAAGGATATATCTAGATAAATATAGTGAATTTAGCTGTTTGATAATAATTTACCTGTATGATAATAATCATAAATTGTCAATGCAGTTTTCCCAGATGGCCTACCAAAGAATATAATTCATGGGGTTTTGAGTTGCAAGACTCATTTGAATGTTCCAAAGTCAATTGCAAACCCAAACACCCCCTGAATTCCTATAATGATGTTCAGCATTTGTTTTTATGAGTGAAGTTGTGGTCCAGCTATTAAATGGTGAAATTCTGATTCATATGATTCTCAATTTTAGTTAAAACTTTCTTGAGCAAAATTTCCAGTGTTCTCCTTTTCAGGAAAGCATAGGGAAAAGAAAGTAACATGAATATAGATGTTTTTTCTTTGAACAAAAACGGATGCTGTAAGTAGTTAAGATGGCATCCACGTTGTGGTTTAATATTTCACAATAATTATGAGAAAAATAACTGTGTGAGCTCTGTTAGTTAACATATTTAGAATGTTAGACACTACAGTACATTCATGACAGCAAGAAGTATGAATTAATGTATGAATAAATAAATATTTGAGGCTGCACAGCTGCTGTTATGAAAAATATACTGTGACTCATGAAGTGCATTAATACTCTTGAAACTTAAAAGTGAATAATATATTTCATCAATTTGCATAAAACATGTACCAAAGTTGAAGAACCATAGCAGTTATTGTATGTTTAGCCCATTTAATACAAAAAAACATTATCTAATGCAGACCATTTTGTTGTAGGCATGCTGTACTGTTTCAGATGTCAATGTCAGCTGTAATCTTTGGAAAAGATGAAGTTGTTTTAAGTTCAGACCGGTTTTCAAAATTTGCAATACATTACCATGCAACAATAAAACAGACCTGAAGTCCACATAGATTTTTTTTTTAATAATTTGAGAAATTTCCTAAACAAACAAACTTTATTGTGGTAGATAGTGGTATTACTTTTTATCTTCTAGTTATAAGGTCACTTAAAGGTCATGTGAGAGGGCAACAAACTAATGAAATCTCTGGCTTAGTCACAAGCTACTTGAGGCGGTTACATGATAATACTGTAGGTATGTGAACCCCGACCTTTTCAGTATAAGGTCTTCATTTAATGACATACCTCTGACAATCTAATATCACCATGTGCTTATTTAAAGGCACCCTCAGGCGAGACATTTCATGGGAAGTCTGGGAAACAGGAAGTGGACTACAATGCCTTGTGGTCAAATTTATTTTGGAGATTTAAGGCAGTCTTAAATCTCCAAAAAGTCTAGTTTCATCACTTTTTTTTTTTATTTGAACTGTTCTTAACCTTTTCCCAAAGGAAAACATGATCGCAGCTGATATGTTTAGATTGCTTCACCTTGGTAAGATACAATATGTGTTTTTTTGATATCTTTTTTATGACCTGCCAGCTTGGTGGATTTTAGATGGAATCTCTCAAAATACTTTCTTTCAAATGCCAAAGCAGTCTCTAGATTGAAAAACATTTTGAAGATTGTGAAGTGCAGTTATTTCGCAGTGCAATGGGCCTTTTTAAAGGAACATATCAGGATGTCACTCTCAATTAACATTTGTCCACCTGATGCCAGTGACAAGTTGTTACTCAGGGGGAAAGAGTTGCTAAAGGAGGAAAATGGTTCTGTCCTCACTTGCCCTCGAGGATCAAAGACAGTTTTTTCCCCCTCTGTTTTCAGAGCAAACATGCAATGTTTCCCTTCTCTGTCCTTTGCCAGATGGCCCAGAGGCTGTCAGAAGGGAAACCATTGATTATTTAGCTCATAAGATGGACTTTATGATGTTCAGAGTGAACATATATCATGGGAAAGGACTGTCTCACTAGAAAGATACATGTTTACCTCTTGGGTGTGATTCAATAAAAATGGAGCGTCATTGATCCTCCTGAAGTCATTCACAGAGGTCCAGACACAACAGCTGGGGATATGCCTCTCTGTGTTGGAGAGCTAGAATTGTGATAATCATTAGAATTTGATCATTTGAATTTTTTTTCTTCTCTATATCCACTATTATTCTTTTATTGAAATGTCTTGAATTAAATGCAAAAAAAGAAATGCAAAAATTATAAGAATGCTAAGACCTAAAAGTATAAATGCAAGCAAATGTCATTCAATGTCAGCAAGTATTGTTGGAAACGAGTACATAAGAAAATATTTCAACATGGGTAGAAATGAATTTGATTTTTTTTCCTCATTTTTGTGCAATACTGTGGACACTTGTATCATGAGCCACATGTCTGACAAGTACAGAGAGCTCCAGTACAATGCTGCCTAGACACCAGAAGCAAGTGGAAACCCTGTTATTACTCCAGAGAAAGTATATGTTTTTGAGCTTTTTCCTGCTCTCAGCTATTACACAAGGAAGACTAATTGATCCCTGCGGATGGCAGACAAGGCAATAGGTCATAAAGCCCAGACACTATGCTTTCTCACAACTTGCTATCACTTTCCTCCCAAAGTGCCATCAGCAACAGCTAGGGAAAAACTTGGGACATAATTTGAGGCCATACATCTTTGCAGACGGCTGCTTTTGTCATCTTAAGTGGACTCGCAAGAAGAAAACACCATGAGCCAGTTGTGTGGTTCTGACTGAAAACAGCCCTTTTATTTCCAGTGTGAAAATGTGCAGTGAAGAATACAATGAAACTACATTAAGGACATTACCACTGTACAAGGATTACATGAAAACTTTACAATGCCCAAACCTTACAAGATGTGTCTGGCACACCTCCACATCAGATAAATACAAAAGGAGATCATTACATATTTACTTTAAAAATAAGCTTATGATTGATTATTTAAAGTAATGTATAGAGAGGCAGTATTAAGCTTTGTTCTTTTATCCTTATAAATAATAAAAGTTCTGTACAAAGACAGAACAGAATGTTGTGTAAAGATGGATGAGAAGAGGGGAAAAAGAGGACAATGTCAGATTTTGTTTAATTAGTACTTTCTTCAATCCAGCAGATAAAATCAGAAGCGTGTCGGCAGTCAGCTGACATTTTATCAACACTTCTTCTGAGAAATTCATTTTTATATTTTTTCAGGGGGCCATGCTGATAAGGGTTTGAATTTCAAAGATGATTTAATGATGAGGGAAGAGACACTGTGTGTGTGTGTGTGTGTGTGTGTGTGTGTGTGTGTGTGTGTGTGTGTGTGTGTGTGTGTGTGTGTGTGTGTGTGTGTGTGTGTGTGTGTGTGTGTGTGTGTGTGTGTGTGTGTGTGTGTGTGTGTGTGTGTGTGTGTGTGTGTGTGTGTGAAGCAATGATCTCCTCCCACACACAAAGAACATTGCTGATATGGGAAATTGTCCAAGGGAAATTGTCATCATGTACTGTCAGTCACAGGAACATTGCAACATGTGTATGTTGCCCAATGCTGTCATGCTTTAAGGAATCTTGGTAATCAAACATAGGTCTGTAATCGAGGTGATGATTCAGTGTCCATGTTCACAGGATGTTACCTTTGCCTCATCGTTTGCATGTGAAAGCATGTCAATCTCAGGAGAAATGGTGTCACAGGAACATGCTCATAAAACAGAACAAGCCTGAACATGTATGCATGGCTTTGGCTTTAATGGGAACTGGAGGATCAATTTAGGTTTTGTTTCCTCTCCTAAAAATACCTCAAATTGCAAAACTCAGCAGAAACTAATTGACTTGGTTGAAATTCAAAACTATTATGCTTCTATTCAATGCTATATCCATCCATGCAAGACATTTTATCTCTGTCTACTGTATGTAAAAGCATTTGAGTAGAAACCAAATTCCTTCCATAAAGACTTCAGCAATAATATGACTTATGGCCATCCATAATTGTAGGTTGTGGTAGCTAACTGCTCTGGCACAGTGATTTTTCAGATTAAATTGTACCACTGTGTGCTGTCTGAGGTAAGGACTTGGCTTTTTATCCCTTGGAAAAGGTGCTACATATTTTATAGATCTGTTGACAGTGTGCATTAAAACAACAACAACAAAAAACAGGGTAGAGCATGCCAACACAGTGTCATGGTGGAACATAATTTTAAATGCTTAATCGTTACAGCAAAACCAGGGTTAGTGAATTATATATGCCTTCATTATACCACAATTCTTGACTGACTGAAAGTCCAGTTTTTCTTTCTGTGGCTCAGTTAACATTTCTGCAAAATGCACTAAAGTCCCTTCTTCAGTGGCAAAAATATACCCTACGTATAAGATCTGAGTCTATGCAAAATAAACAAAGCTTCATGAGGCTGCTTCATACACTGATCATGAGTTTGTATGTCTTTTATTTATATATAATATAATATAAACTCTTGAATTCTGTGTTGAAAAGTTTGATAAACTCATCTCATCTTGTTATGCATCAGTGTAATAGTTTTCTAAAGAGAAATAATATAGCTGCACACTGTGTTCCAATGATGAATTTGATTTAGTAATAATGATCAGCTGTTAATTTTCACAAATTGTCAGTGTCCCATAGGTGGCACGACTTTAAACTTGGTGTGCAACATGAAACACTACAGACTAAATGCTGCTTCAATTTTTTCAGAAGTCTATTCCAGAAAACAGGTTCATTAAATGTAAGACTGACAACTCTGAGTTTGGGATTCCAGAACATCTAATCAGATTTTGTTCAATTGACTCACTCGGAGTTCAGTGCATTTGTGGTCAAAAAAGAAAGAACATTAATTAAATAAAAAAAAAAAAAATCAATAACAAAGCACCAATATTACAATTCACCATGGCAGCACTCTTCATCCAGTGATGGTAGAAGCATTAATGTGTGTGTGACTGAACATCTTTCTTGAAATAATATAGCAGTGACAGAACCTGAGTCTGAGGAAAAAGAGTTAAGTTACCACAATGAATTTGTATTCAATGCTGACTATCATTTCCTCATTTACCAGTCTTGGATTTCCTTACTGGATAAGATGGTGGAATTGTAATGTTTATTAGGATATAACCTACATTACATTTCTACATATATGTATATAGCTGTAATCTGACAGTGATAAAACAAAAAAGGGCAGCAACTGAAGATGAACAATATAGTTGAAGATTTAAAAAATAGTTAAATAGATAATAGATAAAACAGATAATATATATGTTAAATATATTGTACAAAGATTGTAATCTCATAATCTACACCAGAAATAATGAGTTTAGGTATTTGCAGTTGAAAATGTGTCGAGGTTCGAAAATCTTTAGATCTCTTTTTGTATCTTAACTAAAAAAAGCATTCAGTGACTATACTTCCACAAATGCAAGTAAATACTCTGTAGTAAACAGTAACAGAAATACTGTTAATACATGCTAAGACTATTCAGACACTTGCTTTCAAACTCCATTTATTCTGCAGGTAAACCAAACTCTCCTCACTCCTACATATTAGTAATCTCTATATGAGGTGATTTATTGATTTTATGTTTCTCAATCTTTTTTATTTGAGAGATGACCAGATTATAAACTCATCAATGCAGGAGCTGCTGTAACAACCTGACAGCTGACTGATCGATGTGCACAGTCATAATGTTATAAAGGGCATGTAGAGGTTTGATTCTGAGCTGAAGGTGAATTCTTGCTCTCAAATTTGAATATAAGGACCGAGTTCAATATTCAACAAAAGATTGATATGCATAAAAGGGGTAACATTGTTCAATATAGTCCTTGAGTAACAAACTCATTTTCAACCAGGATTTAAATTCTGATTTACAGTAAACCTCTGTTAATTAAAGCATTTTGGTACAAACTTTGATAACGACTGACTGAATGAGGAAATGAAATATTTCAGATGACTGCTTCAGGCTCTCTGGAGTAGATGAAAAGAAATTTAGCATTTGTTGAAATTTCAGAAATTAGTTTGCACAGATATGATCACATGACAGATAAAAAAAAAAAACCAACACTTTGGCTCTAAATACAAAACAGAAAATGCTTCTGGGGTCTCATTTATAAAATATGCAGAGGATTCACATCAAAAGTTGGTCTAAGATTCCATGTTCATAATTATAAATCAACTTAACATTTGGTGCATTTTTGTAGATACTGATAGTCAGTGAACTGCCCCTAATCAATATTGATTTATACCGACTGGATGACGATAATAACAGCAAAGGCCGTTAGAAAGGCTAAATTGTTTTGTTTACTGGGAACGACATGGACATTTACTGTATAATGAAAAGAAGCATGCACTGGACATTGTGAATGCTGCTGGCTCAGAAGGTCGGAACCTCTCAAAAATAATAATAAAAAAAAAAGTGGTCCAACATAAAAGTGGGGGTAAAATAGCCTTCCACATAGTGTTTGTGCCACAGCTAGGGGAAAGGACACCAGAACTCAACCTTGAGTGACTTGCTGGTATTGCAAGGGAATCCCTTCTGTCTGGAAAGATGATAGGAAGGAGTTGAAAAAAAACACAATATTTTCTGTAACATAAGCTTTAAATTGAAATAACTTCTTGATAAATAGTGGTATAGTTTGTTTCCATATCTGCTTGTGCTCTTACAAGCGATCACATCAGATACACATGCTGGCGTTGGACCTCTTTGAAGGTGATATATAAATAATGTTGTTACTGTTATATTTGTATTATGATAATGGGGAAGATGGTCCTGCAGTTGTCGAAGTGCTTTTGCATAGTTGAGTTTGTGATCTTAGTGATTGTTGATCATGAATACAACTCAAAGCAAGTTACAAAAGAAGGCTCAGTTATTGTCTTTTTGGTAACACACATCCAGCAAAGGTGTCCTCATTGCTCATTGCCACTCTTTCACATTGCCTGAATGAACTTTTATCACTTGTATTTCAAAGTGAATAAAGGAATGTGACCACAGTTATTGTGGACACTTAAATCGCAGCAGGATATCACAGGCCCGTTTATGTATGAAACCTCAGTCTAGTGTTGCCCTGGGGCTGTCACTAAATGACAAATGATAATGAAATCAGATGCTGAACTATAAATCAAAATATAGGACATGGATATCCATGGGAAAACCCCTGCGTCCAGTATAAATCCCAGCCCAAAACATTAAAATGAACCTGGA
Source organism: Lepturacanthus savala (assembly GCA_030544235.1). NCBI lineage: Eukaryota > Metazoa > Chordata > Actinopteri > Scombriformes > Trichiuridae > Lepturacanthus > Lepturacanthus savala. Next base: position 11,378,486 of record CM060483.1, on the reverse strand, counting down.
TTAAAAGTATACAGTATTCTTATAGTAAATAATATGTCCTACTGTCTTAGGTTAAGATTCCTTGGATTTTGAATGACTGTCAGGCACTATAATTTGATAGTATTAAAGCAAGTCACTGCTTTACTAGAGGAATTCAAGAAAGTATCTGGCTTGCGGTTTCAGTTGAAATGTATCCCACTGGTGTTTCGGAAGAAAAAAAAATTCCATTTAATATACAAGCCTGGCTTCCCAAATTTACTTACAGTGTCTGAAAGTGGATGAAGCAATACAGAATTTGCATTCTTCTCCCATACTTTCAAGAGAACACTGTTAAGACCAAGCTTGGAAAAGGCACTCAGCTGTTGAAACGTCAACTAAAATTCAGAGCAGCGGTCTCCTGTGCTGTTGAACTCTGATAATTCAGTCATTGCTTTCTGCTCGCTCTCTCCATCAGTTTCATCCCACCCCCCCCTTGCACTATTTCTCCCACCATCCATCTCTCTCCCTCTCACCCTCGCTGTCTCTCTTCTTTCAGCAAAGGCCTTGGAGGGTTCTGCAATTACGTTTGGGGCGCTCAGAAAAGGGGATCACTCCAGTGAAATAAATCGCTTCATAACAGCTGCGGTGAAATGGCGCTAATTGCTGATTGATTTGAAGCAGAGGCAGCAGATATCTGCAATGCAGAGCCGCATCTGCCACACTCTCCTCATAATTCCCCTCTCTGATTATCTATTGTTCAGGCTGTTTACTTTGTAGTGATGAGTGGTAAATGGCAGGTTAAGGAAGCTAAGGGGGCCAGACACCAAATTGGATCCCTCTCCTAAAGACCGGAGTGTAAAATTAGACATAATTAACACACCCTTTAGGCAGATTCTCCAATCCTCATAGACATGGCAGCAATGCAAATTAGCTATAAAGATACACACTTTATATACAAAAACAATGATTATGCTGCCTTTGGTCTACAGGAGCTACAGCATGTCTTGATTGAGAGCAAATCAACCACTGTACAACTCACTTTAGTTTTCAGGGTCTGGATGTTTTGTTGCATTAGGCACCATGGCAACAGAAAAGAAAGAAAACACTAAGTTAAAAAGCTTTATCACAGAAATCATTAGTCCTTCTATGCTCAACTGTTTTCCCTCTGCTAAATGGTAATACAGTACAGTTATGTGGTGCATATGCTTTTAAATACCTAGCTGTGGTGATGAGGAAAAACGAAATACTTGACTTGATATGACAGCTGACAAATTCACCCAGTTCTGTATCTGAAACAAATAATGTCTGACGTTCAGATGAACCATGGCACGCTGTTCATGTGAAACTTCAGGCTCTGTGGGTGTAACTCTGAGTGGTGCAGCTGTTTGTTTGCTCCTCTGCTCAACAAATATTTGGGTGTCAAATAATTGATTTAAGTGCTCTCCTAGAAAGTACATTTTGACAACATGGATGTCACATTCTCTCTACAGTTTATAGGGACACATTTCAGGCACAGCATACATTTTAGTGCTTGATACAGCTTTTCAAATTGAGAAAAGTGTGTGTTATCCAGCACTAAACTCTTTAAATGGGACTTTTTCCAATGCACATTTGAGTGTTTTTAAAATGCTATGTCTAATTTAGGGAGCAGACTAATGAGAAACTTTGAATTGTGCTGGAAAACTGAGTGGCTTTGAATGTAATTTGACTAACTTTTGCAGAGGTGGTTCTTGCCTACCACATTTATATAAACGACAAGTTGAATCAGCGCTCATTTTTAGTAGTGTGGTGGTTTAGAAGCCATGTCAGACAGGGTCAAGTAAGAAAGTTGATGTTAAAATGATGATTTTGTTTTCTAGTTTTGGAAATTGTTGGAAAAATTAGGGATAATGAAAGTACACAACTCAATCAAATATTTTACATAGTTAGATTAATGTTTAGACATTTTAATGTGAAAAAAAGTTACATATTAGCCCTTCAAACTGTGTACTGTTTCATAGACACTTTATGTATTGTCTTCAAATCATACTCTGCTAGATACAGTTTATTACTAAGCTCTGAAAAATATATTAAAAACTATCAATGCATGTATTTTAAGCTCATTACTACTATACAGCACAATCATTTGCTTGTTGAAAGATCTCTGTTGCTGCTGGCTAACCAATAGTGGAAAACAATTTAAATGTTAACATTCTATTGTGGTATAGTGACATTCTGCAGTCAAAGGCTCAATTGCATTTGATTCTATGTTTTATATAATTGTAAATTATTATATATGAATTTTGGTCAAAAACCAGTAATTGAGTAACATAAAATCGGTTTTTAGTTGATGAACAATGAATAAATATGAATTGGTTGCAGCTCTAGTGCCCATTATTATTTAACATGAACATGTTACTGTAAGCTTGTTGGATGATACTGCTGTTCTTCAGCACATGTTTCATTCTGATTTGATAACAGGTTGGTAATTTGAGGCCAGCTTTAGGCCACACTGAGATGTAAACAATACCTTCACAAAGATTATATTTTCATGTACGACAGTACTGAAAAATAGTCACAAAAATGATTTAAAAATAGTTACAAAATGCTATATTTCAAAGTCACTGGTGCAGATAGGTCAATGGCACATAAAATAAAACAAAAGAATAAAGGGTTTTTATTGTTGCTACCAAAAGAATGTACATCATGTTTCTGTTCACATAAAGCAATTTAAGAGTGTGAAATAAAGCTGCTAAAAAGGGTAAAATTGGAAGTTTAATCATATTGTTAGCATGTTGCCATTTGAGACCATTTCATGATGCAGTCTTTTACAGTAATTGTGCAAAGTTTCCAGTCTACACAATTTATAGTGTCATGAAATAAGTGTGGAGACAAACACACATGGAAAAGGGCATAAGTTCTCCAGATCATTGAAATAATGCACATTCTTAGGTGTATTTGTGATTTTAAAGTTGTGTATCATAAAAGGCAAAGAAGCATAACTAGTAACTACTGATGCTACACACAGCTTGACATTAAATAGATTAAATCTCATGTTTAACAGTGAAGTGAGAAAATACTTGCAAATAGATTCAGTTCGTTTGCAGTTGATTGGCAAATGCTATCAGTCTTATAACGTGTTGATTTCCATTTTTGTATCAAACTTTCATCATAAAAATGTGTTTTATTAAGTGAGCTCATAACAGAGTGCATTGTGGATCTTGCCCCCCTGCTGAAAAGATTGCCTTTTCACAGCAGGTAGACTGCCATTTGCTACAAACTCTTGGAATTGACATCATTACACCTCAATTTTGTGATTCATGTTCGTTTGAAGGCAGTGAGATATCCCATTTGCAGCGAATTGGATAGTATCTCTCCAAAAGGTTTTTAGTGATCTTTTTATGGTTCATATTGTCATCAGCATTTAAAGTGTAATGTTCCTTCTTCTACGACTTAGGCTAAAAGAAAAAAAAATGTCTTTCTAATCCTTTTAGAGCACATAAATGGTCAAATTGTTCACTTTTTAACTTTTTCAATTTTTCTTCCTGCGCATCAACCTGTCCTTCAAGGCAAGTGGTCCTTTAAAATAGAATTTAAGCTAATGTTAGCCTTGTAGGTACGTGATCCCTCCCTCTGCACAATCCGGTCTGCTGCCCGTCCACGTCCTGTCTGTTTATACTGTTTATTTAATCACAGTATGGAAATTAGATACTCTAGAAATGCTGTTTAATCTGGACTTGTCAAAGTGCTGTCTGGTTTAACTAAAGAAGTTTGAGAAGAAAAAGCAAAGCAAAAAAGCAGTTATGCCAAAAAAAAAAAAAAAGTGTTGGCGCCTGTCACTTTGACAAGCTGTAGGTATGCAGCCCACACTAGCTTCAAAACAGCATAATTCATGCAATCCAGGTTGACAATTAGGTGAAATTATGATAAGTATAATCAGTGAGGGGTTTCATGAATTGTTATGTTGTGGGCATGTTTATACTTTATACTTTGAAAATAACTTTTAAACCAAATGGTTACCACACGTTTCCTCTTGGCTTTCAAGTAAGCACAGCGTGTGCTCATGATAAAATCCTGCATTTTGATGTTATATTAAATAAGATGTGGATTGCATC